>PKMM01011659.1:193415-442994 GCA_002933915.1 Eutrema heterophyllum
ATATATATATATATATATAATCAGATTAATTAATTAAACTACTCTTTAATTGAACTATATATTATTAATTTTTAAAATTTTAAAATATTCTGTTTGGCAACAGGAATAAAAAGAATAGTAGTTATCCCTGAAAAGAATAGTAGTTATCCAGGGAAAGAGTAGCTTTAAATGATTTTTTTCCTGTTTGAACACAATTGTGTCCCCCTTTTAATAGTATATATATGGTAGTAACAAATCTCTCTAATAAAGTAAACTACCGGATTTGATTTTATTTAATTTCGTAAAATAAAATATGTTGTTGTATAGAATATATCAAATCGATTTTGTATTGTGTAAATAAGAACAGTTTATTTTGTTTTTGTAATTATGTGAATCTGAACAAAAAATAAATAATTTAATCAATTATGTTACAGTTTCATAAATCGATGAAACTGTTATTGTTAAAACATATATATGAAAAGTTGTATAAATTATGCAGTGTATATTTATATATAATATGTAGACATGTAGTTTATTAAATTATGTCAATTTGTATATAATGAAGTGTATATAATATATGTGGCTTTGTAAATTGTTTTGTTTTGTATTTAACAATATATTTTTTTGGGGTGAAAAATCAAAAATAATGGATTTCAAGAGTGTTTGGAAATAGGAATAGTAGGGAAAGATTTATAAATAAAAATAATTTAACCTAAATTGAATTAATTAGAGGTTGCCATGTGGCAAAGTAAATTAATTGTCAATTTAAAAACTATTTGGATACAAAGATAGTAGGAAGAAAATAAATGAATTAATTAATGATCTAAATGGTGAGAAAAAAATGTGGGAGTGACACCTAAACAAAAGTGGCCTCCAAATTATTCTTGTTTAATGTATAGAGGATGTAGTTATCTCCTCGAGTGTTTCGGGAAGAGAAAAAAAATCTACCTCTCTAAAAGCTCTTAATTTTTTCTTTTTTGAATACTTAATTTAGATTGGTTTCCAATCGATTTGAATTTATACAAGATCACATGGCTAAAGCATATGAATGGCCCTAAAAATTATAATCTTGTATGTAGAAGGTCAACGAATATATTAAATAAAATGGTGAATTGCATCAATATTATGTTTGGAAAACCTAATTAACTGAATATCCTACAAAAGCAGTCAATTCACAAAATAGCGGTAGTCAACTGTCCTAAACAACTGTCCTAAGCAAGGGGAATTGTCGGAAAAAACCCTTACTGTCTTGATCTCAACATTGCTTTTTGTAGACAAACATGATGTGATAGGTATTTTTGGTAAAAGTTGTACCTACTATTTTGAACCATAGCAGCATAAACTTTAGCGCTTCCATATGTGTGTATCCGAGTAGATTATTTTGGTTATGTATGTAAAAAACTAGGTTGAGTATATTGAGTAGTGTATAGTTAGTTTGTTATATCCATATTTTATGCAGCGCCTGCATCGCTCTGTTCTTGGGATTTCCTTATTAGGCTTTCTTTTACGATTTAGTTTTATCTCTTATTGAATTTTTACCAGATTCGATATTATCTTCTTCATAGCTATAAAAGAAGACACCAAGCTTGTATTACAATTCGGTTTTTGATTAATAAAAGAGAGTACTTCTCAAATCTTAAGTCTTCGATTCTCTCTACTTTCTCAGGAAGAAAATTTGAGAACTTAGCGACAAAAGCTATCAAGATCCATTGATCTTTGAGAGCTTTTGAATATCCCGCTGCAACAGTTGGTATCAGAGACAAACCGATCATAATCATGCCACCGAAGAAGAATCTGCAACAACAATTGGAGGAACAAAACGAAGCGTTTCGTGGACCGCTAGCTGAGTTTCAACGAGACTTACGCAACACCTTGCAAGTCACGATGAAAGCAGCCATATGCACAACTCTTCAAGCGCAAAATCCATCTCCAGGATTGCCACGTCGTGCGGACCGGCTCTTTGAGGATGATCAGGACGATGAGATCTTGGACAACAACCCGTTCGCAAGGATGGAAGAGCATCAACAACGTGGTGTTGTTGCAGCTCCTCGCGTGGACCATCGACGATGGGATTTAGAATTCAAGCTTGACCTCCATGAGTTTGATGGTGGTTTACATGCCGAAGAATTTCTTGATTGGATCAGTACAATTCATGAAATCCCAACGAGTATAGATCCGTTAATATATCTGTTGCACTAGCCGTTTTATAGACGTTAGAAATTTCAAACCCGTCGGAAATCGGTCGGGAACGCACGGAAAATTCATTATAAATACTTCTGCACACTCATTCATAACTTACACAACAAAAAAAACTAAGAAAATGTCTTCTTCAAACCCAAACCCTTATGATTATTTTCGATCGTGGATGGATAAACCTCGATTTGATCCAACGACGGGTCAACTAACGGATGAGTATGCAACGAGTGTTGAGAAATTCATGACATTTGGGACAAACAATAGCATGACATCGCAACACGGTAAATTGTATTGTCCTTGTACTAAATGTCGGAATAATAGATTAGTCTCTGTTAGAGGAGTATGGAATCACTTGTATAGGAATCGGTTTATGCCGAGGTACAAGATTTGGTATACGCACGGAAAAACTAATTCAATGGTACACTGTTATAGCAGTACTTTGGGTAGGATAGATGCAAACGTAGGTACTGTTCAGATGGTGAATGATGCGTTTCGAGAAAACATAGCATTGTATGTTCAGGATGGTAATAGAATAGAGGAACCTAATTTAGAAGCACATAAGTTTTTCGATATGCTAGATGCATCTAAGCAACCCTTATACGGAGGATGTAGAGAGAGAATATCGCCTTTATCAACTGCAAGCAGGTTGATGACTATAAAGACGAATTTCAACTTGGCGGAGGATTGTGTGGATGTGATAGCTGGTTTTGTGAAAGATATTTTACCTGAAGATAATATCTCACCGGCTTCATACTACGAGATTCAAAAACTTGTAGCTGGTCTTGGATTTTCGTATCAAATGATAGATGTGTGCATCGACAATTGTATGATATACTGGAGGAAGGACGAAACCCGCTTGAAGTGTCGTTTTTGTCACAAACCTCAGTATAAAGAAATGAGTGGCAGAGTACCTGTTCCACATAAACGGATGTGGTATTTGCCGTCAATAGAGAGGTTGAAAATGTTATATCAATCCGAGCGAACGGTAGGACCTATGAGATGGCATGCACAACATAACTTAGATGGAGAGATTGCGCATCCCTTGGGTGCAGAAGCGTGGAAACATTTTCAAGAGGTATATCCTAGTTTTGCGAATGAGCCAAGGAACGTATACCTCGGGTTATCTACAGATGGATTCAACCCTTTTGGGAAGCATGGGAGGCAATATTCTTTATGGCGAGTAATCGTCACACCTTACAATTTGCTGCCTAGTTTGTGCATGAAACGAGAGTTTTTGTTTCTCACGATTCTCATCCCTAGACCGGAGCACCCTAAGAGATCTCTTGATATTTTCTTGCAGCTACTAATTTATGAGTTGAAGTTGTTATGGAAAGATAGAGTTGAAGCGTTCGATGTTTCTCTCCAGCAGAATTTCATAATGCGAGCGGTACTTATGTGGACCATAAGTGATTTTCCAGCATATGATATGCTATCTGGATGGTCGAATCACGGAAGATTGGCATGTCCGTATTGTCAAGACAACACTGATGCGTTCCAATTAAAGCATGGCCGAAAGACTTCTTGGTTTGATTGTCATCGGCGATTTCTACTGCCAATCATCCATATTGCGGAGCCCGACATTGTTTAGGATGAATAATTTTTTTTTTTGATGCTCCACATTCAGAGGTATATGGGAATGATATCTTGATTCAGCTGAGAGATTTCGGTGCTGAGAAGACGGTTTCATGTGGTGGTAATGACCATTATCATGTAGAAGGGTGTGGGGAGTACCACAATTGGAACAAGAAGAGTATTTTTTTTGGGATTTTCCATATTGGAAGGATCATCTGCTCCGCCATAATCTTGATCTCATGCACATTGAGAAAAACTTTTTTGACAACATCATGAACACTGTACTAAATGTGCAAGGGAAGACGAAAGATAATCAGAAGGCCAAATTAGAGTTGTCAGATATTTGTTCCCATAAGGACCTGTATGTAATGGTGAACGGAAAATTACCCCCCATGCTTTCCGGTTAGATGCGCGTTCAAAGGAAGAGTTCTTCGAGTGGATTAAGGAAAGTGTTAAATTCCCAGACAGATACGCATCTAACCTTCGTAATTGCGTTGATAGTGGAGAAGGGAGGATTTTTGGGATGAAGAGTCATGATTGCACGTTGTCATGCAACGCCTCCTTCGATTTGCCTTTGAAGGTCTTCTACCTAAAAACGTTCACGAGCTATTGCAGGTACATTTAATTACTAATACATTTTTACTTGCAATATATATATATATATATATATTAATTATCTTAATTTTTTTGTCAATTAGGCAGGGATCAGTGCTTTCTTCCGAGATCTATGCACGAGATCACTTACAGTAGACAATATCCGAAATCTGGAGGAAAGATACTTGTTCTCATTTGCAATCTCGAAAAAATATTTCCACCGGCATTTTTCGATGTTATGGAACATCTTCCTATTCATTTCCCTAGAGAAGCAGCCCTTGGCGGGCCAGTTCAATACCGATGGCTGTATCCTTTTGAACGGTATATATTCCACCTAAAGAAGAAGGTGAAAAATCTTGTAAGAGTCGAGGGTTCTATTGTCGCTCAGAGCATTAATGAAGAAACCTCGAACTTTGCCGCCTACTACTTTTCATCTTCGGTCAAAACTAAAAGCAAACGACCTACACGGCATGATGATGGAGGAGTTCCACCGAGTAATCCGGTCTATGTCCCAAACATATCTACACAAATTGGACGGCTTAGTGGAAAAGAGAGGCCCTGGTGACTAACAGAGGAGGCACAACGGCACATGCATATGAATATTCTGCCAAACTGCGATGATGTTTTGGAATATGAGAGGTACATGGGTAATTTTGTTTTTTAAGTAGTTTAGAATTTTTTTTTGGTAATGTATGTTTTTTTGCTAATATATTTGTTGATTAATTCACAGGATATACATGACCCAAATACGCGAGTTGCTTCCAAATTACACAGAGGATGAGCTTACGATCCATAAACAGGATGACTTTGCGGAATGGTTGAAATGGCACGTAAGTGTTAAATGACGGTCAATTTTAACTAAGTTTTAATTACATGATTATATATATAGGTAAACATAGTGGTGATGGTTGTCCACATTTGGTACAGGTTGGTGACATGACTGATAGAGGGGTATCGTTTTCCACGTGGCTAGTCGAGATGGTGTGTGGCCCTATGTTTATTGCAACGTCTTATCCGATGTATTGCACTCGTGGTTATACTTTTAAAATACATTACATAAATGTGTGTTTTTTGATTTGCAACATGTGTTTTATTACCCGTCGGAAATCCCTCGGGAATTCCCGACGAATTTCCAACCATTTGAGGTTTCGAAACCTCAAATTGCAAAATTTGATTAGGTTGCTGATTGTTAGAGTTAGATATGCTATTTCTTAGAGAGTGGATTGTGAGAACATTATCAGAATCATTCTTTTATAGCTTCTAACGAAAACCCTAAGAAATCCGAAAACGTTAGTATAAGTTCCATGATACATTACTAAATGTTTAATTCGTTCTTTGTCGATTCATAGATATTGTTATAAACTTTAGGTTATGTTAACCTTGTAAGTTTAATTGGTCAAACAATAGCAACATTAAAGTATTGAAACCGAAAAATGCATGAAAACATGGAATTTGAAACCGTATACCCTAAGTGGTCGGACATTCCGAGGGAATTCCCTCGGAATTTCCGACCGATTGTGGTCATTTAGAATTTGTACTTAGCATTTTTCGAGTTTTGATCTGGGAAAACTCAAACCGGTCGGAAATCCCTCAGGAATTCCTGACGGATTTTCGACCGGTTTGAGTTTTCCCAGATCTAGCCAATAGAGTAACATTCAATTTTTTTAGATTCGTCGGAAATCCGTCGGGAATTCCCGAGGGATTTCCGACGGCTCTAGTTAACCCACGAAACCCAAAATTAACCCGCGAATACCAAAAATTCCAGGCGATGGTATTTTATAATACCCGACCAGTTTATCCATCGAGAATCGCCCTTAAACCCAATAAACGATTCTTCTTTGCTCTTCTTCCTCATTTCGATTCTTCTTCTCCTCTACTTCTCCATTTTGTTAGCAAGTTCATTTTGCGGATGTTGCATTCGATCCTCGACAAACCGCGCAAGATGTTTTCAGACATCCCGAAAGATGAGAAAAAGATATGGTTTAGACAATTTGCGGTAAGTTTTGCAATTACTATTACTTTTTCATATTTATATATTTTATTAATAAGTATGATAACTTTTTTTTTTTCGTTTTTTTAGCAAGAGTTTAATTGGAATCCGAACTACACGGATATGGTGGAAACCGAGTTTCTTCAGGAGGCGGCTACGCAATTCTCCAGAAACATGAACGAATGGAAGCAAAAGTGAGGATGGGGCAAAAGAAACCGAAAGGCTTGAACGCCTCGGTTTGGGAACACTACATCCCATACTATGAAGACCCTAAGACTAAGAAAACTTCAAAGACTATACGGGAAACCGAAGGAGTGACCGGCAGGGTAAGGGGATGTACATCTACAACTCCGTTTCGACCAGTTTCTTGAGCCAAAAGAACAAATAATAATTTTTTCCTTTTTTTTTTACTTAGCATTTTTTTTTTAATTGAAATTATTAATTAATTTTCTTCGGTTTTCCAAGACGAGGGAAGCCGGAGGTGTACGTCCGGATCACCTGGAAGTGATGAAGAAGTGTTACACCAACAAAAAAAACCAAGGTTATCCAGGACGCTGTCATGAGTGAGATCTACGAGAAGGTGACGTAGAAGAAGACCGATTTGACCCTAGTCTCAGGGTGAGTCTTCCTCTTCCGTTGATTTGCCGCGAGAAGAAATCAACCGCTTACTTCTCGAGGTAAGTTTTTTTGAGTTTTGATTTACATTTTTTTACATTTTATATTGTTCGAACTTATTTTTTATTCGTGTCGGAACTTCCTATTGAAAAAGGGCGTCGCGGTGGTTTGGGCAAGATTCTGATTATGGACAACTTGGCATCTTCGGGTTATCACGATTACACGGAAGACCTTGTCAAGCAGAATGAAGAGCTGAAGGCCAAAGTAGAAGCTTTGGAGGCGGTGGAAGCGAAAACGGAAATGAAGTTCGTCGAGATCCAGGAGGAGCTTACCACTGCAAAGTCCGATATCTCTACCATGAGGGATTGGATGCAATCGAAGTTCCCAGATTTCCAGGGAACGGGAACTTCGGGATCGAGAAATCCGGGAACGTGAAATAATTTCTGTTTTTGTATTTTAAAAACAATTTTCTATAATTCCAAAACATTTTGTATTTAATAAACTCTTCCCCTTGGGTGTATCGACGTAACAGTAATCCAAGGGTCTTGCTTGTTCCTAACCTAGAGGTATCGAATGTAGGAAACCTGATCCGCTTGTGAAGAAAGAATGAAAGGATCATATTTCTGAAGTCGCCTTCGAAAGTGGACATATGTAACACCAAATGCAACCTGGCGTAGACCTTGCACTGGATTATACCAATCGCAGAAGAACGCAATGCACCTCAAGTCGATCATTCCCGGATAATGGCTTCCAATATTTCGCGGAGGACACCGTAGTAGACAACTTCTCCAGATTGAGACGATATACCAGAATTACAAGTTGTCTTTGAGCTTCCTTCCCGATGAGCCTTATAAGATACCCTCGGATGCAATACATCGGATAAGACTGGAAAGTAGTAGCCGGCAAAGTTGGAAGTTTCTTCATTAATGCTTTGTGCGACAATAGAACCCTCTACCCTAGCAAGATTTTTCACCTTTTTCTTTAGGTGGAACATATACCGCTCAAAAGGGTACATCCATCGGTATTGAACCGGCCCACCAAGTGCTGCTTTTCGAGGGAGATGAATAGGAAGATGTTCCATTACAACATCAAAAAAAGGCAGGAGGAATTATTTTCTCGAGGTTGCAAAGGAGAACCGATATGTTTTCCCCCAGATTTCAGATTCTGGCTGATGTAAGTGATCTCGTGCATAGATCCCGGAAGAAAGCACCGATCCCTGCATATATAGTATACATAGAAAATTAAAAAACTTACATATAATGATCACAAATAAAAATATGGTAACAAAAATAATATTATAAATGTATGTACCTGCAATAGCTGCATGAACCTTCATAGGAAGAAGACCTTCAAATGCAAATGGAAGGAGGCGCTGCATGACAACATGACAATCATGACTCTTCATCCCAGAAAACTTCTCTTCTGAACTATCAACGCAATTACGAAGGTTAAATGCGTATCCGTCTGGGAATTTGACACCGTCCTTAATCCAATCGAAGAACTCCTCATTTGAAGTCGCATCCAACCGGAAAGCAGGGGGTAGTGATTTCCCGTTTGCCATTACATGCAACTCCTTACGGGAAAAAATATATGGCAAGTCCAATCTGGCCTTCAAATTATCTTTCGTCTTTCCTTGCCCATTTAGACTAGTGTTCATGATGTTGTCGAAAAAGTTCTTTTCAATGTGCATCACATCTAGATTATGGCGCAGCAAATGGTCCTTCCAATATGGCAAATCCCAGAAAATACTCTTCTTGTGCCAATTGTGGTACTCGCCACAACCGTCAACGGGATAATGCCCATTACCCCCGCATGAAACTGTCTTGTCAGCACCACAATGTTGTGATCCGACGATATGGATGATCATGCGGTAGAAATCGTCGATAACAATCGAACCAAGAAGTCTTACGTGCGTTCTTCAATTGGAACGCATCAGTGTTATCTTGACAATACGGTCACGCCAACCTCCCATGCGTCGATCATCCAGATAGCATACTGTATGCTGGGAAATCACTTATGGTCCACATAAGTACCGCACACATCATAAAATTCTGTTGCAGGGAAACATCGAACGCTTCAACACCATTTTTCCACAACATTCTCAACTCATAAACTTATGGCTGCAAGAAAATATCGAGAGATCTCTTAGGATGCTCTGGACCGGGGACGAGGATCGTGAGGAACAAAAACTCTCGTTTCATGCACAAATTTGTCGGCAAATTGTAAGGTGTGACGATTACTGGCCACAACGAATATTGCCTCTCATGCTTTCCAAAAGGGTTGAATCCATCCGTAGATAACCCTAGGTATACGTTCCTTGGCTCACACGCAAAACTAGGATAAACGTCTTGAAAATGTTTCCATGCTTCTGCATCTGAGGGATGCGCAATCTCTCCATCTGAGTTATGTTCTCCATGCCATCTCATAGGTCCCGCCGTGCGCTCGGATTGATATAACCTTTTCAACCTATCAGTTAGGGGCAAATACCACATCCGTTTATGTGGAACATGTACTCTACCACCTGTATCTTGATACCAAGGTTTGTGACAAAAGCGACACTTCAACCGGTTTTCGTCCTTTCTCCAGTAGATCATACAATTGTCGATGCACACATCTATCATCTGATACGGTAATCCAAGACCAGCTACAAGCTTCTGAATCTCGTAGTATGAAGCTGGTGAAATATTATCTTCATGTAAGATATCTCTAACAAAATCAGCTATCGCATCAACATAATCCTCGGCTAAGTTGAAATCCGTCTTTATAGTCATCAACCTGCTTGCAGTTGATAAAGGTGATATTCCATCTCTACATCCTTTGTATAATGGCTGCTTAGACGCATTTAGCATATCAAAAAACTTTTGCGCTTCTAAATTTGGTTCCTCTATCCTGTTACCATCCTCAACATGATACGATGCTATGTTCACCATCTGAGTGTAAACTGCGTTCACATCTACTTCCGGTGTTGGTTCCTCTAACCTAGTACCCGAAGTACTACCAAACCTATCCGATGTGCTACCATAATTACCATAACATTGCACCATTGAATCAGTTTCTCCGTGGGTATACCAAATCTTGTAACCAAGCATAAATCATGTCCTATATAAGTGCTTCCTTACTTCCCTAACCGAGACTAATCTATGATTCCGACATTTAGTACAAGGACAATACATATTATCGTATTTCGATGCCATGCTATTGTTTGACGCAAAGTTCATGAACTCCTCCACACCTTGTGCGAACTCATCCGTCAATTCCCCCGTCGCGGGATCACGCGGAGGTTTGTCCATCCACGATCGAAAATAAGACATTCTGTAATTTTTTTTTGCTTTGTGTTTATTGTGAATGTTGTGAATGAGGGGGAGAAATATTTATAGAGAAATATTCAACAATTTTCCGACGGATGTCCGAGGGGTTTCCGACGGATGTCCGAGGGGTTTCCGACGGATTTTAATTTTTAAACGGTTATATAACGGCTACAACAATGGATACATTAACGGATATATATTCGTCGGAAATCCCTCGGAAATTTCCGACCGATTCCCGACGGCCTGAAATGGTCGGAATTTTCCGAGCGAATACCGGTCGAATATAAATCCGATTGATTTCCGAGGGAATACCGGCGAATTTTCCGACGGATTTCCGACGACTCTCGCTCCGTCGGAATTTTCTGACCAATTTCCGAGGAACTTATATTCGCCGGAATTTCCTCGCTATTCCCTCGGTATTCCGTCAAAAAATTCCGACGGGTCGAAGGCCGTCGGAAATGCCGCAGAAATGCGTGTGTTTTCTTGTAGTGATAGACAACAAAAAGTCGCTTTAATAATCCTAAAAAAATCCTTGTAATAATCGACCATGATCCCTAAAGAGTTTTCGATTGCCCAACTTTTCGTTTAATTGCTTACAACCTCGCTTTAATCATTCGCTTTGCTACTGGTTTCTTAATTTTCTTGCTTAGTTTAGTTTATTTTGTTAGCTTTAGAATCGTGACACACAAAAATCCCATAAAAACCGATTAGGTCTAGACACAAGTTAGAAATGGATAGAAATCATCGGCACTCAAATCTCTGTGGATTCGATCCCTTAATATACTACTGCATTTGCTGTGCACTTGCAGCTTTGCATTGAGGGTAAAACTTGCTAAGTCAATCCCGTACACATCAAGCATCAAGTCATTTTAACGTAAAGAACCATACGGCTAATCATTTAATCCTTTAGGTTTATCTCGATTATTTTACGTATTTTCAAGATGCACTCATAATCTCTCTCTATATCTCTATGTTTCTCTCTCTCTCTCTCTCCGAATATCCATAATTACATACCCAAATCATTTCCACATAAAGTACCATGCAATAAGTCATTTAATCTTTTGGGAGTATCTCGATTCTCTGACGTTTTTCTAAGATGCACTTAGAATCTCTCTCTCACATCAACACGACAGATTGAACCACATACAACATTTTTGCCCGGTTTAAACCTAACATTCGCTATCTTCCTCATATTTCTCATTTTTTTTTCCTGGTCATTCTTCATGTCTCCTCTTTGACTTGAGCTCTGTATAATTTTCTAGAGGACTTCACCCATTCTCCGTCTCGAATATTGGCTTGAACATGTTAACATTTTGGGATAAATATGTTAACATTTAAGGATACCATAATTTGCTTTGCATAATATGCATTCTCGCATACCCATTAAAAGCTCATACTGTCATTCAAGCTTCTCGAAGCTCACGCGAGTATTTGTTACACTTTAATATGCATTTAAATTTAAAATTTCAATATATAATCTTCTTAAAATTTATAGATTATTGTTATATTTTAGTTTTTAACGGTTTTGGAATGGATTTGGATATTCGTATATTAACAAAATCGGATTCGAGAATATGTTTCTCGGATTTGGTAAAACCGGATCCAAATCAAGTTATCCAAAAATTTTACGGTTCACTATATTCGTATATTAACGAATTCGGATCCGAGAATTTGTTTCTCGGATTTGGTAAAACTGGATCCAAATCTGGTTATCCAAAAAATTTACGGTTTACTTTCCATATCTACTCAATCATTTAAATAAAATTCAACATATATAAGCTATCATTTATAGAGAATTTCTTTTTATATATTCTTGTTAAAATTACTATATTAATGGACAATAGTTACTATGAGAATTGAAAATGTAATAATACATAATATAATAAATTATACAACAACTTAAAATTAAAAATGAGTTGATGATGTGTCACGATTTTAGACTATGAGAAGATGATGTGACATCATGTGAGAAGAGAACATATTCAACTTTATATATATAGATGTTTTGTATTATAATTATGTATCAAGTTCGAACATTCAAAAAGTACTCTTTTGGCGATAAGTTCTTTGTTTCTTTAGGTTGTAATCGCGTTTTAAGAATAATATAAGCATGCGTGTAACAATTAAAAAAACCATTAATATTGTTAGATGAAAATAGATTACTAAACCATTATCCGGTTTAATTATTTCCAAAATTGTTTTGGGCCGGTTTGGTTGGCGGCTTTGATTTCGGAATTGTGGTGTGTGTCTGTTCTTGTGTTTCACTGGACTTATTTTATCTGTTTACGCACTTCATGATCCTGACAAGAAAAGAGAAAATAGTGGATTTGATTAAAATATTTTTCTTTCCTAGTCATCGCTAATTAGATGGTTGAGGATTGACAATTATTTTTGAGAAATCGATTAGAATAGCACTAAATGAAATGTTTTACACTAAACTAGCATATATTACTAATAAAAATTGAAGCTATAGGTTTTTCAAGGCGTCCACATAATATTTTAAATGATCAATTAAAATGTGTCAAATCAGTAATTTAATTAAATCTTAAATAATGTCAAAAATTCTGAAAATGGTAATTCTACAAAATAGCACAAAAAAACTTGAAGTTCAATAATTTAGCATCCAATGGTGAAAATTCCAAAACTAGCATTCATTAAAAGGGGAAAAAACTTAACTAACCTCTATTATCTAAAATCAATCATCGACAACCCTAACGAAAAATAGATTTCTGAAAAAAAAGAGATGCCAACGCCGACAATAGCCGACGATCCTGATTCGCCGGAATCGTTGCCATCGCCGGAGATTTATCATCGCCAGAAGCTTTTCGTCGCCGTTCGGTAAGCTTTTACTCTCAATCGCCGGAAGCTTTGGTGTGTATCATCTCTGAATTTGGTGGCAACCTACGATCTTCGAGTAAAGCAAACTCTAATTCCTTTTTTTTTTCTTATTTGCTCGATTTTATTTTTGATTCTTCAATTAAGACCAAAATTTAGTAGCTGTAGATTCTATCTCGCCTTCTGATGTACTGAAGTAAGCAAGGGACTCTAGCAAACATCATCTATTTGCAGGTCTGTAATTGTAGCCCGAATAGCATCAATTTAGTTCATGATTATCTATTTGCAGGTTTTGATGAACTTAACAAATGATAACACTATCGGTTGTCGGCAAGTTGGTGGATGCAGAGGGCTGGAAAGCATGGCTGAATTAATTGCCAGACACTTTCCGTCTTTCACTAGATCTCCGCTTTTCAGTGAGACGGAAAAGACGGGATCCCTTCAGAAGAAAGACAAGCATCTTACAGATTAGGAGTTTGATTTTCCTATTGCCGTCTTGGGTTTGCTGGTAAATTTGGTTGGTAAATCTCAAGATGACCATAGGCCCGTCTAGCGAGAGGGGCATATCACCAAGCATTGTATTACTGCTCACTCATATTACAAGATCAGACCTTGTCGTGGACACAGGAACTAGATGTCCTTTCCCATTTGGAAGCTGAAGATCTAGCTAAGTTTGTCCCAATGTTGTTATCAAAGACATTTATTGAGTGTTATATAGCTGGTATTGAGATTACGTTTTTTGCCCATGATTTTCTTGTGGTTGTGATGGTTTCTGTGTTGTCTTTGTCTTCTTCTTTCGTAACGTATTTCGGAAAGTCTTCATAAATGATACAAATGATGAAAAATGATCCTTTCTTAGAAATGAAACGTATTTCGGAAGATATATAACGTATTTCGGAAAGTCTTCCTAAATGATACAAATGATGAAAAATGATATTTTCTTGGAAATGAAACGTATTTCGGAAGATATATAACGTATTTCGGAAAGTCTTCCTAAATGATACAAAAGATGAAAGATGATCCTTTCGTGGAAATGAAAAATATTTCGGAAGATATATAACGTATTTCGGAAAGTCTTCCTAAATGATACAAATGATGAAAAATGATATTTTCTTGGAAATGAAACGTATTTCGGAAGATATATAACGTATTTCGGAAAGTCTTCCTAAATGATACAAATGATGAAAATGATCTTTTCTTGGAAATGAAACGTATTTCGGAAGATATATAACGTATTTCGGAAAGTTTTCCTAAATGATACAAATGATGAAAAATGATATTTTCTTGGAGATGAAACGTATTTCGAAAGATATATAACGTATTTCGGAAAGTCTTCCTAAATGATACAAATGATGAAAAATGATATTTTTTCTTGGAAATGAAACGTATTTCGGAAGATATATAACGTATTTCGGAAAGTCTTCATAAATGATACATATGATGAAAAATGATTCTTTCTTGAAAATGAATCGTATTTAGGAATATATATAACGTATTTCGGAAAGTCTTCCGAAATGAACAAAAACAGAACGATATTTCTTGTTGATTTCCATGCGTAAATGAAGCATTAGAACAAATGTGTTGTTGTTTTGGATACAAAAAGAAATAAGAGAAAGATACAAATGATGAAAACTGATCCTTTCTTGAAAATGAACAATATTTAGGAACATATATAACGTATTTCGGAAAGTCTTCCGAAATGAACAAAAACAGAAAACAGAACAGATAATGAAATCTAGAAGAGCTCCATTGAAGAACGCATATCGTTCAACAATCCCAAACTCATAGCCAAAAATAGGAGCAAAAGAACATACAAGCTGTAGAACATGAGTAGAAAGCAACCGTAGTAGAAACTTGCAATCTGAACTTGTTTGAGATATTAAATCCTTAAGGGGAATCTTCTGCTTTAGAATAAAAGGTGATTCTCTGAACAGCTTGGAAGGGAAAGGAATTAACCAACAAAGCTCCAGCAACAAAATCATTTTGAGCAAAAACGGAGCATGATCCACAACCATAAAAGCAGCATCCAACAAACTTAATCTCACATCAAGGTCGTAGGTGATGCCACCAACTCCGGGATGATACGAAATTACGACATCGCAGTTTCTGATCTGCGCCGTTTCTGATCGAAGATGATTAAGAAGATGATCGGAGATGATTAACAAGATGATCGGAGATGATAGATGATGATTGTTGATGATTGGTGATGATTGGGAGATGATCGGGAGATATCGGCGATGATTGATGAGATCGCGACGGGAAAGAAGAAAAATTCTGGGTAAATTTCTTATTTTTTTATTTTTAATTAGTGGGAGTATGGGTAAAATTGTCTTTTGCCTCTTTAATGAATGCTAAAAATGTGGTTTTTTTATTAGGGTGCTACTTTGGTCAGAAAGTTTTCAAAAAGTGCTATTTTGAACAATTTCTCTTCTGAAAATTGTGTCTCTTAAAATGGAAATAAATTTCAAAAGATCTAAATTAATAAAAGAAAAAATTAAAAAAATGGAAATAAATATCAAAATAGCTAAATTATCAAAAGAAAAAATCATTTAAAAGGAAATTAACTTGATATTTATGTTAACTCTATGAAAAATCAACATAAAAAAGCTTAACAAACAAATAAAGAAAATGGAAATTCTATGTCAAAATAAAATCTTGCCAAATCAGCATTTTAATTAAATCTTAAATAATGTCAAGAATTCCAAATAATCGTGTCTCTTTAAATGGAAATAAATATCAAAATAGTTAAAATAACAAAAGAAAAAAAAATCAAAAATGGAAAAACCTAAATTAACAAAAGAAAAAATCATTTAAAAAGAAATTAACTTGAAATCTATGCTAAAGGTATGTCTGTCTGGCCGCGAGACCTTCGACCAACGCCGACCAGCTTGGATGAGGTTATGGACTTTGGTGACTTCTATGAAATCTATGATGTCAATACACACACTAAAGCAATTTCCTTTAGCCTAGAACACTTAAACAAGACTAATCCACTCTCATGGTCTTAATCACTTTGCGAATTAACTTAATCAAGATCAAATTATCATTTGTGAAAATTTAATTATCAAGCATTAATCACAAGTTCTAATAACCATAATACTCCTTAAACATCTATTCTCATAGGTTAAGCAAGCAAAATCTCTTATCTAGTTTTTTGGGGAATTTCATCAAACACCTTGTGGGTGTGAAATTCCCTAAGCTTTCTCAAGACAAATCTAGCATTAATACCACTAAATAAGAGAAGGAAAGAAGTAATCTAAGCCATAGACATCATTGATCAATCAAGAAATCCCCTAATCTACCTCATCCATGAGCTCTAAAAAGAACTACTCAATAATCATGATGAAATCCTCAAATCCCATAAGAAAGATGATGGATTCCATGATTAGAGAATAGAAAGATGAAAGATTAAAGAGAGATTAGAGAGATTAAAAATCTAAAACTTTAGATTGCATAAAAAACTCAAGATATCTCTTACAAAAAGCCCTAGAAACACAAAATCAAACTAGAAAGCAAAGAGAATATATACAATGATAAACATAGGAATGTCTCCCAATTGCACTTTGTTTAAAGTCACTAAGTTTGACTTTGGTTACCCTTTTAGTTGGGTGGTGGAGGAAGGTGAGCACTCCTTGGTGGGTCCTTGAGCTCAAGCTTAAGCACCTTGCTCATGACCTCTTGAAGACCGGCTAGCCCCTTTTCTTTAAGCTTCGGTGTGAGGATTGCTTTAACCAAAGCAAAATGCTTGGACCGTCCTTTGCACTTGATCTTGTATTCGATCACCTCATCTTCATACCTCCACGGTGTGAGGGTCATGGTGGTGGACTGGTTTAGCATGATTTCTCCATCAAGCTTTCTTGGGGTTTTCGCCTTGGCCTTGGTCCTTGTTCCCTTCTTTGCGCCCTTGCTACTTTCAACCCCATTCTCCATTGTGGTATGGAAAATGGACTCTAAGTAATCACCATCCAATGCAAGGGCTTCCTCATCATTACCATAACACATCGTCGCACAAATACCCATGTACTCAACTCTTGGAGCTTGAACCTCATTACCCTCACAAGTGATCGTCCCACAAAGCCCATATGATGGAGGCTTCATTGGATAAAAGAGCTTATCATTCACGTTCTTGAGCACTATCGTCTTGTTTGCGAAGTCCATGCTTGCACTGGCGGTATTAAGAAGGAGAGGAAGCTTTTTGGTTTGTCCCATCTCCATGACAATGAAGTCTGTTGGTACAAGACACTCTCCGATCTTGAGAGGGTAGTCTTCAACAAGGCCAAGCGGTTTCTTTGAAGAAGAGTCTCCAAACGTGATGGTCGAGGGGTAATCTTCCATACTATTGATCCTGAGACTCTTAGCCATCTCCAAGGACATGACGTTCACACTCGAGCCCGAGTCACACAAGGCGTCATCTATCTTCAAGTTCCCAAGAGAGCAAGTGATGGAGAACTTACCGGGATTTCCAAGCTTGGGGATAGGCTTAGGCTCAACCCTTGTTGTGCTTGGTGAATCAAAGACCGCCATAAGCTCTTCCACCTTCTCTCGGTTCTCAAGTATGTTCTTGATGAACTTTTGGTGTTGCGGGACTTGAGACAAGTCACTCTCACCAGGCAAATGTGCTCCAATCTTATCCATGTTTGCTTTGAAACTTGAAAGCACTTTCTTTTGTGCCTTGGTGAGAAAACAACCGGGAAATGGAAGTGGAGGCTCGTATGGAGAAGGTCCAATGCAAAAAGCTTTTTTCTTAGGCATCACATGTGTCTCCACATTCTTCTCTTTAACCATGTCCTTGAGAGACTTCTCAACCTCCATTTTCATAGAAGTCACTCGCTCTTCATGTATGCCTTTACCTTTTTCCTCAACAAAAACCACATCATCTTCATTCCCAAGGGTCACCCCCCCCCCCTACCTTGTTCCTCAATGTCCTCATTGACCTTTGAGGGAACACCTCTAGGAGGAAGTTCTTCAACTTGTGAACCATAGACTAGAAACTCAATTTCTCTAATAGCTGCTTCATTCTTATCATTGGGAGGTGACTCATTTGAGAATATTACATTGCAATACTCCTTTTGGTGCTCATCGACTTTCCCTTTGAGCTTCTCCATGGGTTTGTTAGAGAGGGAGCTTCCTTGAGTACCTTGATTCTCCAAAGGTTTGAGCCTAGAAGCCATGGTTTCGAGCCTTGTGTTGAGATCATTGTAGGAGTAATCTATCCTTGTTTTGGTCTCGGTTTGACCCTTAAGTATTTGTTGGAACATCCCATTAAGGCCCAAGTCTTGTGGCTTGGAAGAGCTAGGTTGGCCTTGAGGAGCAAAACCTTGTGCAAAACCTTGTTGTTGAAAGTGGGATCCTTGAGCTTGGGGTCCTTGGTTGTAAGCTTTGTATTGAGGGTTTTGGAAGTTGGGGTTGAAACCTTTGTTGTAATTTCCTTGTCCTCCAACATAGTTAACCTCTTCATGTGTACCCAAATCCACATTGTCCCCTTGAAACTGTTGGTTTGCAACAAAATCTTCAACAAAATGAACTGACTTTTGAGTAGCATTGAGAAACTTGTCTATCATTGTGGATTGCTTCTCATCATGGTAGATTGCTTGTCCATTCTTTCGATTAGAGCCTTCATTTCTTTGGTTCTCCTTTGCTCCTCAAAATCACTTGTGGTCCTTGTAGCCCGATCATACTCATCACCATAGGTTCCATCACTTTGTGCAAGATTTTCCACTAGCTCCATAGCGTCATTAACCTCCTTGGCTAAGAAATTACCGTTTGAAGTCGTGTCTAGAAACATTCAGATCTTGGGCAACGCTCCAAGGTATAGAGTACTCAAGAGAGAAACATATGAGAACCCATGGTGTGGGCATTGCGTTGTGTATCCTCTAAACCGCTCCCATGCTTCATTAAAACGCTCATTTGCTCTTTGGGTGAAGCTAGATATCTTGTTTCTCAACTTGGCCGTCCTAGAAGGAGAGAAGAACTTGGCAAGGAATGCCGTCTTGCATTGGTCCCATGAAGTGATGGACCCTTGGGGAAGATTCTTTTCCCATTGCCGTGCTTTGTCCCCAAGAGAGAATGGGAACAACCGTAATTTGAAGCCATCTTCGGAGACTCCATCCATCTTGGTGAGACCACAAATCCGGTCGAAGTGATCTAAGTGATCAAGTGGATCTTCCACCGCTAAGCCATGGAACTTGTTGCTTTGCACCATGTTGATGAAGCTAGTTTTGACCTCAAAGTCGTTTGTCTCAACCGGTGGTGCTTGGATTCCTTGGCGGTTGACATGAGCATTGGCCGCGTCTCCCGCTCCAACAATGTTTTGGGCTCGAGGAGGGTGGTTTGGAGCTCTAGCTTTACGGGCAGGTGGTGGTGGGTTTTGGTGCATGTTCCCACCGTGAGCTTGTTGTTGCCCTTGACCGGCGTTCTCATTGTTGTTACCAACCGGAGGCTCTTGCACATTCTCCATACCCAACCTTGCAATGTGTTGAGCTCGTTCTCTTTCTCTCCTTTCTCTAATCCCACATTCCAATAGGTGAATGTCGTCTATTTTCTCAACGAGATTTGCTCCGCCTCTAGATCTTGTGTTCTTGAACCTATAAAGATACGAGGAAACTAGATAGAGAGATTAAGGCTTAATCTCAAAAAGAATCTAAATCCTATTGACTAAAATAGAATCCCGAATGGCAACGGCGCCAATTGATAAGTAAGATTTTTCTTAAGAATCAATCTTTAAGCTTACTCATGTCATTGTAGAACTTAAGGTGTCAATCCAATCGGGGTTGAGTTTAATACAACAAGAATGCAAGAAACTCTCTAATTTAAGCTAAATAAGTGGAGTTGGTTGTTCTAATATCCTAAATGAAATGTAATAACAAGCAAACAAGTAAACAATCACTAAGCAAGATTAAGAAATAAGATAAAGGCAAGCCCTTGGATGAGGTTATGGACTTTGGTGACTTCTATGATCAATCTATGATGTCAATACACACAATAAAACAATTTTTTTTAGCCTAGAACACTTAAACAAGACTAATCCACTCACAAGTTCTAATAGCCATAATACTCCTTAAACATCTATTTTCATAGGTTAAGCAAGCAAAATCTCTTATCTAGTTCTTTGAGGAATTTCATCAAACACCTTGTGGGTGTGAAATTCTCTATGTTCTAGATAAACTTTCTCAAGAAAAATCTAGCATTAATACCACTAAATAAGAGAAGGAAAGAAGTAATATAAGCCCTAGACATCATTGCTCAATCAAGAAATCCCCTAATCTACCTCACTCATGAGCTCTAAAAAGAACTATTCAATAATCATGGTGAAATCCTCAAATCCCATAAGAAAGATGATGGATTCTATGATTAGAGAATAGAAAGATGAAAGATTAAAGAGAGATTAGAGAGATTAAGAATCTAAAACTTTAGATTGCATAAAAACTCAAGATATCTCTTACAAAAATCTTCAAAACCTCCAAGGAAGTTCTTTGCATAAGAAAAAGATAAAAGAAAGCATATATCATAAAAATTAGGTTTAAAAGTATTTATAATAAAAGGTGGACGAATCGTGTCAACCTGGAACAAACCCGGTATTGACCCGGTTGGATCTTGGTCGAGATGGTCTGTATCGACCGAGTCTTGGTCGAGATGGTATGTACAGACCGAGTCTTGGTCAGCATTGGTAGGTCGGTACTCTTTCTTACTTGTACCGGTTGGTGGTGCCGGGTGAGGATGGGTCGGTACGAGGAGAGGGGCCGGTCGGTATCGCTCTTCTTTGAAGGTGCATGCCAAGTGCCTTTCGGCAGGTATAGAAAACTTGACTTTTTATTCAGATTTCATATCCAGTATGAAGGAAAAATGAGTGACTTTGACCGGAAGTTGACTGTTTTTTCAGACGGAATCAGAAGTCTGAAAAAAAAAACAGGGTACTGGTAGTAATTGACCGAAATTTTTCAAAAGTTGACCAAAATGGGGGAAAAAGTAACAGACTTCTTTGGCAGTCTGAATAGGAAGGAAAAAATTTCAGACTTCTATGGCAGTCTGAAAATGATGAAATCTTTTAGACTGCTAAATAAGTCTGATATCGAAGATTTTGGTCAACGCAAAAATACACCAATTTCTGTCAGACTTCTATCGCAGTCTGACGAATTTATTCAGACTGCCCTGGAAGTCTGGGAACCAAAGTCAAACTTCGGTCAATTGCAAAACTATCCCATAATTTTTTCAGACTGTAGGAGAAGTCTGACAAAAAGTCAAAATTTTGGTCAATTGCAGAAATACATTTTTCTTTTTTCTCAGACATCTAATGCAGTCTGACAAAAAAGTCAAAGTTTGGGTCAATTGCAAAAATACCCTTTTTGTCAGACTGCGATAGAAGTCTGCTTTGATAACTTTTCGTCAGACGGCATCCGCAGTCTGCTTTGTAACATTCTAATTGCAAAAATACTCTCTTTTCCATACTATCATAGAGGTCTGACGTACTGTTCGTCAGACTTCTTTGGCAGTCTGGATTAACAAATTTTTTTAAACCGTTTTGTTTTGTATATTTGTGATGAATTTCGTTTATTTTAAATTTTTTATATGTGTGTTATTTGTATATGTTCCTCCTGCGTTAGTTTTACATGCTTATGTTCGGTAATTATTTTTAAATAATTTTTTTAATAATTCTGGCAATGTAGCTAATAGAATCAGACTTCGCGAAGAAGTCTGATATTTCCATTTAGATTGCTAATGTTGTTTTTCCATGATTGTTTTTACAGATAATGGTGCATCTACCTGTTAATTTTGGTGAATGGGTTGTGAGAGACTAAATTTGGCATTTTGTGGTGGATACTCTCAAAGGAGGGCGGTTTATCACTTTGGGTGATCGTTTTACATATTGTGAACTTGTTGAGATGGTACAAGATGATTATATGCTGGACAAGAAAACCGAGTTGGTGGAGTTATCATATCCGTTACCGGAACCACTCTTGCAACAGATCGGTCCGGATAGCCCTCCTATTTATATCACAAATGATAGGCAAGTAAGGAGCATGGTCGAGTTAGCTAGTGCGCATTTAATCCGTCTTTGTGTCTCGAGCCGATCCGGTTTGGCATATCAAGATGCGGGGAATCACGATGTAAAAGATGAAGATGACGAAGACGAAGATGTGGGCTCAGTATCAGATGATTCTATTTGTGGTGGTGGTGGTGGTGGTGATGATGGTGGTGTTGGTGGTGGTGGTGATGGGCCAGAGCAAGTTTTCAAGAAACACGCTGACTCTTACTATGATGGTGTAGATTATAGCGTGTATGGGAAAGTGGGAGATGAAGATGAAGATGATAAAGAAGATGAAGATAATAAGACGTACGAGTTGCAGCATGTGGCTGAACGATTTGCTGGTCGAGGAAGAAATTGGTCCGACGGCATCTTTCTCGGAAAGTGTTTTGATAGCAAGCAAGATCTTATATCAGAGCTGCGTTTGACGGCGATAATGAGGAAATACGCATTTAAAGTAGATAAGTCTGACAAGAGCCTGTTTGTCGCTAAATGTCTTGTGGAAGGATGCAACTAGAAGCTTCGAGCGGCTGTCAAGAACGAACCAAACAACTTTTGGGTGATGATCTACAATAGAGCCCACACATGTTCAACGCTGGACCGGAAGGCTAAGAAAAAACGTCATACTCCGCGTTATATTGGTTGGTTGTTTCTAGAATGCTTTGGAATAATTGAGAAGATTACACCAAAGCATGTCTTAGTATCAATAAACAAGCAGTATGGGATTAAGATGAGCTACACAACCGCATACAGAGCGTTGTTACATACTCAAAAGTTGGTGAGACGATCAGCGGAAGATGGCTATGAGAGACTGCCTGCTTTATTGCATGGAATCGAGCAAACCAACCCGGGAACGCAGACTGCTCTAGAACTAGATGAGGAGAATAGATTTAAATATCTATTTCTAGCATTTGGAGCTTTCATAGAGGGATTTAAGTATCTTAGAAGAGTCATTGTGGTAGATGGTACGCATCTTACGGGGCCGTATGGAGGTGTTATGCTAGTGACGGCCTCACAAGACGCCAATTTTCAAATATTTCTGTTGGCTTTCGGCATTGTAGACTCTGAGAATGATGCCTCGTGCGAGTGGTTTTTCACAAAGCTTAGAGACTGCATTTCAGACCAATATCATCTGGTCATAGTCTCAGATAGGCACACCTCCATCAAGAATGCTATTGAAAAGGTTCTTCCTTAGGCAAAACGAGGGATTTGTTATTACCATCTACAAAATAACGTAGTCACAAAGTTCAGGGGAAAACATCTTTTGTACTTGGTGAAAAACGCGACATACGCATATACGATGTACGATTTTAACCGATACATGGCCTCCTTACGAGCGGTAAATCATGACCTTGCTAGATACTTGGAGGAGGCGGATCCGAGTCTATGGTCACGCGTTCATTTCGATGGAGACATGTTTAATCTAAAAATGCATTTTTCTTATCAAACTTCTTGTGCAGTCTGATTCGTCTTTATCAGACTTCTACTGCAGTCAGACTTCTATTGCAGTCTTGTTTTCACTTGCGTTAACTGCGTTCACTTTGTTGGAGAAAGGTAGATCATAAAGACGAGCAACATTGCCGAAACTATAAACTCCGTAGTCAAGAAGGCAAAAGGATATCCTATCTCTTTCCTTTTGGAGTTCATACAAGAGAAGCTAGGGACGTGGTTTTGTAAAAGGCGGCTAGATGCATTGAGTCTCACAACAAAATTTAGCCGAGGAGTTGAATATTTGATGGCTATTCGTGAATATTATGCGGACTTCATGACGGCGGAACGCGTTGATGGGTATCGATTCGTTGTTAAGGGAGTACATAGGGATTGTGTGGTTGACTTGCACAACCGAACGTGTGAATGTGGTGTGTGGGATTACGAAAAGATACCTTGCTCACATGCAATCTGCGCTGCACCAGAACTTGAGCTACACCCATATACACTGCCATGCCCATCATACGGTAGGGACTATCTGTTTCAGGCATACGCAATGAAAATCCTTCCGAAGAATTGTACTATGAAAGCTCTTGACACCGTACGTCTCCTTCCCCCGCATAATCCTCGTCCTCCTGGAATACCTCAGAAGTCGAGGTGGCAAACTTGGCTCGAAATTGCCAAGACAAAGGGCAATAAACCACGGAAGCTTCCCAAGCAATATACTTGTTATAATTGCAAACAACCAGGCCACAAAAAACCAAATTGTGTAAGCTAAATCACCTTACACTCACATGTTTTATAGTTGTTTTCATCTATCTATTGTATATGAGAAGTTACTGTCTTTTTCGGTGGAGACAGGTAACCAAACCTGAGAAGGATTAGATCTGGTGGAAGTCTGATGTACTGACGAATGCAATTTAGAAGTCTGATAGAGAAGTCTGAAGAAAGTCTGAGAGGAGTCTGTTGGTGTCTTTCCAGTACAATATTTTGTTTCCAAGTCGTTTTTTAAGATGTCTAAGTCTAAGAACTTGTTGTGTTAATCGTTGGTTGTTGTTGTTGGCTTAAACTTAATTTGTAGTACTTATGTGTTTGCTGCATCTCGTCAAGACTAAATAAGTTTTAAGAAAATCACACCCTTTCCAAACTGCAATATAAGTCTAATAACAGAAATTCATTACAAAAGATAGAAATAGAAGTCTGACACCAGACTTCTATAGAAGTCTTAAACCAATTACCCTACCTATGCCCAACACGCTTTTGACATCACAATTGGCATGGCACAAAAAATTCCCACAGAAAGTAAGCCAAAAGATGGATGAGTTTTTCTTACATCTACAAAAGATAAATATATGCAAGAATCCATTGTTCTCGGGAATCCAAAAGTTAAAGGGGAACTCTACTTACCCTCGTAGACGTCATGTAATTAATTCTCGGTGTCGGTACGAGCCTCTTCACCTGTTCGGCAGAGCTTAGTTAATATCAACATAGTCGCAATTAAGTCCGGTTATCTATTCAAACTCATGGAGGGAAAACCTCACCAGTTGAAGACCAAAAAGACACCAAAGCTCATGCTTCTGATCTACCTCTAGTTGCATAGTAAGCATGTAGTGCACCATCCTTGAACACCATACGAGGTTCAGCTCATGCCACTTCACAAAAACCCCAAAGGCTGAGTTGCGAAGCTCTTCCCACTCATCATCATCCAGCGCTTCTTGGAGAGCGTCCATGAGATCTCTCTTACCGCTGAAGTAGTGTATGCTTTTGTCTGGTTGAGGCTCATACCCGGTTGTGAACATCCTTGGAGGGAATTCACGTTCTGCCATTATGTCTAAAACCTGCATCAACCACAACCAGACTCCATTAGCAGTCTGAAAACTTAAAGTCATACGTCATATGCAGTCTGACTACTCAAATTCAGACTCTATTTGCAGTCTAACGAAATATAGTCAGAGTTAACTACAAAGGCTATTCATGAAGTCAAAATCGGATGAATCCCAAAAACCACAGAACACAATACAACTCAAACCCAAAGATCTAAACATTATTGCTCAATTTGAATCTTTTACCCTCTATGGAAGACTTGAAGGAGCGGTGACAACGGTGAGGAGAGAGAAACCAGATCTGGAAATCAAAAAAGACAAGAGTTCAGCGCTGAGTTCTAGAAATCAGTATCGAGAAGGTGACGGTTTGCGGCGAAGAGAGGAGTAGAAGAATCTTACCGTCGAAGGCACATGAGACGATGTAAGCGACGAATTCCGGCAGCGACAACGAAGATGTCGGTTCAGTTTCTCCGAGAGAGAATCGATGTTTTTTTTTTTTGTTATTTGCTTCTGTAACTGTAAAAATGAGGGGATAAAAAAACTCTTTTATATAAGTCCTAAGCGGCGGTTAAAAAAAAAACAGTTTTACCACATAAAAATAACGCTTTCGCAATCTGATGTCAGACTTCTTAACGCAGTCTGATATCAGACGCTTTTAGCAGTCTGATAGTGATGAGATAATTGAGCGAGAAGTCTGAAAATTTTGGGCGGCAAAATAGATAAACATGATCAAGACGATAATAATAGCACCAGCGAACGTCAGACTCTTCCACTCGACGCCACGCATTATCTGGCCACATGGCTTCTCCGTCAACCGATCCTTCAATTGAGCTATCTCTGCCTTCGTTACCTTGACATCATCGAGTAACGTGGACAAATACTTGTCGCTTTGAGCATTAGAAACGAACATGCCATCAATTAGTTGACCATGTTGGTCAACATACAGCTTTACATCGTTAAACTCCTCAGTCATAGCCTCATCCCACCACTTCATTATATGGTAACCACTATCGGAAATAGTGGATGTTCGCATGACGGGCTCCAGACCGCAGAAGCATTTCTTGGGGAATCCGTAGGATGATCCGGATCGACGTCGACCTGTTGAACATGAACTACTCGACATTGGAAAATCGCCTCATCTTGTGTACCAGAAAACAGTTGCAAAAATTAAAACAAGTCTAAAGCCAGACTTCTAATAAAGTCTAATTTAAAATCAAGTCGAAATTCAGACTTCTAAAAGAGTCTAATTCGGAAAAGTCTAATTTCAGACTTCTTCTCAAGTCTAATTCGTACAAACTCAAATTTCAGACTTCTAACAGAGTCTAATTAAATGAAAGTATAATTTCAGACTTCTAATCGAGTCTAATTCAAATCAAGTCAAGTATCAGACTTCGTATCGAGTCTAATTCACTTTCAGACTTCTAATATAGTAACTTTCAAGTTATTTTTGGACTGAATACAACCAAGCATGAAAATACATACCAGACCTAGAACTTTTGTTTGACATAGAAAAATGGACTTCTATCTTGTAGATCTAAAACGGAATTAATTAACAACCCATCTGTTTGTTTAGATCTAGGCAAAGAACATGGAAAAATGGTCTTATTTCGTATAGATCTAAAAATTTTGCAGAAAAAAGTAGATTAGAAGGCGAAAAACTTGTTTCTATGAAGCTTAACTCAGTTGCAAAGACGAAGTTGACGACGGCGAGGGCGGTGGCGGTGGCGTTCGACCTACAAGAAAATAGAGTTGTGATGAAAATATGAAGAGAGATAGATGGAGGGACTGGTAAGGTGACACGAAAAAGGAGAGGTAATTACCAGACTGAAGAAGCTGACGACGGCGGTGGCGGTGGCGACGAGGGTTTCTGGAGAAATGTTGGAGAGAGTTTAGAGAGAGAGAGATTCTTCCTGTTTTAGAGAGAGAGTCGATAATGACTTTTACAGATTATGATTGGTAACTTTAGTTTATATATGGGGTAAAATCACAAGTAGGGTAACTTATTTCAGGTTAATTCACAGGTTTCCATCAAGAAGTCTGATAAACCATGGACATTATCAGACTGAAATGGTAGTCTGATAAACCTTAAACTTGATAATTACTACTTAAATACCATCATATTATATAGAAAACTTATAACAAACATCAAACTCGTTTAACTTAGTCACAAACTAACCAGTATATGTAAAAAAAACATTATGAATTAAAACTTTTAGAAACTCTCAATCTAACCCTACAGATAAGAACAGGATATCCAACTTCATATGTCGAACATAGACAAAACTCTTGTTTTTTTGTTATTTGCACAATGCAATATATAACTCGATATTCACACTCTTTTATAGTTAATTACACTCCAAGGGCAAACTTTGAACCCTAATCCAACAAATATTGAGCCCGTAAACCGTAAACTCTTACCTACATGGTGTTTAGATCCAAATTTATCTCTTACTCACTCATTTTGACTAACTTTTATGTAATTTAAATTTATATACATCTACGATGATTATGTTTAATTTATGTATCAAACATTTGTATGAAAATTTTTTTAATTTTTTTTTAATTTAATTTTTCATATTAAATACAATTCAGACTTCTCGGAGAAGTCTGAGAAACCTCAAACTTGTGTTTAGATCCAAATTCATCTCCAATGATTCAATTTGATTAAATTTTATGTACTTTTAATTTATATACAGCAACAATGAGTATGTGTAATTTATGTAGTAAAAATTTATAAAAACTAAATCTTTAATATTTTTAAAATTTAAATTTTCAAATTAAATACGTTTCTGACTTCTCTGAGAAGTCTGAGAAACCCCGATTCTCTGAGAAGTCTGAAAAACCACGACAACCACCATCGTCGACGAGTTAACTAACCCGTTTTTTCCGCCATTAAAGCTTAAGAATAGAGCTCGTAAACACTTTTCGCGACTTCTCTCTCCGATTTCTCCCATTTTCCCACTGATTTTCCAATTCAAACGTACCGAAATCGGAAATTATGGCATAAAAACGGCAAAACACGACTGGGCTTGCGGGATTTCGGTGATATTAGACGTTATGGGCGCTCGACGAGGGTAAAAACAAACTCTAAACGGATATATGTACGAATTTTTGCATATCGTCGATTTTCATATCTGAGTTGTATACATAGACTGCTTTAGAAGTCTGATGATACCCTCATGGTCAACGAGAGGGTAGTTTTGCAATTGACTTTTAAAAAATCAGATTAAAATTGAAGTCTGGTAATCTCTGAGAAGTCTGAGAAACCCCGATTCTCTCAGACTTCTCCGAGAAGTCCGAGTAACCCTAAATCTAATATTTAGCACTTATGAGTGACAATATTAAAACAAAACTTCTAGGAAGCATCAAATTCGTGAAATATATGCACATTACAACACATATGTGCAAATTTTAAATTTCAAATGTAAATTTGGAAAACCATGAATCTAACCATAAAGTTACATGTAAATGTTTTCATTACAAAGCATATTTTGAGGTTTACAACCTACTTTGCCTTGCATGTTTTTAATTTGATTCAATTTTACGAAATTTAATTTTAATACTTCGAAATCGTCTATATTTAATTTATGTATAAGAAATTTTTAACAAAATAATTTTTTATAATTTTTAAATTTAAATTTACTAATTAAATCTGTATCAGACTTCTCGAAGAAGTCTGATATTTTTTGAGGTATAGGCATAATTAACTAACCTTGTTTAATTTGATTCAATTTTATGAAATATTAATTTCTATACATCAAAATCGTCTATATTTAATTATTGTAGAAAACAGTTTTAACAAAATATTTTTGTATTAGTGGTTTCACCTTTTTGTATTCATTTTTTTGGTAAAAAATGTTAAGACCTTTTTTGTATTCATATTAGTGGCGAAGATTGGATTAGTTTTTTTTTCTCCAACCTACTTCTCTTGGCCCATGAGATCCAATTGGCTACCACAGTACCTGTCCCGAATTTGGAATGCCTCCCGACTAATGCCAGAGATAACCGGATCGTCTGTTACCGGACTACCAAATAAACTGTATGGGCATTTGGCCCAAACCCAGACTTCCCACATGGATGTGTTTTTGTTTCCAGGACAGATCGAACCCGGATAGAGTGGAGTAACACTCCACACGGTCTTTCCTACCACTAGACCACAGCCATGTGGGCAAATGACAAAAATTATAAATAAAAAAAATAGCCGACAAATTTTATTGAGTATTTACAAAAAGCTATAGTTGAAGCGTTACCATAAAGTCCAAAACAAATTCATTTGTCTAAAAAACGCATTGCTAGATTAGCCACTATGGAGAAAGAAAAATACATTGCAAGATTAGCCAAGAATTACTTTAGAAACATTATTTGCAAAACTTGGACCAACCTTATTTGATAACCACTAGCAAGATCTCGGACCAAAAAAAAATATTTATCTTTTACATGATATATTTCTAAAGCTGAAATAAATGTGACTTTGTTTGCTACGCAGTATATATTTCGTTTGCTAAGCAGTACATACTAAAAATATATAAAAAATAAAATAAATATAAATTAAATGAATAAAATTAGAATTTCAGACGAAATTTCCGACAAAACTAATTCATCGGTAATTTTTCCAAGAAATTTTCCAATAAATTATCGACATGCTTTATTCGTATCGAGAAAAAAATATGCATCATCATTTCGTCGAAAAATCGTCGGAATGCGGTAAAAATTTTCCGATGAACAAAATCGTGGAAAAAGTTTGTCGGAAAAACATATGTTTTCTTGTAGTGTATGCATCCAGAGAAAGCTTGATCCATATGAACTATCTGCCTTATGCAGTCAACGTTTTTTTTTATTCCATATTGGGAGGAACTTGTTTGCACTGTCCAAGATTTATTTGAACAAAGTAATTTTGATATGAGGCTAAATGAGACAATTATCTGCGTTATCATAAAGAAGAAAAGACCGAGAAAATGATATAATTCACTTTTAAGCGTTCGCAACGTGAGCTACATGATAGTCTCTAAAATCCTATGCATACAACTTAAAAAGCTCACCCTAATACCCTATACATAATAGTCTTGGAACTATGTTCGGGCTTGACTCAGCTTCGCCTTGTAGGCGTGTAATCAGCGTAAAGGAGTCCCTAAGAAGTAGGAGCCAAAGTTGGCATTATTGAGTGCCATGAGAGAGCATTTGTCAGCAATAACCATGTAGAACCCGAAATACATAGCTACTTTTCCGGCATTCCTGGTGCACAACTGTTCGATCTAGGCAGTGTCCTAGCTCCTGAGGTGAGTAGGTGCGTTCTTGACAGTCACCATCTCCCTTGGTTTCATGGTCATTATAATCTTTCTAGTGTCACACGACATGATGCAGAAGACAACAGTTTCTGGGGGTGATTTGATTAATCCACAATGGAGGAATTCATGTATTGATCAAGGAGAGTAGTAGTTACTAAGTCTGAAATTATTGGAAGTATTTGGGCGGTTTATCCTTGATCGATGCATTTTGATGGAATTATATGTCTTGAAGACGAATTGTTTAGATACTTGGGACATGTATTCAAACTCATGCGGTCTTGCCTTTTTGAGGAAGTGCAAAGGTTTCTGGGTTAAGGTGGTAGGAATCATTATGGTCATTGAATGTCAGATAATATTAAAACCTTTTTGATCTCCGATCATTGTGATCTTTTTAGGGCTGGAACTTGATTCTTAACACACTCCTCGGTTAAATTTGTACTTTGATTTGTTTTTCCCTTGTTTTTTTTTTTTTTTTTGATGGCTTAGACTTCTCATTGATTTGGAGAAAAACAAAGTTGTTTTGTCTATACCGAATTTGAAAAGTTACAAGAAATATTTCTTGATGTTGGTTCCAGTGAGGTACTTGGCATTTCATTCACAGTTCTCTTATTTTTATGTCCCATATACTTCAAAATTCAAACTGTTTTTTCAACTCTTCTCAAATTGTTTATATGTAGGTGCTGACTTTGCTGGGCTCTTTATTCAAATCAGATTCTCCCTTGACATAATTTATAGATGGTCGATTCTTTATGCTGAGTGCAAAGAATAATTTATAGATTTTCTCTTCACTTTTCTTGCCATTCCACTTGAAGTTTAAGTGTGAACTTTCTATTGACAATGCCAATGTGTGCTTCGTTATTACTACAATTGCCGTGCACAACTTCTAGATGTTGTTATTTAGGAAATGCCATAATATGAATGTTTGATTTCCCATCTCCAATTTACTAATAGCAAACTCTCCAAAAGGATAATTAAATTAATAGGAATTTCCTTTAGGGAGATGAAATAACATTCAAGCTAATTCCAATGAATCTAAAATCCAAAGGCACTTCAGATTCTCCTGGCAGTAGATTTGTTAAGGGGAAAAACAAATTTCATTGTGTTGGATGAGTTGGTTATCACTGCTATGAACTCATCATTGCAGGTACATCAATGATATTGAGAAATAAATTAGTATTAGCAAAGCTGAGGTATATTTATAAGCAAAGGAAGTACCGATGTCAATTTAGAGTACTCTCCTTCTGAAAGTGGTTCCACAGATGCAGTTCCCAAGAGATATAGCTGTGATACACATAATCAACTTATTATGTTTAAGGAACCAAAATTCTACTGAAAAAAAAATAGCATCAAAGCTGACAATATGTCATTGACAGATAACTAGAATTAGCATCGCCAATCTTGGCATATTGCTCAACAGTTCAAGTAGACTAAGTACTGCAGTATTTCTAAGGCTTATCACATTTATGTATAAGTTATAACATCTGTACCTGTCCAAATGGAACGTAAGAAGGTAAAGAAGGAACCCTCCGCCAACTATTTCCAAACCCATTGGATGAATCGCTCTGTCCATCACTCCTTCCACTAACTGTTTGTCCGTTACCAGTATCTGGCAATGGCTTGAGAGATATACCATCCATACCCTCTTCTATTTCAAGAGATTGTGGTTCAATAACCACGTCCTCAATAGGAGCTGACACTACAGATTCATTTGCAGTAGAACTCTCTGCAGGATCCACTTTCTTTCCTCTATACCTATCTAGTTGTTTTCTAACAGCTTCAAGGGGAACAAGTCTTGAAAGCCTCCAGAATGAGTTCTGAACAGGGCCAACACCAATGACTAACTGCTCGTGTTCTTTGCCTTTTGTCTTTTCTGCCTCTGAAGTTACACCCTGGCCATTCTTTTTTGACACTGACGAATCTGTGGCATCAGCCTCTACAGCCATTGACATTCTTTGCTCATTGTAATGTAGCTCTTGAAATAATGATGCCACCCTTTTTCATGTACGTAACTGCAAAACGAACCAAACAAGGGAGAAAAAATATGAGAATTCTCTTCCTAAGCCCAGCCTCTGAATCTACACTTGTGTTGCAGGCCATCATCTTATTTAGAGCGTCCTTGATCATAACCCCAGAGCTTTGAATTCAACACTCCTTCCCGATAACGGGATTAGATACATTAAAAACCCAAAACATAAAAGTAAAAATACAGAAAGTTTTAATGGAACATTTAATTGATCCTTAATCATTGCTGGTCAGCTCCTCTCTTTTCTCCTCCTCTTCTCTCTGTGATGTCCGTAAACAATACCAAGTACATAAAGTTCTATCGAACCACTTGAATACCACAGTGTCTACGCAACGACACCCACAGTTATCACACACTGGTCTAGTATGACCATTGTTGCGTGCAATTTCAACCTTATCATCACCAACATATTTGACGATATGGTTTGGCTTCATCATGTAGACCGGATCTCCCAATAAATATGTGACGTGAAGAGTGACTCTGCAAGGGTTACATGTGTAGAACCACTGTTGCATCTAATTTCCCTTCACAGATCTCGCACCAGTATTGGAGATTTGTTGTCTCTTCTTCTCCGTAGCAAAGAGTGAGTGGATGTTTATCATGCTTGTAGTGAGCCTGGGAAGGCCACGTAGCACATTTAAGACACAAAAAAAGAATTGCATTTAATACATTCCAAGCAATGATAAGACCAACTAGACTTGCAGCCCATGCATTCACCTTTGGTCAAATTGAAGAAGAGAGGGTGATCATGTGGATGGCAATCATGGGTTAAAGGATCAGGAAGCGAAGCACACCTTACATCCAGTTCAAAGACACAGTCTTTTTCGGTGCACTTGTACATGAAACCACAACCATTTCGTTGACATCCATTGCAATTGAAGCAACCTTGGGTATAATAATCAAGCACGATCTCGAGAGGATTAGGAGAGAATGGATGGAAGAGGGTGAGCGGGTGTTTGTGTATGGGATGGTGTTTTTTGCGAGGAAGGGATGCACATGTTTCGTGGAGAACAAAATCGCAATGGATACAACTATAGAAGCGATCCAAAACTGTTATCGGAAGGATGCAAGCTTGGCAAAACTTGTTTTCATGGTTTCCGCGGTTGTCATTCCCATGAATCTTTAGATGGTGATGGTCATGAGTGAAATGTTGTATTGTCTCTTCATCGATCCTCACGAATGGCTCAATGACTTCTTCCTCTTCTTCGGGAACTCCTTCAAGATCTTTCCCATCCCACACTTCATCCTTTGTTGCACATCTCGAATGGACAGCATAGTGGCATCCTTTATTGCAAGAGTATTGCCCGTAATTGACGTCAACGGCTCTGCGACAAACTCCACAAGAGAATAACTCACCAAAAGAAGGAACAAGGGAGGAAGTGTGAGAGAGACGATGTGGGTGACGGATGATCTTAATGACACGAGGTAGGTAGATACATCTTCTATGAACCATGTAGTTACAAAGCAGACAAGAGTAAACTTGATCTAAGACGGCATCAAGAGAGAAGCCACAAGCATCACAGAGGAAAGTGGCTTGTCTAGGAAAGAGGGTAAGAGTGTGATCATGGGTTTTTAGGTTTTCAATAGTAAGAGGTGGTGGATTGAATGTGCAACTCCAGTGTAGGCTGAAATTGCAGATAGAACAGTGATAGTATGGTTCTTCGTCGCCAAGATATTTCCAACAAGATTTGCACTTTCGATGATTTTCATGTGAACCATGGTCTTGTCTACCATCAAAGAAATCGGGGTCATCTGAATCAGACGAATCTGACTCCCAAACATTAGGGATACCAGAGAGAACTAAATCAGGGATTTTTAAGAAGGTGCGGGTGAGAGGGTGGAGGAGGTGAAAAGGGTGTCTGATTTCTGGAGCAATAAGGTGACAACCTCTGTGAAATTCCAAATCACAAGTAGCACAATAGTAATAGTACCTTTTCTTCTCCAGGTGTTGTTGGCCTTTGCAGGTGAAGCAGATCGAAAGTGGAGGATCAGATCGCCGGCAAAGTTTGTGAGTGTTTGCTGGATCCGACTCTGGACATAAGGGCTTAGAACGAGGACAAATTTACCTCTATCCATGAGAGTTTTCTTTTGTTTACAAAATGAATGAAGCAAATAAATCAGTAAATCACAATCTCTCTTTTTTTTTTTTTTTTTTAATCCAAAGACAGCTTTTAGCAGCAGTAAGTTCAAGAACAAACTTTTGATTGTTTCTTTCAATTTATTAAAAACGAACAAATTCTTTTTCTTTCTTTTTTTATGCCTTGTTGTATTTTTATATATTTTTTGTTGAACAGCGCAAAGCGCGTATCGTTCTACTACAAGATGCTTTTAGTAGCAGCAAGTTCAACTCGGATTGCGATGCTTCACCGGCGCTGTCTCTGGCAAAGAAGCATCTCGACAGATTGGCATGGTGAAGGTGCCGGAGAGTGGAGCGGTGATGACGGTGGTGGTGAAGGTAAATGAGGAAGATGTGAGGATATAATAGCAAATAAGATAAAAAATATATTGAGAATATCATAACCAAATATTTTTGTTGGTTCATTAATGAATTATAATTATTTATACTAAATGAAAACAGTAGTTTGGACTACTTAGCCATATCAGCCAATAAAACTTCTTCCTTAGATTGCCACGTGTTATACCCCAAAAACTCATTTTTAGACCGATGGTTAAAATTTACAACACCCTATTTTTCTCTTTTAACACTCCACATTATTTTCTCTCTCTTCCACTTCATTATTCAACACCTGTTATTCAACATCCACTTACAATGGTTTTGTTTTAAAAATATTACAACACCCTACCCCACTATTTATATTATATTTTCTTATTTTCTTATGTTTTTTTTGTGATTACATATTTTAGCTAAAACAATTAATTATCGATTAAAATTAAAATTAAAATAATAAAATTTAAATAATTTTATAAAATAAATTTTGATTAAAAAAAATACAGGTAATAAAAATAAGAAATATAGATAATTATAATTAAAACACATACAATAACGAAAAATTAAAATGCAATACAATAAACACACAACACCAATGAAACAAACATAATTTAATTAGCACAATAGACTCAACTCACAAATTTAAAAATCTCATTAACCACAGAACATTCCAAATTGTGCCCATATGTGTTTGACTAGATCTGCTTGCAATTCGTGATGCACATTTGAATCACGCAACTCGGATCTAGCTCAAACATGATTTGCAAATGCAGGTAGCACCTCAGTCGAGAATGATGGTTGTGTAGTAGACCCACTTGCCTCAGATTAATCATAATCGGTCCAATGTTGAGCATATGTCTCTTGTTCATCCTCAACAATCATATTATGCAATATGATACATGACCTCATGATGATAGCCAGATCGGCTATGTCCCAAAGGCGAGCTGGTTCACGAATGATTTTAAATCGAGCCTGCAACACTCCAAATACAAATTCGATGTCCTTCCGACATCCCTCCTGACGTTGTGCAAATAGCCTTATTAGTCTTGCGACGACATAAACCCCTCTACGTTTTCTTTAGAGTTCTAATAAGTTGTCAGTTACGCCTTCAATTACATCATAGAGATCTCTTCTTCCTTCCTCCTTCCTCTTTCCCCTTTCCTCCAATTATTCGTTATTTCCTCTTCAGTTCTCCTTCCTTTCGTAATTATCAAACGAAATTAATCCCAAATCATCTTACTATGTACTATTTTCATTGTTTTCTGAGTTTTCGGTCGTCACTGAATGAGTTGCTGTAGAGAAAAGTAGAAGAAAATTCTGATGTATTAACGCGCCGTCCGTGGCCAAGGCGGCGTATGACTTTGCAGAAATCTGGAGAAACACATCCAGATCGAGAATAGAGAGCACGGTGTCTCATACCCACCTTCTCTAATTGTTCCAGATCTTTGAGTCGTTCAGATATTCCATTGATGTCGTTTCAATGTCCTAATTGATTCTCAGGTTCGTTTCGTATGGCTCGGATTTCTCTCCATTGAAACTGGGTTACTTCGACATTTCTGAATTTCGTCCCTACTCACACTTGATTTTATATATGCTGTAAATTTATTGACTGAGAAATAGAAACCGAAACTAACACGAGTTTGGATTTCGTTGATCTTCTGGTTTTGTTTCCATTATGCGAAATTTAAAAGAATCTTATCAACGATCAATGTAGAGCGAGGTTCTCATGGTCAAAAGTGATGAACCTACCCAAATAGCTTCTATTCTATACGATTTCGTTCTGATTTTCATTATAACTTGAGCTTTGGTTTCAGAATTTCCTTCGCCTCTCCATTTTTTGACAATGAGGACGACATAAACTTTTCTCCTCTTTGCTATATCTTCTAGGAATTTATTTAATTTCACCACCGGCTCGCATATGCTTTTTCCTCGGTCTAATCCATGCATGAGTTTTTTTTTTTTTAAGATGCAGAAGAAAGTTATTTACTTTGTTGATGCTATGCATTTTCAAAAAAGCTGAAAGTTCGTGTGAAGCATAAAGCAAGGTTTGTGAACTTCATACACATGTTGGCTGTAGTTTGAGCTGTGTATTCCTTTCTCTATATGTGAACATTTATAAAGCTTCAAATAACTAGCAGGCTCTCTTCTGTTCAGCATCTGATTCGCTTTTGATGTGTTTCAATAAAAACAAATATCATCAAAAAGAACAAGCTTTTGTTGCTGGATATATAATTGGTCCTCTTCTCTTCTTCTATATTTACTACCTTGGTGGTCACAATGATATGCTAATAAACTTGGTGGTTTCTTACTATTTTTGTTTTTTTTTTTGAAAATTTACTCTTTAGTAGCTTAACATTACACCCTCACAGAATGATTCATGAGGTACAAATCAAAAATGCGAATAAACCTTTTCTAAATTTCTTAAGACATCACCACATTATGTATTTCTAAATTGGTGGTTGTTTTTTAGTGTGTAATTGTTTTTCTGTTGGTGGTATGATTTTCTTTGTTTACATTTTATTATGCATGTTCGAACATCAGTTTTTGTGCTTTAGTTCAGTGCTCAAATCATTAACTACTAATGTTATATTCAGGTTTGAAATCCCCTGGTAGAATTAACCAAACCACAATTTGAGTAAGAAGCGTGTTTTTACAAGTTTACAAGCTATGTGGACACATCTCTGGCCGCAACAACAAACATAAAATCTCCGAGTACTGGAAATCATGATTGAACAAATTTTTAAGTATAGTGACTTATGAGCATGATTTGACGCTTTCGGAGAAAGCACCAAGATGTAGAAGTACTTAAGGCAATATAAACAGTATCGTGATAATCAGAGTGATAAAATGAAAAAGTAATTTCTAAAAGAGATACCAGATTGATAATGGTATAATCAATTTCTTTCCTTATACCAGATTGTTTGACTCATGTGATGATCAAATACACCAAACTATTTATCATTGTAAAATGAAAAAAAAAATTGGGATGGGCAAACGGAGTTTCAGGACTAACTTTACAGGAACGGAAATGAGACTGGAATTTGAGAACCATAATAGTTTTATTAATTATACCCCATTTAAAAATCAGGACAAGAAGGTGATACACGCGCGGGATAAACCTTAGTATAGATGAAATGAGGTAAGCCCTGGAAAAACCTGCCACGTGTCCTATCAAAGAAATAATTTCCTTCATGCAACGTTTGTTCCTCCTCACCATGGTTGCATCGCATTTTAGTTCACCAATGTGCAACGTTTGTTTTCCTCAACATTCCTTCCCCTTTTAGTTCACCAAATTATCATCGCGTTTAACTCATCCCATCGAACGATATCTAACATTTCTTGTCTCCACATTAAGGGTTTTAAATCGCTTGTTGCATAGCAAGCTGGACCACTAGGGCTTGTCAATGATTGGAAGAGGGGATGCGGAGGAAGGAAAGAAAACATGAAGCTTTGATCCTTCCTAAATCGGAGTTTCTTCCTCCTGCAAGAACTCGAAAATAGAGAGGACAGCAAACTGTTCTACTCCACTCTCCGCCAAGCTGAGCACTCCACTGCCTTACTTGCACTCAGTGCGTTTGCTCCCCAATTGCTTCATTCTCTTCTTCTCTCAGGGCTTCCGACTTCGCACGTTCTATTCCAACTTTTTGAGCCGCCAATGTTGGTTTTTGTTATATATGCATGTGAATTTAGGCATTTAGGTGATCTCTGACCGATTTAACACTACAAGAAAACAACGTTTTAGCGACTACATAATCAGTCGTAATGTAGTCGGTAAAACAGTTTTAGCGACTACATTACGACCACGTCAAGTAGTCGTAAATGTCTAGTCGCAAAAACACGTAGTCGGTAATTAGTCGCTAATGTACGACTACTTTGCGACTTTGTTGCGATGACAGTAAGAAGTCGCAAACCAGTCGCACATCAGTCGTAATATATGCGACCATGTACCGACTACATTAACGACTAACATGCGATTAACGTACGACTATATATTGTGTCGTGTGGAAGTCGTTTGGTGTAGTCGTTAAAGAGTCGTAAAATGTTGCGACTGATTTGCGACTAATATATTCACGGAATAGAGATTTGGTCATCGTTTTACGACTGTTTTGCGACGGATTTGCGACTACATAGCGACTGAGTTGCGACTACCTAGCGACTGATTTTATCAACGAAATTCAAAATGGTTATACTGTACCCAATTTGTATTACCTAGCAATTTGGAAATCATATACAAACTAATACCTAGCAAAGAATACTGGAAATTTAAAATGAAAGAAACATTAATATATATTATACATTGTTTTAGCATATCAAATACAAACCAATACAAAGAAAGGTCCAATGTTCAAAACCTGAAATAAAATGACTGCCTAGGGTGTAGAATCATGCTGCCGATCAGATTGAGAAGCCATGAAGTCTAGGAAATTTGGATCAGTTTCACGAAGATACCTTTCCACCATTGAATAATGCTTCTGGTCAGCTTCAAGTTTGGTAAGCTTGCTTTGTTGGTCAGCTGCAAGTTTGGTAAGCTCTGCCTCACGCCGAGCGTTAGAAGCAACTTGTTCTTCTATTTGGCGTTGAGCTTCTTTCAACTTATCTTCCAGGGATTGAAACGATGAAGAGGTTACTTCGAACTTGCGTTTTCCACCAACATGAGACTCTGCGAGGCTTCCTATTCCATATGGTCTGCCTCTGTCATCCGTGTACGTTGACTGCCTAAATAAAACCAAGATTTATAAAACCAGATGACACAAAACCAAAAGATAACATAGATTTCGTATTTACCTGAAGAAAGAGATCGTTGTATTCCTCTGTGGTTAGCTCTCGCTGTTGCGACCTACCGTCTGAAATTTCAGGCCCGATCTCTTGCATCTTAGCTTGCAAGTTCTTCTCACAATTTTGCGCGATCCTCTCAGCCTTCAGATCAACAAACGTACCATCAGATTTTGTGTGAGTCTTCACAAAAACCTCACCGATACTAACCGGTCTGCCCAATTCATCTTCCTGAAAATGTAACATATAAATTTGTTACATAATAGAAAGTTGCAGAAGTATTAGATATAGAAATTACACTTACCATTTCTTGTTGGATTTGGTGATATGACTTTTGGCCTGATAAGTGTTTGTGCACACCAAGGCCTTTACGGTCAGATTTCCGAGCAGCAGATGTGGTCTGAGACCTCTCTTTAGCTTCGTCAGTGTCCCATTTCTCTGTCATTGTTGTCCACAGTGTTGGGTTAATCCAGGGTGGTCGCTTTCGAGAAGTCCTCGCGGTGCTTACCATATCCTTCATTCGCCTTTGACAAATCCTCTCGAAATGTTTTTGAACAACCCCTGAGATTAAGGGATCCCATGTGTGGGTTTTCTACAAGACAAGTAGATGGTGTTACTGGACAGAATAGAAAGAAAGACATATATGAAGCTTGGAGGTGAGAAATGCTTACCGCGAACTCGACGAAGTATCTTTCCTGTCTATCCCGAGGCACAACAGTCCAACTGTAGTGTGGACCATCAAACTTGTTTGTGAAAATCTTGGTGATCTTCCTTGTCAGCTTTCCCTTGTCGCGGCCAAACCTAGACAGAGACAAATAAGTGCCTCAACAACTACACAAAAACCAAGCCAGACAGAGAGAAATAAATGCCTCAACAACAACACAAAATTCAAACCAAGCAAAACATGATGTCAGAATTAACCACATATCAGAAAAGACATGAATAGCAAACTGTGAGCTTAGTCTACCATGTTAGCGGAATTAAACCATAGCTCATAGAGCTTTATTGAATGAAAGAACAAAAGGAAGAAACGAGAACTTTAGGTTTGTCACCAAGAACAGAAGGATTAGATTAATCTTCTTCTATTGATTTTTGGATGATTGATACAATGGGTACATCATGGAATATATAGAAGGGAGAGAGAGAGCTCGACAAGAGCGTGAGGCACAGAACAACAAAGTATGGGCAGGAGACATACAACATCAAGGTATGGGTTGAGTATACTAATAATACTTCCCATACTTTCTTATAATACTATATCCATTAATATACCAAACAAAAATCAAGCCAGACAGAAGCATAATATGCCTGATTAGACCAAACAAGCACTTACACTAGAAACGAATTGACACTATGTAATTGCTTTTAGATTGACCAAACAGAGAATTGATCCTTGTGAGCACTTTAATGACCATTATCCTTGCAAGATATACAGTCATGTTATATGGAAATGCTAACTCACACGAAACTCAACAGATTTAATTTAAGCAGAAATCTTGTGTATGTCATAAACATCATCAATTCCACACACACAAATCATACATCATCAATTCCACACACGCAAATCATACATCATCAATTCCAAACACAAAAACAATTCTTCTAACAACCTGTAAACTAGCCTCTTGACAGGAAATCGAATTCAGACATGAATTGATAGACACTTACCAAGTGGTGTTTGGCGGCTGAGGGCGTGTCGGAGACAGCACAGTCGTATACTCATGCCGGTTAGGCACCCTTAGCAGCGCCTCAAGCACCATACGTTGCTCTTCCTGGAGATCGGCCTCACTATGTGCATTGTCGTCAATCGGATTATCTTCGAAGTCGTTGGAGATGTGAGCGTGAGACGATTGATGACTATTACCCTCGGAGTTGTGCAGCGAATGAATCGAAGAGCTTTGTGGTGGATTCGTCTGATCTTGAGGTTGAGAGCTTTCCCGTGGAGTCGTCTGACCTTGAGATGGATTGCTTTGTGGTGGATTCGATGAGATGTTCTGGAAAAGCTGGGTAGGCGGAGGAAAATCCTGGACATTTGGTGCTGTCGTTGAAGGTTGAGCGTGCACGGGATTCAGAGGTGGTGACAACGGATGCGGAAGAAATTGAGCCGCCGGCGTGAAGGTGTACTGCGGTGGTAGAGGGTTTGGTGTTCGCGACGAAGACCCTCCGGCTCTCTGAGAAACGTTGGGAACAAATCTCTGCCGTCCTTTACCTTTCTTAGTTTCCTGCATCGTAATCTCTAGACGGAAGGTGGGATCGAAGAAGAAGAACGGAAGGTGGGATCGAAGAAGAAGAACGGAAGGTGGGATCGAAGAGAAGAACGGATGGTGGGATCGAAGGCGAAGATGAGAGCAAAAGGGATTTCGATCTCTAATCGGAGACGAAGAAGAGTGGCTGAGACTTGAGGGACTTAGGGATTTCGTAAGTTTATTTTTTTTTAATCTGAATGAAGCAGGTAGACTTAATAATTATTTGGTGTGATATAGAACGATTAAACACTATGGCTTACTGGTAAAGATCTCACTCTGTCTCTCTTCGTGCTCGGGTTCGAGTCCCTGGCTGTGGGCATTTTACTCAAAACGAGAAATAAATACTGATTAATAATGTAAAGACAAATTACACCGAAATAATGTAAAAGATTTGTTTTTTTTTTACTCAAAACGAGAAATAAATACTGATTAATAATGTAAAGGACAAATTATACCGAAATAATGTAAAAGATTTTTTTTGTTTTTACTAAAAACGAGAAATAAATACTGATTAATAATGTAAAAGACAAATTACACCAAAATAATGTAAAATACAAATTACAACGAAATTGTGACATAAGTAACATAGTGAATTAGAAGGGTTCTTCGTCATATGATTCTTCATCAGAAGACGATAAATTACACCGAAATTCATCTTCTGGTTCTGCATCTCCGACTTCGTAATCGAGGTTTATTTGGTCTCCTTGTACGAAATTGTCGAGTACGAGATCTTCAATTGTAGTCATCAATACAACATCATCATTTTCTGTTTGCAAAAGAGTCGGTTCTTTTTTTTCATATTCCCCTGAAATGTTACCCCTCGGATTCACTTTTAGAACATTGAGCCACAACTGCTTCGGTTTCTTTGTGTATGGGTACGGAATATAACAAACTTGATCCGCTTGCGAAGCTGTTTGCAATATAAAAATGTATATATAAGTTATACATCATGGTATATATATATGATCGATATTGACATTAATAAGTACGTACCTAGAATAAATGGTTCGTATTTATTGTATTTTCTCGATGAAAGAACGTCTACAACACCACCATTGCTCCTCCGAGTGCCTCTCCCGATAACAGGGTCATACCAATTACACTTAAAAAGTGTGATTCTCAAATTGACCATCCCCTCGTACTCGAGTTCTATGATATCAGTTAAGATCCCGTAGAAATCCGCTTCATCAGATGCATCAGTGTAATTTTGACCTTTAACACATACCCCATAGTTACATGTCTTTCGTCCAGCGCCGTGATTCTGCGTATGAAACAAATAACCTCTTGTAAAATACATTGGCCAGGTTTTGACCTTATTCAAAGGTCCATGCACTATCTCTTGAACCCAAGTAGGAAATGGATTCGTGGCGTTCCAGTAAGTAACCTGCATATATATAAAAAAATAGTGTAAATATATATATAAGTATAAATTTACGCAAAGTTATGAATATTTTTTAGACATACATATTCTTTCACCCATAAATGATATTCGTCAGCTCTTTTCGCAGAGAGTTCTTTTTTGGAAAGTCTTGGATATTTTGCAGAAATAAATTCCTCAAACATTCTACACAAGACCAACACAAATTATATGAGAAATTAAACAAAGATTATATATATTAAAACGCAATCTGGGAGAGATGCCAACTTATATACCTCTCAATTGGCTGAAAATAGTCACAATTTCGTAAAACATATGCATGTGCGCATTGATAGTCTCTCTCTGAGAGCCATATTTCATGCTTTTCTCCACTTGGACGGCCCACTTGAGTAAATATAGAAGGTACTCCAAGGACATGATATACGGGGACTTCACCTTCATCGAATCTTGTTAACCTGATCAAATGAGTTAAAAAGTAATTCACATTATAATACATATATAGCATGTGTATACAAAAAGTTAAATGGCAAAGTGGACATGATGTGATTGATTTTAGCATTTACCTTGATTTCGTTTGTATATTCCCAGCAAAATAGTGCTTTGAGAAATAAGCAATCTCGTCATTGATATATGATTCAACAATCGATCCTGCCGCATATCTTTTGTTCTTCGCTTTCCCTTTCAACTTTTTGAAAAACCTTTCAAAAGGATACATCCACCTATACTGGACAGGGCCTCCTAATTCAACTTCGTAGGGGAGATGTATATGCAGGTGTTCCATCACATCGAAAAATGAAGGTGGGAAGATCTTTTCCAAATTGCATAGGATTAAAACGATGTTCTGTTTTAGAATTTGAAGGCGACTCTTATGAAAAGTTCTTGAACATAAGTCCCGAAAAAATGCTCCAACCCCTACAATATACGTGAAAATTGCATGAAGTTAATATATAAATTACTATAATCATTTTTTTTAAAAATTGTCGTAATAAGTACCTGATAACGCAAGGTGGACATTCCGGTCTAGGAGATCTGCAAAGATAAATGGAAGTAACCGCTCCATGAAAACATGGCAGTCATGACTCTTCATGCCTGAAAACTTTTGGTTGTCCATATCAACACAAGTAGCTAAGTCTAACGAATAACCATTTGGGAACTTAACCGCATGTTTCACACATTCCAGTAAACTTTTTCTAGCTTCATCTGTCAATGTGAAGGATGGGAAAGGAGCTTTACCCTCACTATCAATATGTAGGTGTGGCCGAGAACAAAATTGTTCTATATCCAATCTTGACATGATGTTGTCTTTCGATTTACCTTTCACACTCATAAGAGTATTCATGATGTTGTCAAAAAAGTTCTTCTCTATATGCATCACATCAAGACAATGACGGAGATTAAGGTCCCTCCAGTACGGTAGCTCCCAGAATATGCTTTCCTTGTGCCAGTTATGTTGCTTCCCATAGCCCGGCTTCTTCTTTTCATGACCGTTTCCACCGACGTCTTTTGTTTTCAATGGATTTACACCAACCAACCGCTCGTAATAAACTTGCTCACCGGTCAAAGACGGAGGTGGATACTCTCTCGAAGCGTCTTTTCCCTTTAGGAAGTCTTTTTTATTCCTCCTCATTGGATGACCATGAGGAAGAAATCTTCGGTGACAATCAAACCAACACGTCTTCCTTCCCTTAGGTAGATAAAAAGACTTTGTATCTTCCATGCAAATTGGACAAGACAATTTACCATGGGTTGTCCATCCGGATAACATGCTATACGCCGGAAAATCGCTTATCGTCCACATTAGCACTGCTTTTAGATTGAAATTTTGATTCAAGGACACATCGTATGCATCGACGCCATTAGACCACAACTCTTTTTACTCCTCAATAAGAGGTTGGAGGAAGATATCGAGACTAGCTCGCGGATGATTTGGCCCAGAATTCAGAATAGTAAGAAATAAATACTCTGTATTCATGCACATACCCGAGGGTAAATTATATGGAGTCAAGATCACAGGCCACAACGAATGATTACGAGACATGCCAAATGGATTGAACCCATCCGTACATAATCCAAGATAAACGTTACGGGGTTCTTCAGCAAACCCGGGATATAGACCTTGAAAATATCTCCACTCCGCCGCATCAGAAGGATGACCCATTTCTCCGTCCTTTGCTTGGTGCTCGGCATGCCATCTCATTGCCGCTGCAGTCTTCTCGCTTTGATACATTCTCTTTAATCTGTCAGCAATAGGTAGATACCACATACGACTATATGGTACTTTGGTTCTACGCCGGTCGTTCTGAGGCTTCCATCTTTGTTTACCACAAAACAGACATTTAGCTTCCTTCTCGTCTTCTTTCCAGAAGATCATACAATTGTTAATACAAACATCAATTGTATGATATGGGAGACCTAAATTGTGCATCAATTTTTCTGTCTCGTAATGTGAACCGGTTGCCTGGTTTCCTTCTGGTAAATAATATGTCAAGATTCCGCAAACCGAATCCACTAACTTTTCACTCATATTATATTCTGCCTTATCTTGCATGACTCGAGCGGCTAAGGATAATTGCGAGTGACCTTCACGACAACCATCATATAATGGAGTATTCGCTCCTTCTAACAAGTCATAGAATTTCTTTGAATGGTTACGTACCGGTTCTTCTACATTTTGATAACTAGTACCACCTTGATGATAGTTATCAAAACTCACGTTATCACGAAATGCATCATTCACCATATCCACATATCTATCTTCTACTACATTACCCAATTCACTACTCCCACTTAAATGCGTAGGATCAACATAACTCGGACCTAAATCTATAGAGATTTCTTCTCCATGCTTATACCAAACATAATAATCTGGCATAAATCCTCTACTATACAAATGATTCCAAATTCTAGGCCCCGGGAGAAATTTGTCGTTCTTGCAAACACTACAAGGACAATAAAACTTACCGCCATTGTTCTGCGCTAGAGACTGGCTATTTGCAAATGCCATGAATTGATCCACCCCCGTGGTGAATTCTACCGAGAAATTTCCCGTCTCTTCATCGATTCGCTTATACATCCACTCCCGAAAATTACTATAATTGTAATTTCCCGACATTATAAAAAAAAAATATGGTTTCTCTTTTAAAATTCGATTTTTTCATTTACGAGAAGGGGAAGATCGTGAGAATGAGGAGAACGATGGTCCCAAGTTTTTATTTATAGACATATTTCCGACTGATTTGCGACCACATAGCGACTACGTAGCGACTGCGTTCCGACTACAAGTGGTAGTCGCAAATCGTAGATACAAGTAGGTGCAACAAGAATAAACGTGTTAAATGCTGTTATTTTACGACCAACAAACGACTGTTTTGCGATCCGCAGTAACAGTCGCAATGTAGTCGCAAACGTAGCGACTATTTTGCGACTAAAATTTTCCGACTTGACGGTAGTAGTAGATTGGTCATTAATTAGCGACCAATTCGCGACTAATAGAATGGGTCGCAAATGACCGACTATTGTGTGACTGTATTTGTGACAGTCGTAAACTAGTCGCAAAATAGTCGCTAAGTAGTCGTAACAGTTTACGACTGTGTGTGTAGTCGCAAACTGTAGTCGCGAAAACGCTGTTTTCTTGTAGTGTAAAGGATAGATATTGGAGATATCTTGGGGAGCAAGACTGGTATCTTGCGAACCAAGTGTTGTGGGCCATAAGAGTCCGGTTATGAAGTGAAGCCCGTGAACCCAAGCGACTAATATTCTCATAGATATCCTATTGTGATTTACATTATTTGGTGATGAGGACATCAAACCACCAAGTCAAATCATTCAAGCACCACTCATCCCAAGCGGGCCAATGACAAGAACTAGGAGCAAGAGTCTGGAAAAGAGGTTCAACATGTTCATGGAGCAGCTGGATCATGAAGGACTGATTAGGCTTGATCAGTTTGAAGATTTGCACCTAAACCCGTTGGAGAGCTCCGATTTGAAGCAAATCTTCAATCAAGTGTCGCTTTCAGCTCACGGCACTTCAGGATGCGAGCCACATATGGATGCAAAGCTCTTTGAGTCTAGTTCCAAAACATTCAAGATCTCCCCAAGCTGCCAAGCCAATCGCCCCATAAAGGCCCAACAGTGCGGACGTATCCAATGGACTCTATCCTATCCGAAAATGTCAAGTGGGATTTTTTGAAGCCCAAACATGAAGCCCACCTGAGCACGGTTTCTCTGAGCTTAGGAGACACCTAGGAAGCCATCTAGAAGCTGGAAAAGTCGCAAAAGTAAGTCAAAAATGTGGAACTTAAAGAAGAGACAAGACCCCCATCATTTGCACCTAAGGGAGCTACTCATTTGAATTTTGTGTCTTGACTTTTGTGTGTTTTTCTTTTGTTTTCTTTTGCAGGTTTCGTGTGTGCTTCTTTTGAATTGTTCTTATGTATTTTTGTTTCTTTATTTTCATTGAGAACCTGGCTATATAATGCCTTGCTTGTAGTTCATTTTGTTTCACCTTTCATTAATAAAGATTGAAGTTTTCTTTTGGTTCATCCAAAAAAACTTTTGTTTCTCTTGTCTTGTGAGCTAAGTCCAAGCTTTAGAAACTTTTAGAAGTATCAATAGACTTTCACATCTATTGTGGTTCTATTCGATCCATCTCGTTTCCACCTTATCCCGAACTAAACAAGGAGTGACCTTCGTCCAATTGTTTAGATCAAGCCTTGTTACAACAACTCCATGCTTGTATCATTTTTGGTATCATTCAACGTGGGAAAGTACTCGGATCAAGTCTTGTGTGACGTGGTTCCTATGCAAGCTTGCCATCTTCTTCTTGGTAGACCTTGGCAGTTTGATAAGGACACCATTCACCAAGGGCGTAGCAACATGTACTCTTTTGTCCATGACAAAAAGAAATATAATTTAACGCCTCTTACATTACCACAAGTTCAGGAAATTCAAATGAAAATGCTCAAGAAAAAGGAAACTTCTACCAAGAGTAACTTGCTAATTAAACCTAGTCTTATCACTAAGGCAATCACTTGTAAAGAACCGGTATTAATCATGATCTTTAAGGAAGCTTTGAGTATAGGTTCTAGCGCATTGGAGCAACAACTCCCCACATAAGTTATGAACCTTTTGGATCGGTTTGGTGAGACATTTCCATATGAGATACCCCCTGGTCTACCTCCCATAAGAGGAATTAAGCATCAAATAGATTTTGTTCCCGGTGCACCCTTGCCTAACCGAACCACTTACGGAGTAAATCCGAAAGAAGCTAAGGAGTTAGAGAAGCAAGTGAAGGAACTCATGGACAAGGGCTATGTGCGTGAGAGCCTTAGTTTGTGTGCTGTACCAGTCCTCTTAGTGCCCAAGAAGGATGGCACTTGGCGGATGTGTGTAGATTGTCGAGCTATCAACAACATTACCATCAAATATCGACATCCGATTCCAAGGTTAGATGATATGCTTGATGAACTTTCTGGTTCTAATGTGTTTTCTAAGATTGATCTTAGGAGTGGGTATCATCAAGTAAGGATGAGAGAAAGTGATGAGTGGAAAACGGCTTTCAAAACCAAGCAAGGTCTATACGAGTGGTTAGTTATGCCATTCGGATTCACCAATGCACCGAGCACCTTCATGAGGCTTATGAACCAAGTTCTAAGGCCTTATATCAGTAAGTTTGTAGTGGTATACTTTGATGATATACTCATTTATAGCCCTACATTTTCAGAACACATCGATCATTTAGAACAAGTGCTTAAAACACTTCAAAGGGAAGGTCTTTATGGCAACTTTAAGAAGTGCACCTTTTGTACTAATGAGCTTGTGTTGTTAGGATTTATTGTGAGTTCACAGGGTCTGAGAGTTGATCAAGAAAAGATCAAGGCTATCCAAGAATGGCCGACACCAACGAGCATTAGCCAAGTAAGGAGCTTCCACGGATTGGCGAGCTTTTATAGGAGATTTGTGAAGGACTTTAGCACCCTTGCTGCACCTCTCATGGCTGTCATCAAGAAGGACGTGGGATTCAAGTGGGAAGAAGCTCAAGAACAGGCTTTCAATAGTCTCAAGGATCGGTTAACTAATGCTCCGGTTTTAAATTTACCTGATTTTACTAAAACGTTTAAAATTGAGTGTGATGCATCAGGTTTAGGGATTGGAGCTGTTCTTACTCAAGGTGGCAACTTTAAGAAGTGCACCTTCTGTAATAATGAGCTTGTGTTTTTATGATTTATTGTGAGTTCACAAGGTCTGAGAGTTGATCAAGAAAAGATCAAGGCTATCCAAGAATGGCCGACACCAACGAGCATTAGCCAAGTAAGGAGCTTCCACGGATTGGCGAGCTTTTATAGGAGATTTGTGAAGAACTTTAGCACCCTTGCTGCACCTCTCACGGCTTTCATCAAGAAGGACGTGGGATTCAAGTGGGAAGAAGCTCAAGAACAGGCTTTCAACAATCTCTAGGATCGGTTAACTAATGCTCCGGTTTTAATTTTACCTGATTTTACTAAAACGTTTAAAATTGAGTGTGATGCATCAAGTTTAGGGATTGGAGCTGTTCTTACTCAAGGTGGCAAACCAGTAGCCTATTTCAGTGAGAAACTCAATGGTGCCACCCTCAACTACCCCACATACGATAAGGAGTTGTACGCCTTAGTCCGAGCCATGGAAACGTAGCAATACTATCTACTAGCAAAGGAATGCGTGATCCACACGGATCATGAAACTTTAAAACATCTTAGGGGACAAACTAATCTCAAGAAGAGGCATGCCAAGTGGCTGGAGTTCATAGAAACATTCCCTTACATCATCAAATACAAGAAGAGAAAAGACAATGTAGTAGCCGATGCACTTTCAAGACGACATGCGCTCATTACTACCATGGATGCAAAGGTTCTTGGTTTTGAAATGATTATCCCTTTGTATGAAGCTGGCCCTGATTTTGCAGATAGTTACAAGGACCATGGAAAAGGAGCTTATGCTTCTTACTACATTCACAATGGCTATCTCTTCAAGGACAAACGAATTTGCATTGCGCAATGTTCACTACGAGAGCTTATAGTCCGAGAAGCACATAGTGGTGGACTAATGGGACATTTTGGCGTGGACAAGACTCTTGCCATGCTTAAAGAGCATTTCTTTTGGCCACACCTTAAGAAATCAGTGGAAACTTTCTGTGCAAGATGTATCACTTGCAAGAAGGCCAAGTCTAGGGTTCAACCCCACAGTTTGTATCTTCCCTTACCTATTCCTACTTCACCGTGGATTGACTTGTCTATGGATTTTGTGCTAGGTTTGCCAAAGATCAGACACAAGGACTCCATCTTTGTGGTGGTAGATAGGTTTTCAAAGATGTAGCATTTCATTCCATGTGCCAAGACGAATGACGCCACGCAAACCGCATATCTCTTCTTTAAGGAAGTGGTGAAGCTACACGGGATACCAAGGACAATTGTCTCGGATAGGGACACCAAATTTCTTAGTCACTTTTGGAGAACCTGATTTTCAGTGTGGTTTCACCAAGTCAATTAATAACTAAAATGCACACTATACCGCAATCATAACGGTTGTCGATTGTAGCATTTTAGGATCGAATCCACAGAGATCAATGTTACGACTATGAGAATGCAGAATGAAATTAAAGCTAAGACGAATGACAGATCTTTTTTTTTTGGTTTTACGGTTTCGAAACTAAGAACGATAACTAAAACGGTGCAAATTCAAATAGAGAAAACGTTAAGCCTCGGGTGACGTTGCATGAAATCACGAATAACGGTCAATGCATCTTAAACGGGGGTTAGCATTAAGAAATGTCTAGAACTCAAACCTAATAATAGATTAACATCCTCCCGGAGTATTAATCCCTATGCTTTAAAACTATGAAGACTAACTCCCGTTGAATTCAAATGTTCTAAGCATGCTTTTCTAGTTCGATTTGATAAGTTCACAAGAACGCCTTAACATCAACTCCCGTTGGATAAGGACGTTTTGCTCATCTAGGATAATTCCGGCATCTAAACAAACACTCCCATGCGCTAGATAACCTAAGATCGAGAACCAAGTGATCAGTTTAATTCAAGCAATAAGAACACCATAGACGAAGAATCCACCGAATAAATCCCCGTTTAATCTATCCTAAACCGTTAAATCATGAAATCCCTTAACACCCTTTGGCTTAACTAAGAAACTACTCACTCATAATTGCAGAACAAATACAGAGAAATGATGAAGAACACATGATTAACAAGACAGAAATAGAAGAGATTAAGAAAACTTCTCCAATATGTAGGATCAAAGGTTTGCTTTCCAAGCTTACAAATCACCAAGATCAAAGAGAAGAGTCCCAAATACAGAGTGTGTGTTACAACTGGGCTTAGACCCCTTATTTTTCAGAGTTTTTCGTCAAAGAGAGAGAGAAAATTAGGTGAAATAGTTCAAAACACGTTTTTTACAATATTATCAGGAGCTGGATCGATCGATCCATGTGTGTGGATCGATCGATCCATCTTTTTCTTCGGATCGATCGATCCGCGTCAAACAGCGATCGATCCACTAAATGTCCAATTTCCTGGATCGATCGATCCCTTAAGCTGGATCGATCGATCCCATCTTTTTTTGCTCGGTTTTGCCATTTTTCCGTTCTAGGCCTCCGGACTCCGTCCCGAAATGCCTTTTCACCTGAAATGACTCCTAAAAGACTAAAACAATCGAAAAAGACTCGATTATGTACAAAAAACGCGAATCGGAAAACGTCAAAAACGCAACACATCAACTCCCCCAGACTTAGCCTTTTGCTTGTCCGCAAGCAAACAAAATCCTAAGAATAAGGAAGAGGTTTTGAAAATGCGAGAACTTACCTTCTCTATAGAATATCGCAATGATCCCTCAACTTTGTAATCCACGTATTGCTTTACTAAATACAGAACAGACCGTTATGTAGTTCTCCGCAGTTATCGCAGCTTCCCAGATTCGCCCCACAGTTTCACAGAATAGTCTGAAAGCCATCATCGCTGGGTCTCATCAAAGATAACAGTGTCAAGAGCCTTCTAGACTCTTTCCCTTTCGATATCGTAACGAGCCAACCTTTAATTCTTTCGTATTTTTCCTCTCCCCCAGACTTATTCATTTTATTCATCTTCTCTTTTTTTTTTTTTTTTTTTTTTTTTTAGAACGGTTCATGAGACGGTTCATGAGACACGAGTATTGATGGTTTTTGCCACCGAATCCCCGGTTCACTCCCCGACTCACTTCCCTTGGTGATCTTTCATGAGACACGAGTATTGATGGTTTTTGCCACCGAATCCCCGGTTCACTTCCGTGCCATACGTATTATTTATATATATAGATGAATTTATTTTTGGGACCGGGAGAGGAGAATCATACTTTTCTGTTTCTGGTTCCCTAAGAACTGAATCTTCTTTGCCACCAAAGTCCGAGCGAATACCAGGCCCAAGTTCACATCGTACGGTGCAGGGAAATGGAATTGGTAGACGTCTGACAAATACTCCCCAATCCCGTAATGTAGCAAGAGTAACTCGTCAGTACGTACTGAGCTGGGCTCTATCTTCGCAAACAGAATGTTTCTGATGATCTTGGCTACCACGCGAATGGCTGGGTTCCGAATCAAGGCCTGCTTCGCCGCTCTAGACTGGAAAGTACCTGAAACAATGTGGTTCTAAAGTTCCCGCTGGTTTGGGAAGTTGTCGGGAAAGTGAGCGCCTGTCTTGCGATGGTCGAACCCGTAGATCTTGCAGAATTCCCGGATTGATATCTCGTACAACAACCCGCTGGAGAAGTATGTCAATGTTGCCCCATCTACTCGTTCGTATTTCGGGTTGGCGAATGTGAGTCTGACAGAGGCTAGGAATTGCCGCACCAAATCAGGATAGACCAGGTATTCCTTCGTGGCAATATGACCAAACCCAATCTTCTCCAGAATCGTCTCCACATCTTGGCGAATTCCCATTGCATCCAAAGTTGCATGGCATATGATCTTCGTAGGTTCCATTCTGACGCTAAGGAACCTGTTGTAGAATAGCGAATCGAACTCATCCCAAGCATCGCCAGCTTTCCTTTCTTGATACCGCGTGTTCTTGGCAAGATCGTCTGGTTGAATGCCTTTGATCAAGGTTAGATAGGTACTCTCGAACCGGGCGCCTTCCCGTCGAGGCCATGGCGGTGCGGTTAATGGAGCTGTTCCCGAGCCAGAGGCTGCATTTTTATTAACCCGGCGTTGCTTAGGTTCCTTCCGTTTCTTTGCCAGCTCTTTGCCTTTTGATTGAGGCATTGTCTGCAAAAAAAACAACATATACGTTTAAGATATTTGCACAAAAATACGATAAACGTTCTAAAGACGGGATTATCAAAATGATGAATTGTGCAATTTAAACGCTCAATCAAGTTAATATTCCATCAATAACCTTAAACACACCACAATCTCCATCTAGAACTTCCAATAATCCTAAATTCTACCAATTTCACAAATTTCTCAAAATTCCCACAATCCACAATTCAATCCAAGAACACAAATATTAGGTGTTTGCAAGCAATGCCCAACTCAAAATCGGTTCATAGCATATGTATAAGGCATAGAACAATCCAAGAACAAGCTATAAACATGATTTTGATTTTCACAATTTCTACCTAAAATTTTCGGATTGAACAAGAGAGATTCGAGTGGCGTACTTTGCAGATCGAAGATGTCGATAGGATAGACAGAAAGAGCTCGAAAAATCGAGTGGGATAGACCCAAAAATCGTTCAAATCCGTTGAGAAACAAGGAAGTTAAGGAGATTTGAAGTTGAAAACCCAAAATCCCTCAAGAACACTTTGTCTCGAAAATTTTGAGAGAAAAACAGAGGTTTGATCGATTTTTAGGAGAGAAGGAAGGAAGAGAGAGTGTTTTTCGGTTTGATTTTAATGAAAGAAACCGGTTTTAACCAAAAAAAAATTGAACCGGACTTACCTGAGATTGGATCGATCGATCCAAGTCGGAGGATCGATCGATCCAGCTTACCTCTGCGCCTGGATCGAGCAGCATGGGTCGATCCCGTGATGCTGGGTCGGTCCCCAAAAATGCCGATTAAATGGATCGATCGATCCAGCCCTTGGATCGATCGATCCCGACCCCTGTAATTTTTTATTTTTTTTTAAGAAAACTTAAAATTTCAAATTCAAAATTCAAAATTAGAAAAATTAGTGAAAATCAAATGGGAAAGGAAAATTATGTACACTTACCGGTGGGTTGCCTCCCACCAAGCGCTCGTTTTTAGTCATTAGCTTGACTCCGGAGCTGTTTAGGCGAGAGGAGGATCACCGAGAGGAACGGTAAATCCCGCGGTGATTCCGTTGTCGGCGAGATATGGCTTAAGACGCTGACCATTGACAACGAATTCGCCTCCTTGGCGGTTACGCAACACTACTGCTCCGTAAGGACGGACGTCCTTAACCGTAAAAGGGCCGGACCATCTTGACTTTAGGTTTCCCGGAAAAAGTCTCAAGCGAGAGTTGAAGAGTAGCACCTGATCGTTGGCGGAGAAATTCTTCGGGATAATCTTCTTGTCATGAATAGCTTTCGTTCGTTCTTTGTAGATCTTGGAATTCTCATACGCCGTTTGACGGATCTCGTCCAACTCATTGAGCTGAATCAACCTTCTCTCGGATGCGGCTTTGATGTCGAAATTTAGCAATTTCACTGCCCACGCCGCCTTGTACTCGAGTTCACTGGAAGGTGACACGGTTTACCGTAGACAAGATGAAATGGGGTCGTGCCAAGAGGTGTCTTGTAGGCGGTTATGTACGCCCATAGTGCGTCATCAAGCTTCACGGCCCAATCTTTTCGTGTAATGTTCACCGTCTTCTGAAGAATGCTCTTTATCTCTCGGTTGGATATTTCAACTTGTCCGCTCGTCTGAGGGTGATAAGGAATGGCTACCTTATGCGTAACACCATTCTTCCGCAAGAGTTTCTCGAATAGTTTGTTGATGAAATGCGATCCTCCATCGCTTATCACGATTCGCGGAACTCCAAATCTCGGGAAAATGACAGATTTGAACATCTTGAGGACCACCTTGGAGTCGTTAGTCGGGCTCGCCATTGCTTCGATCCACTTGGACACGTAGTCCACAGCAACAAGGATGTACTTATTCCCGAAAGAAGATGGAAAAGGTCCCATGAAGTCGATTCCCCAACAGTCAAACACCTCAACTTCGAGAATAAAATTTTGAGGCATTTTGTTTCTTTTGCTGATGTTTCCTTGACGTTGACATGCGTCACACTTGGAAACAAAAGCGTGAGCATCACGGAACATGGTCGGCCACTAGAAACCGGCCTGCAACACCTTAGATACGGTCTTGAAGGTAGCAAAATGTCCCGCATAGTTCGACCCGTGGCAATGAAATAGGATTCCCGGGATTTCTTCCTCCAAGACACAACGTCTATAGAGACCATCAGAACAATGCCTGTATAGGTACGGTTCGTCCCAAAAGTAATATCTGATGTCCCGCAGAAATTTCTTCTTTTTGTATCCCGCAAAACCGTCCGGCTCCACTTCTGCAGCAAGAAAATTGGCAATTTTGCCAAACCATGGGATTTCGGGAATTTTACCGGCCCGAACGAACAATGAACCATCCCGCAAAACCTCGACCGCATAGACATTCTCCTCGGGGAGGTAGTCATTGATGGGAACCTCCTCGTCTATGCGCATTCTTGATAAATGATCGATAACTCCATTCTCGATCCCCTTTCTGTCTTTAATCTCGAGATCAAATTCTTGCAACAACAGCATCCATCGCAACAACCTCGGCTTTGAATCCTTCTTGCTAAGTAGATACCTCAATGCAGCATGGTCAGTATGAACTAAGACCTTAGAGCCCACCAGATACGTCATGAATTTATCAAATGCGTACACGACCGCGAGAAGCTCTTTCTCCGTTGTACCGTATTTGCATTGGGCGTCATCAAGAGTTCTGCTGGCGTAATAAATGACGTGCACCCTTTTGTCTTTTCGCTGTCCCAAAACAGCGCCCACTGCGTAGTCACTGGCGTCACACATCACCTCGAAAGGCAACTCCCAGTCTGGCGGTTGTACAATAGGTGCGCTAACAAATACTCCTTTAATCATGTGAAAGGCCGCCAAACACTCATCATTGAAATCGAACTTCACATCTTTGCACAGCAGCTGTGTCAACGGTCTAGCAATCTTTGAGAAGTCCTTGATGAAACGCCTATAGAAACCAGCGTGTCCAAGGAAACTCCTAATGCCTTTGACAGAAGTTGGTGGTTGTAAACTTGTCATCACCTCTATTTTGGCCTTGTCAACCTCGATCCCCTTCTCCGAAATTCTGTGGCCCAAAACGATCTCATCCTTTACCATGAAGTGGCACTTCTCCCAGTTTAGAACCAGATGTTTCTCCTCACATCTCTTTAGTACCCTGCACAAATTAGAAAGACATTCAGCAAAGGAGGGTCCGTAGACTGAGAAATCGTCCATAAAAACCTCCATTATGTCTTCAATCATGTCGGTGAAGATTGACATCATGCAGCGTTGAAACGTGGCTGGCGCATTACACAAACCAAATGGCATTCTGCGATAAGCATAAGTACCATAAGGACATGTGAATGTGGTCTTCTCCTGGTCGTCGGGATGAATTGGAATCTGAAAGAAACCAGAATAACCGTCTAGAAAACAGTAGTAAGGGTGGTTAGCCAATCTCTCAAGCATTTGATCAATAAAGGGTAGAGGAAAATGATATTTTCGAGTTGCAGCATTCAATTTCCTATAATCGATGCACATTCTATGGCCAGTGACAGTTCTAGTCGGGATTAACTCATTCCTATCGTTTCCAACTACTGTCAGACCGCTTTTCTTAGGCACTACATGTACCGGACTCACCCATGTACTATCAGATATAGCATATATGATACCAGCCTCTAGAAGTTTCATTATCTCTTTCTTCACAACATCTTTCAGATTCGGGTTTAACCGTCTCTGATGTTTTATAGAAGTCATCGATTCATCTTCTAGATGTATCCTATGCATACAAAGGTCTGGTGAGATTCCCGTAATGTCATCTAGTGAATAGCCTAGTGCTCATATTTCCTCAATTAACACAAGAGTAAGGCAGTCTCTACGTTGTTCAGTTCAGCGTTGATGATGACAGGGTACGTGTAGTTAGGTCCAAGAAACGCGTACCTTAGCCCAGTGGGAAGCGGTTTAAGCTCGAGTTTTGGAGCGTTGAGTTCGCTCCATGGATTATCAATAGGTACGGGAGACTCAGCAATTGGAGATTGCTCCTCATTTTCGTCAAGTGCGACAAATGCTACCATCTTCTCCATCATCTTGCTGGAATCCAGCATCTTTGCATAACCCGCTGTGTCCTCGCTCAAGTACCCAAATTCTCCCTCGGACTGTGTCAAAGCGATCTCGAGAGGATCATTCACCAGCATCTCATCTGCNATGAGACGAAAACTGACACAAGACGCAAAACAACAAAAGTCCAACGGAAAAGAAAAAGAAAAAGAGAAAAAAGAAAAACAAACGTGAAACCAGATGAACGGAGGACTAATCCTCCTCAGTGGCGTCGGAGTCATCGCCAGGAGTGCCAGACGGTCCAGCAGGAGATGGGGAAAAAGGGGGCTGCGACGCCATGCAGCTGCAGCGAGAGATAGCGCTCCAAATGGTCTGAAGACTCTCAACAACGTAGCGCTGGAACGGATCNAGGTCGTCCCAAGATGAGGGGATCCTTTGGCTCTGTTTCTAGCTCCAGAACCACAAAGTCCGCTGGTATATAACCATCTCCAATCTTTACCGGCAAGTCCTCCAGAATACCGAGTGGAATCTTCACGGATCGATCAGCAAATACCAATGACACTCTGGCTGGCTTGAAGGACGTGAGACCAAGGCGCTTAGCAACGGAATAGGGCATGAGGTTTACGCTGGCACCCAGATCGCAGAGAGAATGCTTAAAGGTTAGAGGCCCAATTTGCACAGATAGTACGAATCTCCCCGGATCCTCAAGTTTTTCGGGCATCCTTCCTTGCAACACGGCACTGCACTCTTTAGTGATCATCATCACGCCTTCATCACTTGTAATCTTGTTGGTGACCATGTCCTTCACATACTTCTTCAAGGCAAGAACCATCTGGACCGCATCGATAAAAGGAAGCCTCACCGAAAGCTCGTTCACTAGCGTCTTACACTTTGCTTGCTCAAGATCTCTTTGTGTCTTCTTCGGGCGCCTAGGGTAAGAACCTTAGGTACATAGACACGTGCTGGTGAAGTTACAGGTGCCTCCTCGAGTTCATGTGGTTTGGACGAGGAGCTTGCCTCATCAACTACGTCATCGTCTCTCACATTTACGGTCTCGGGAATCTTCTCTTTTCCCTTGGACTCAACCGCAGTTTCAATCTCTTTCCCACTCCTCAATGTGATTGCTTGAACGAACTCATTCTTCGGGTTTTGTTCCCCTTTTCCCGGAAGAACTCCACTAGGTCTCTTGATCGCTTCCGCCGTTTGAGCCACTTGAGTGTCAAGTTTCTTCACATGAGTTTGAATGGCCTCGAATTTGCTGTTGAGATCCTGATACATTCCTTCCACTTTGACGTTAATCTCATTAGCCGTCTTTTGTTGATTGACCATCAATTGTTGCATCATCGCCTCTAGCTTAGACTCTTGGCTGGGTTGAGGATTGTTGAATTGCTGTTTTTGCTGAAAACCGCCTTGGTTTTGGAAATTATTTTGTTCTCGGTCTTGCCCGAACTGCTGTCTCGGCTGATAACCGCCTTGGTTTTGTACAAACTGTTTTTGCTGGAAACCGCCTTGTGCATATGGCTTCCGTTCTTGACTTTGCATCCCTTGCTGACCTTGGAAACCCTTAGCGAATATGCTCACGCCCTGATTTGGAACGGTTTGTTTGGGCTGAAAACCACCTTGTTGCGGGTAAACTTGATCCTGCGGGTTTTCAACGTTGGTGCTTCTGTATGAGAAGTTAGGATGATTTCTGTAGTTCTGGTTGAAACCTTTGTTGAAGAACCCCTGATTCTGTATGTAGTTCACCTCATCTTCGTACTCTTGTTCTTGCTCAGCACTCTCTTTGTAGAGTCCTTCCTCTCTAGTGTCTTCACAAGAGTTGACAGCTTTTTGATTTCCTTTAAGTAGTGCTGCAATGCCATTAACCTTTGCGAAAAGCTCATCCATCCTTTGCGTTTCAGCACCACTCACGCGTCTCGTTCTGTCATACTCGGGATTTCGATGGCTTGAACTCGCAGAAAGATTTTCAATAAGCTCATAAGCTTCCTCCTTGGTCTTTGTCATGAAGTTGCCATTGCTGGCTGCATTTAGACAATTTTTGGAGTCCCAATCTACTCCATCGTAGAAGATGTTCAGCACTTGCTCGTCGGAATAACCATGATGAGGGCATTCCCTTAGGTATTCTCTAAACCGTTCCCATGCTTCATTGAAAGGTTCACCGCTGTTTTGCTGAAATTGAGTGATCTTGATTCTGAGGGAAGCGGTCTTGGATTTGGTGTAGAACTGATCCAAGAAAGCCGACCTTATTGCGTCCCAAGAAGTCAAAGAACCCGGCTCTAGAGATTTGAGCCATCTAGCTGCTCGATCAGCTAAAGAGAAGGAGAAGAGCTTGCATTTCAAATAGTCCGCAGGGACTCCATTTGAGCTTGTAGTGCTGCAAATCTCTTCGAACATTTCAACGTGATCCATGGGATTCTCCGAAGCTTTCCCATAGAACAGATGTCTCTCGACAAGAGCAATGATCTGAGGTTTGATCTCGAAGTTCTGCCTCTGAATAGGCGGTGGACGAATAGCGGTTCTGTCCTGGTAAAATTGGTGAGGAGTGTCAATACCCCCGATCGGTCTGCGTGGAGGCTGTCTTTGATTCAACTGGTGTTGAGCAGCAGCAGCTTGCCTCCGAGCTTCAGCTCGTCTATGGACATCAGCAGCAGCAGCTGCTTGGTTTGCATTGGCATTTAGATCGCCATCTCCATCATGAGCAAGAGGAGGAGGGTTCAAGAGGTTCCCTTCCTCGCCATACTCGTGATGTTCGTCTCCATCAACAGGCAGATTTTGATTGTCCGGTAAGTTCGCCATTTCTCTCCTTTGCAATCTAGCTCTGTTGTTTTCTCGTTCCACTCTTGCCAAATCTTCGTTGTTCAACTCAAGCAGATTTTCAGAGCCTTGGCTTCTGGTCATGTACCTGAGATGCACGGAAGAGAGCAACAATAAAACGAGTTAGTAACGACAAAAAGAAATTCTTAGTCTGAACTTTCGTCCAAGACTCATAGGCAACGATTGGTCCCCGGCAACGGCGCCAAATTGATTTTCAGTGTGGTTTCACCAAGTCAATTAATAACTAAAATGCACACTATACCGCAATCATAACGGTTGTCGATTGTAGCATTTTAGGATCGAATCCACAGAGACCAATGTTACGACTATGAGAATGCAGGATGAAATTAAAGCTAAGACGAATGACAGTTTTTTTTTTGGTTTTACGGTTTCGAAACTAAGAACGATAACTAAAACGGTGCAAATTCAAATAGAGAAAACGTTAAGCCTCGGGTGACGTTGCGGGAAATCACAAATAACGGTTAATGCATCTTAAACGGGGATTAGCATTAAGAAACGTCTAGAACTCAAACCTAATAATAGATTAACCTCCTCCCGGAGTATTAATCCCTATGCTTTAAAACTATGAAGACTAACTCCCGTTGAATTCAAATGTTCTAAGCATGCTTTTCTAGTTCGATTTGATAGGTTCACAAGAACGCCTTAACATCAACTCCCGTTGGATAAGGACGTTTTGCTCATCTAGGATAATTCCGGCATCTAGACAAACACTCCCGTGCGCTAGATAACCTAAGATCGAGAACCAAGTGATCAGTTTAATTCAAGCAATAAGAACACCCTAGACGAAGAATCCACCGAATAAATCCCCGTTTAATCTATCCTAAACCGTTAAATCATGAAATCCCTTAACACCCTTTGGCTTAACTAAGAAACTACTCACTCATAATTGCAGAACAAATACAGAGAAATGATGAAGAACACATGATTAACAAAACATAAATAGAAGAGATTAAGAAAACTTCTCCAATATGTAGGATCAAATGTTTGCTTTCCAAGCTTACAAATCACCAAGATCAAAGAGAAGAGTCCCAAATACAGAGTGTGTGTTACAACTGGGCTTAGACCCCTTATTTTTCAGAGTTTTTCGTCAAAGAGAGAGAGAAAATTAGGTGAAATAGTTCAAAACACGTTTTTTACAATATTATCAGGAGCTGGATCGATCGATCCATGTGTGTGGATCGATCGATCCCATCTTTTTCTTCGGATCGATCGATCCGCGTCAAACAGCGATCGATCCACTAAATGTCCGATTTCCTGGATTGATCGATCCCTTAAGCTGGATCGATCGATCCCATCTTTTTTTGCTCGGTTTCGCCTTTTTCCGTTCTAGGCCTCCGGACTCCGTCCCGAAATGCCTTTTCACCTGAAATGACTCCTAAAAGACTAAAACAGTCGAAAAAGACTCGATTATGTACAAAAAACGCGAATCGGAAAACGTCAAAAACGCAACACATCAGAACCCTTTGGAAGAAGCTAGGAACCAAGCTGCTATTCTCCACCACTTGCCATCCACAAACTGACGGCCAGACCGAAGTTGTCAACCGGACTCTTGGGACACTTCTCCGAGCTACAATAGGGAGAAATCTGAAAACTTGGCTTGAGGCTTTACCTTTTGTTGAGTTTGCTTACAATAGGGCTGTTCACAGTGCTACTCATATGTCTCCCTTTCAGGTTGTTTATGGATTCAATCCTAGTACGTGTTAGAGCGTACCCCCGTGTGCTATACATAACATGCGACTGCACGTTTGCTAGTGGAAAGCGCGAAATTTCTTCTACCCACGTGGGAAAGCTTTGTCAGTTAGCCTTCTCTGTCGTCACCTGCGAGAATAAATTAAAAATGAGTAAAAGAAATCATTCATTATATATGAAAGTTTAAACAAGGCAATTAAAATACTTACATAATCTCTTAACCAACGTCCGAACTCTTCCTGTTTGAGCTCGATTAGCTCGTCCTCTGTTTTGTTCGGAAATGAAAAACGTTGATAAGCCATATACAAGCTGTGACATTGAAGCGATCATCACGTTAATATATATATAAGCAAGGACCTAATAAGTAATTAATAATTTGGTTCAATTTAATACCTCTCATATTCTTCAATTCCGTCACAGTTTGTGAGAATAGACATATGCAAATGATCCCGCTCCTGCGATGAAAGTCTCCGCTTCTTGCCTTTTCCACTAAGTCGTCCAATCTCTAAAAATATATGAGGAACATCGACCGGATAGAAAGGTAGTATGCCACCGTCATCATGTCGAGCTGCTCTACGACTCTTCGTTTTGACTTGTGATGGAAAGTAGAACTCGGCAAAATGTGAAGTTTCTTCATTGATAATCTGTGCGACAATAGAACCCTCCACTCTGCTTAAATTTTTCACCTTTTTCTTTAGATGAAACATATACCGTTCGAAAGGATACATCCAACGGTACTGAACCGGGCCTCCAAGCTCTGCTTCTCGAGGGAGATGAATTGTTAGATGTTCCATAACATCAAAGAAGGAAGGGGGAAATATCTTCTCCAAATTGCAAAGGATTACAGGTATATTATCCGCAAGATTACGGATACCGTCTGATGTAAGAGAGCGAGAACATATATTTCGGAAAAAAGCATCAATCCCTGCAAAATATGGATAACAAATGAATAATTAAATACTAAAGTATATATTGTGTAAAGTATTAACAAAATAATTTAATGATTGTCTGCAATTGCTTCGTGGACATTACGTGGTAGAATATATGCAAAGGCAAATGGAAGTATGCGCTGCATCACCACATGACAATCATGACTCTTCATCCCAGTAAACTTCCCTTCTCCATGATCAACGCAGTTCCGAAGGTTAGATGCGTATCCGTCCGGGAATCTAACACTTTCGGTAATCCAGTCAAAAATGCGGCCTTTGAAGGTTCATCCAAACAAAAAGCCGGGACCGGAGGCTTCCCGCTCCCTATCACATGTAGTGCTCTTCAAGAACAAATGTCTGGCAAGTCCAATCTAGACTTCAGATTGTCCTTCGTCTTCCCTTGGACATTGAGAACGGTGTTCATAATGTTCTCGAAAAAATTCTTCTCAATGTGCATTACATCTAGATTATGCCTCAAAAGATGGTCCTTCCAATAAGGCAAATCCCAGAAAATACTCCTCTTGTGCCAATTATGTACGTTGCCACAACCATCAACTGGATGATGCCCCTTACCACCACAATCAACGGTCCTCTCTGCACCAAAATCTCTGAACTGAGTCAACAAATAGTCTCCATCTAACTCAGGAGGTGGATCATCAAATACTTTCCGGTTCTTCCTAAACAATGTGGTGCTACGACGATAAGGATGATCGCTAGGTAGGAATCGCCTATGACAGTCAAACCAAGAGGTTTTGCGTCCGTGCTTCAATTGGAACGCATCAGTGTTATCTTGACAGTACGGGCACGATAACCTTCCGTGAGTTGTCCATCCTGCTAACATGCCATATGCTGGAAAATCGCTAATGGTCCACATAAGTACCGACCGCATGATGAAATTCTGCTGACAAGAAACATCAAACAACTCAACACCTTGGTCCCATAACATTCGCAGCTCATAAATCAATGGCTGCAAAAACACATCGAGTGATCTCTTCGGATGCTCTGGTCCAGGAACGAGAATGCTAAGGAACAAGAACTCCCTTCGCATGCACAAAGATGGCGGCAAATTGTAAGGTGTTACAATTACTGGCCATAACGAATATTGCCTGCTGTGCTTCCCAAAAGGGTTGAACCATCAGTACATAATCCAAGGTATACGTTCCTCGCCTCATACGCAAAGCTGGGATACATAGATTGAAAATGTTTCCATGCTCATGCGTTTGACGGATGGGCAATTTCTCCATCCGTTGTATGCTCTGCATGCCATCTCATTGATCCCGCTGTGCACTCTGACTGATATAACCTCTTCAATCTCTCTGTTAACGGCAAATACCACATCCGTTTATATGGCACTGACACTCTTCCACCTGTTTCCTTATACCGAGGTTTGCGACAAAAACGGCATGACGAACGGTCTGCCTCCTCTCTCCAGTAGAGCATACAGTTGTCGATGCATACATCTATCATCTGATACGGCAATCCTAGCCCAGCAACAAGTTTCTGTATCTCATAGTATGATGCCGGTGCAAGATTATCTTCTGGAAAAATGTCTTTCACAAAATCAGCGATTGCATCCACGCATTCCTCACTCAAATTGAAATCCGTCTTTATACCCATCATCCTAGTTGCAGCTGATAAAGGGGAATGTTCACCTCTACACCCATCATATAAAGGATTTTTAGCAGCGTCTAACAAATCAAAGAATTTACGAGCTTCTGCGTTAGGTTCTTCCCCTCTATCTCCATACTCAGCAACCGATGGCATACTTTCACGGAATGCATCGTTCACCATCTGAATGTGACCTACAGTACTTTCTACTTCCATTGCAGGTTCTTCTAAGCTAGCGCTATCCCCAATATATTGTTCACTAGTACTAGCATAATTATCAACCATTGTATCATTTTCTCCATGATAATACCAAATCTTGTAACCCGGCACAAACCCATGACAATAAAGGTGTGACCATACTTCATCTATCACGATTAATCTACGATTCCGACAATTCGTACAAGGGCAGTAGATTTTACCGGTTTTTTTCGCTTTCTTCTGCTTAGCCGCAAATGCCATGAATTCCTGCAGACCTTCTCTGAATTCTTCTGTAACTAGGCCCGTGTCCGGAATTTGATGAGGCTTGTCCATCCATGATCGAAAATAATTATAAGGATCTGAAGAAGACATTTTTGTAAAGAATTGTAGATGAGAGGTTTTTTTTTGTGTTTGTAAAATGAGAGGATGAATACGTTTTTATAAGGAAATTGTTAGCGTTTTCCGACGGATTTTTGACGGATTTAACGGCTATATTCAAACGGCTATGTAACGTATATATTATTTCAAACGGCTACAATCCGTCGGAAAACCGTCGGACATCCGTCGGAATGTATCCGACGGATGATAGTCGTCGGAAATCCGTCAGCAACATCAAACGGCTATTTCATCTATCGGAAATCCGTCGGTATTTGTCCGACAGATTATTGGTGTCGGAAATCCGTCGGATTTCCGACGGGTCCTGTTTTCCGACGGATTTCCGACGGATGTTACTTTCGTCCAATTCCCGTCAGAAATTTCCGACAGATTTATAGCCGTCGGAAAACACCATGTTTTCTTGTAGTGTAAAGGTTAAAGAGCAACTTGAAAAGGCGAATGCATAACGTGTTAGAGCTGCCAACAAGGGGAGGAAGAAAGTTACTTTTGAAATTGGAGAATGGGTGTGGTTACATATGAGGCTGGAAAGATTCCTTCGTCAACGGAGCTCCAAGCTTTCACCTCGCGGAGAAGGTCCTTTCAAAATCGTGGAGAAAATCAAGGACAATGCCTATAAGCTAGAGCTTCCATGTGAGTATCAAGTGTCTACAACATTTAATGTTTCTAACTTGGCTCGTTTTGATGCAGATGAAAACGTTTTGGGGTCAAAACCTCTTAAAGAGGGAGGGGTTATGAGGACATCGAACCACCAAGTCAAATCATTCAAGCACCACTCGTCCCAAGCGGGCCAATGACAAGAACTAGGAGAAAGAGTCTGAAAAAGAGGTTCAACATGTTCATGGAGCAGCTGGATCATGAAGGACTGATTAGACTTGATCAGTTTGAAGATTTGCACCTAAACCCGTTGGAGAGCTCCGATTTGAAGCAAATATTCAATCAAGTGTCGCTTTCAGCTCACGGCACATCAGGATGCGAGCCACATATGAATGCAAAGCTCTTTGAGTCTAGTTTACAAAACATCCAAGATCTCCCCAAGCTACCAAGCAAATCGCCCCATAAAGGCCCAACAGTACGGACGTATCGAATGGACAATATCCTATCCTAAAATGTCAAGTGGGATTTTTTGAAGCCCAAACATGAAGCCCACATGAGAATGGTTTCTCTGAGCTTAGAAGACACCTAGGAAGCCATCTAGAAGCTGGAAAAGTCGCAGAATTAAGTCAAAAATGTGGAACTTAAAGAAGAGACAAGACCCCCATAATTTCCACCTAAGGGAGCTACTCATTTGAATTTTGTGTCTTGACTTTTGTGTGTTTTTGTTTTGTTTTATTTTGCAGGTTTCGTGTGTGCTTCTTTTGAATTGTTTTTATGTATTTTCTTTTCTTTATTTTCATTGAGAACCTGGCTATATAATGCCTTGCTTGTAGTTCATTTTGTTTCACCTTTCATTAATAAAGATTGAAGATTTCTTTTGGTTCATCCAAAGAACCTTTTGTTTCTCTTGTCTTGTGAGCTAATTCCAAGCTTTAGAAACTCTTAGAAGTATCAATAGACTTTCGCATCTATTGTGGTTCTATTCGATCCATCTCGTTTCCACCTTATCCCGAACTAAACAAGGAGTGACCTTCGTCCAATTGTTTAGTTCAAGCCTTGTTACAAGCATGGGCTTGTATCATTTGGTGTTATCAATATGTCAATGTTAAACACTATATATGTGCGTCTTATAATCTTGTATCAGAAACAACTATATAATATATCCATTCTATAATATTTGACATGGTATCAGAGCAGGCAGTTCTTGTGGATTGAAGTTAACACTTCTGCCATAGAAACCTCATGATTCTGAGTTCATGGTGACGACGGTGACCTTTGGAGGAGAAGACGAGGGAGACGGTGATGACGATGATGAATATGACGTGAAACACTTCAAGTGATTTTTTTTTTTGTTCTAGTTTTTAAATTCAATAGGTTTTCCAATTTGGTTTTGGGTACGAGTCTTTAATTAAAGTTAAAATATCTGGCTTTTAAATAAAATTATTACTTATAGTTTGGGTTTATGTTTTTGAAGTCTAAGAATTTATCGGAGGGTTTCTTAAAGATGTTTTTTTAGGTTTGGGTTTTTCATGGGTTATTTTTATTTTTATGAGATTTATTCTTAAGTTTAGAATTTTTTCAGAGTTTATACGTTTTGGTTTCTTCTATACCGGGAGAGTTGGTTATGGTTTTAGGGAATTCTGTGGAACGCTCATGTTTTAGGTCATTTTTTCTAGTCCGATTTATGGACAGTCCGAGACAAGAACAATTATTTGTGGAGTTGCAGGAGTTTGCACCCACGGGATGTTATTATTCCCTTTCTTTTCAGACCAAAGACGAGCTAAAGTTTCATCCCTATTTTTTTGAAGGTTGAAGTTTAATCTGGAGGAGTCAGTTGACTTGTTTTGTCTATCCTCGACACGTGTCCATGACAAAGATGTTTTGCTTTGTGATTGCAGATTTCGTGTTTCGCGTCCCACCTTTGTCGTGCGAGGGAGTATTGGAGATATCTTGGCGAGCAAGACTGGTATCTTGCGAACCAAGTGTAGTGGGCCGTAAGAGCCCGGTTATGAAGTGAAGTCCGTGAACCCAACCAAAAAATATTCTCATAGATATCCTATTGTGATAAGGATTAGGAAGATTTACATTATTTGGTGTTATCAATATGTCAATGTTAAACACTATATATGTGCGTCTTATAATCTTGTATCAAACAATAGACTGCCTACATTTACTGGTTTTAATAATCGACACTTAATTAATATGTAGGTTCGACACCAGAGCATCTCAAGTAGACAAAGCAATCAAAAGGCCGGATTCAGGGCCATTCTGAATAGACAACGGAGTTTGAAGTCCCCAATCTTTCAAGGGATTTCTAGATACGGTACGACTAATTATTTCGCCTTCTACCTTCCCCGTTTTTTGTTCTTAAAGATAATGACTGGAATTCTTTTGGAAATCTATTATAGTTCTTAAGTAGTTATCCGATGAAATCTTTGAGTTCAAGGATCCAAAGATATAATACATTCACCAATCAAATATATATTACCAAAGTAAGATATGATTTTGCCTTCTCAGATAATTACAAGAACTATAATCGTTATTATAGTAACGCAATTACCAATTTGTCCACAAAATTAAGTTAGTGCAACAAGTTTATTATTTTTCATGAACTCTTTAACTGCTCTCCGTAGCAATAAGCTTTCTTTTTATCATTCATAGCAATAATTTTTTCTCATTTTTCAGTTTGTATCCGAAAAGTTTAGAGGTACTTTCTTTTTGCCCCGTCCTTGTTTCAGTTACCAATGAAGCATTTGGATACATGGGTCTACAAAATTGATGAAGGAGAAGCCTGAAATAATGACATGACTATAGGATTTTATTTTACTTCTAAATGTGCAAGCATTACTAAGATGATTGGCCTCCTTTTACAAAGATTATTGGTAAAGATTATTGCCAATTCTCCATGAACTTTCTTAAAGAGACTATTCCCAAATGGCTAAGTCTTTCCTCCTGCTATTTCTGCAACTTAGTTTGATTGCCAAACCTTATATACTGGCAGAATTCAAAAAACATGTAACAGTGTTATCCTTTAATGTCTCTAAAAAAAAGCTTTTTGAAATTTTTAGTAGTCTGCCGGGGCCTTATATTTTCTTTGATAATGTCCACAAACAGATAGATCCTAAGACAACTTCAAAGAATGGTGCTCCATGTCAGGTAAATTTAAGAGTTTTCTAACTTCCAAATATTTTTCTAACACCATTTCTATTTTTTTTTCAGAACACCATGTCTTTGATGGTAGATTTGTTTATGAGTTGGTAGACTTTACGACCAAACCGTTAACTAACCGTAAATGTTTGACTTTTTTGTAGATTTATTGACAATGGTGGTAGATTAATCTTACAAAACGGTAGACTTATTTCTTTTGGTGGTAGAGTTAATCAGTGTGAATTATTTTTTTGTGACTGTAAATTTATTTCTTTGACGGTAGATTTGTATTGGCAACGGTAGATTTTTATTGGGTTGGTAGATTTATTTATAATGGCGGTAGATTTAAACCGTGTAAAATCTTGGTGCCTTCGTTTTCTAATAGTGGTAGATTTAATATTAGTGACGGTAGGTTTAAAAAATTTGGTAGATTTGTTTGTAATGGTGGTAGATATAAAAGCGTCTAACATCTCGATGACTTAGTTTTGTTATGGTGGTAGATTTAATATTAATGACGATAGATTTAAAATTATTTGGTAGGTTTATTTGTAATGGCGGTAGATTTAGTAAATTCTTTGGTATTTACTCAGATAACCTTCATTTGGTAGACTTATTTGTAGTGTAATGGTAGATTTTTTTTTACGGTAGATTTATAGACATTGTTTGGTTGTAGACATTTGACTTTTTCCAGAATGATAAATGACATTTTTGCCCTACACTAAATCTCAGATCTACGAAAAAACTAGGCACCCAAATATGCTAAGTATGAGAATTTTTGAGTGTTTGAGAGTATATATATTGTAATGATGGTAGATTTATTTTGTTAGATAATTTTTTTTATGGGGTTAACGTTTCATTTCATCTTAAATCACAAGTTTAAAGTATTGTTAATGGATATGTAGTTGTCAATGGATAATTGATTGTGTTCTCTCTCTATCTCTTATTGCGGTGAGTAACCATATAAAATCAAATCTTCTATAATTTACAGTCTACCCATGTTTTTGCGGATTGCAATAAGAACTAGCAAGTGAATTAAAAACCATATCACTTGGATGCATTCTTTTTGCGATTTTAGATTTATATCAAAAACTCTATTTAGATGTCATATTTAAATTAACCGTATTGCACTTAAACACATAAACCACCAGATTGTAGATAAAATCATTTGAAATTCCTTTTTCATTCATTGGTATATTTATTTCGAATTTTATTAAATCATTTGACTAAAAATACTACTACACAAAGATAGAATTAAAGTAAAGCCAAATCAGTTTAATATATCACACCTACAAACTTCAACAGAAAATACTGACTATTAAAGGAACCAGAACTATAAGTTTGCTCTCAATATATGAAGTGTAGTTTGAATGATTTCGTGTTATTGAACCAAGATGAGTACACTGGCCTTTATAGAAGCCTTACAACGATTAAAGAGAAACTTCATGAATGAAAAACGGAAATAAACTTCAACAGAAAATACTTATTCAAACTCCTAATGAAACGACCGCATTTTTTTTTTTATAATACAAGAACAATAACAGCAAAACCCCCCAGTCCTAATCATCCCCTCTTCACTGCCTCGATTCCACGATCACGCCTTATCTTTACTTGCATCGACAAAAATGATGCATCAACATTTGGCTAACCAAACGCTGAGTGTGATTGATCCTCCCAACAACAGGCTACCAATAAGCACAACAAATAACAATTTACAACACGAAGAATTAATCAACACCAATTAAAACTTCCAGCACAATTAGCAATTCAAACCCATGAAAAACTAAACCAACGCCTAGCAATTCTACTCCAAGAAAAGCTAAACACACAACCTGAACAGTAAACACACAACACGCCCCCAAGGCACAACCAACGACTGGTATCGATCGATACTCCCCTGGTATCGATCGATACACCCTTGATATCGACCGATACACCACTGGTATCGACCGATACTTACACAACACGCGTCCAACGACAAGGGACTGGTATCGACCGATACTGAAACAACACGACTGGTATCGATCGATACTGAAACAACACAAGTCTACCGACAACGGACTGGTATCGATCGATACACACATGGTATCGATCGATACTCCCCTGCGACTCACATCCTTCACGAAATCTAAACCCAGAAATCGCCAATACAAAGCCCCAAACTCATCAATCAAGCTTAAACAAGCACCACACAAGCTTAAGTGCTAACCTTTGGTCACAACTCACCTTAGATCGGATGGATCGAGCTCTAGAATGACTTCACCGAGCTCAAGATCGACCTCCCTCTCACGCCAAAACCAAGGTCTTCCAACCTATTCTTCAAGCTTCTCCAAGCTTAATCTCTCTTGATCTCGCAAGATCCAAGCTTCACCAAGCTCTTCCTTCCCTCTCTCTCTCTCTCTCTCTCTCTCACGACCAATTCTGATTTTCCAAAAGAATGGTTTTTTCCACCGTGAGAAGAGAAGAGAATAAGATATAAGGAAACCCGACGAGTATCGATCGATACAGGCTGGTATCGATCGATACTGCCCCGACAGGTATCGATCGATACACGGCTAGTATCGATCGATACTACCCCGGAACAACCCGAATTAGTTATTTTCCCCCAATAATCAATTCTTCCGGAACGCGGGCGTTACAATTCTCCCCCACTAACATAGATTCGACCTCGAATCTTCGTTACCGTTCATCTCCCATGAACCGTTCATCTCCAATGAACCTTAATCGTCGCAACAATTACATAAACCTTGGCCAACCCGGCCATCTCAACACTCACACGAGGTCCAATACCAACCTCCGAGGTTTCCCACTCAGTCCCCCTATGCTTATGACACCGCGGCATCATATGTACTTATCGCTCAACACAAGCCAAACCCCATCACTCAAGACACCGCAGCATCTCCGAGTTCCGAGCATCTGCCATATCCCGTAGGATATTCACCATACCTCGCAAGGTATCAACTCTACCACAGCACCCAAGACACCGCATCATCTCCGAGTTCTGGGTATCTGCCATATCCCGCAGGATATTCACTATACCTCGCAAGGTATCAACCATACCACAACACCCAAGACACCGCAGCATCTCCGAGTTCTGGGTATCTGCCATACCACTCCACTCGGTAATATAACCTGTAAGAGTCTCGATACCCCATACCACTCAATTCTAGGCAATATATCCTACGTCTAGGATATACTCCTTACGAATCCACGGTATCACGTATCACTCTAGGCTATAAACCTTCCGAGTCTGGGTACATCGCCAATCACACTCTCAAGACCCACAGTCATGCGAGCTATCGGCACCAGAGGAATCAGTCCTCTCAACGAGCAATAAGTCACACATCTATAAGCATCTCGACTGAACTACCTCCCATGATCCATGTAAATCCTCGCAAGGCAACACCGGCATCACCCATATTCCGTACCCGGAATATCTACCCGTGATCCGTGTAAATCCTCGCAAGGCAACACCGGCATCAGCCATATTCCGTACCCGGAATATATACCGTGCATAACCAATAACCAATAACCAGGCCATCGCACATCCCTTGCGCACCCTCTAGTGTCAGCTCGCTTCAGAGAAACTTGTCAAGACAACCATGACTAGGCTAGCTCTAACACCCAACAACTCTCTGCAGTAGGTCATCAATACAAACGTAATAAAACAAACAAGTACCATACGCCTGCAATCCGACCCACCACACAAAACCGCTAAGTGAAATAACCCGATCCCGTCACTTGACTCATTTTTCCGAACAAGCTTAACTGAACACACGCAACGCTCACAACAGCAATAAGAATATCCATCTTATTACTCTCTCGCATTAACGCTTTGTACCCCAAACGTAATGCGAAACCGTGACTCCCAAAGTCACCAATAATAAGAAATACTCATCTTATTATACATCATAATGTAACATCGTTCTACTCAACGGAAATACAAAATGAAACACACATAGCCTACAGCTATGACCGAAACTGGAACCGCTCGATGGAACTCAAGCCGTAGCTTGCTTCTGGAACCACTTCCGGAACCTCGCTTCCATCCTAGCCTCTGGCTCCCAAGTTTCCTCCTGCACCCCGTCACAGTTCCACAGAACTCGCATCATCGGAATCTTCTTCCGACGAAGCTCCTTGACCCTTCTGAGGACAGCTCGCCACTCGATGATCCATGCTCCCACAACCAAAGCAACCCGGACCACCCCAACTACCTCTCGAAGCGCTCTCCCGCTTCCGCTTCTGTCCTTGCATCGGCTTACCGCCTCCGCTCGGACAGGACTGCTGCTGCACAAGTCTCGCCTGAAAACTCGGTGTAACCGCTACCACCTCGTCTTTCTGACCCTCCTCAAGCAAAGCTGCAGTCTCAACCAACTCATCAACCGTGCAAAAAGCCCGCACCATGCAACGGTTCCTCAAGTCAACCCGGAGACCCATCATAAATCTCTGCACACGGGCCGACTCACTCTCAACCGCTCGTCTAACATAAGACCCGAGCCGGTTGAACTCCACCTCATACTCGCGTACCGACCGATCCCCCTGAGTCAAACTCGCAAGCCTCGACTCTATCCGGTTGAACGCTTCCTGAGGGAAGTACGTGGAGTTAAACTCCTCCACAAAATCCGCCCAAGCTATCACGGCCTGAACTCTCCGTGTTGCCACACCCCTCCACCAGAGATGCGCATCACCCTCCAAATAATGGACCGTAATGTCCACTTGGTATCCCGCAGGACACCTACTCGAGAGGAAATTCCTCTCTACCCTCCTCAGCCACGCATCAGCGTCCTCAGGATTAGCACCTCCAGAGAAGAACCCCGTGCCAATCCTCTGCATCTGCTCCATCATCCTAAGGTAGGATGGGAGCTCCTCAGCANTCCAGATAATGGACCGCAATGTCCACTTGGTATCCCGCGGGACACCTACTCGAGAGGAAATTCCTCTCTACCCTCCTCAGCCACGCATCAGCGTCCTCAGAATTAGCACCTCCAGAGAAGAACCCCGTGCCAATCCTCTGCATCTGCTACATCATCCTTGCAATTCTACTCCAAGAAAAGCTAAACACGCCGCCTGGAAAGTAACACACAACACGCTTTCAAGGCACAACCAAGGACTGGTATCGACCGATACAAGGCTGGTATCGACCGATACTAAAACAACACGAGCCTACCAACAAGGGACTGGTATCGATCGATACTCCCCTGCAACTCACAACCTTCACGAAATCTAAACCAAGAAATCGCCAAGACAAGCCACAAACTCATCAATCAAGCTTAACAAAGCACCACAAACATGAACCCAAGGTTACCTAACCTTTGGTCACAACTCACCTTAGATAGGATGGATCTAGCTCTAGAATGACTTCCTCAAGCTCAAGAAGACCTCCCTCTCTTCCCCCTTAGCTCACGCCAAAACCAAGCTCTTCCAACCTCTTCTTCAAGCTTCTCTCCAAGCTCAAACTCTCTTGATCTCGCAAGACCCAAGCTTCACCAAGCTCTTTCTTTCCCTTCCTCTCTCTCTCTCTCTCTCTCTCNCCCAACCTGACTCGCACGCGACTCCTCGACCTGCTCCTCCGGCACACGGCCACGACCCCTACCACGGCCACGGCCTCTACCACGGCCACGACCTCTACCACGCCCTCTAGCCATCTACAACGTGCAGAGGCACATGCTAAGAAAACTAAAAACAATCATCACAATAAAGATACTCACCGTGGAATCTCGCAAGGCTCGGAGAGGATGATTCTAAGACCCCCACACAACACCCAATTTATTCTAGAACCACCTAGGCTCCTAGAACCGTATGGGCTCTGATACCAATTGAAACGACCGCATTTTTTTTTTTTTATAATACAAGAACAATAACAGCAAAACCCCCGAGTCTTAATCATCCCCTCTTCACGGCCTCGATTCCACGATCACGCCTTATCTTTACCTGCATCGACAAAAGTGATGCATCAACATTTGGCTAACCAAACGCTGAGTGAGATTGATCCTCCCAACAACAGGCTACCAATAAGCACAACAAATAACAATTTACAACACGAAGAATTAATCAACACCAATTAAAACTTCCAGCACAATTAGCAATTCAAACCCATGAAAAACTAAACCAACGCCTAGCAATTCTACTCCAAGAAAAGCTAAACACACAGCCTGAACAGTAAACACACAACACGCCCCCAAGGCACAACCAACGACTGGTATCGATCGATACTCCCCTGGTATCGATCGATACACCCTTGATATCGACCGATACACCACTGGTATCGACCGATACTTACACAACACGCGTCCAACGACAAGGGACTAGTATCGACCGATACTGAAACAACACGACTGGTATCGATCGATACTGAAACAACACAAGTCTACCGACAACGGACTGATATCGATCGATACACACATGGTATCGATCGATACTCTCCTGCGACTCACATCCTTCGCGAAATCTAAACCCAGAAATCGCCAATACAAAGCCCCAAACTCATCAATCAAGCTTAAACAAGCACCACACAAGCTTAATTGCTAACCTTTGGTCACAACTCACCTTAGTTCGGATGGATCGAGCTCTAGAATGACTTCCCCGAGCTCAAGATCGACCTCCCTCTCACGCCAAAACCAAGGTCTTCCAACCTATTCTTCAAGCTTCTCCAAGCTTAATCTCTCTTGATCTCGCAAGATCCAAGCTTCACGAAGCTCTTCCTTCCCTCTCTCTCTCTCTCTCTCTCACGACCAATTCTGATTTTCCAAAAAAATGGTTTTTTCCACCGTAAGAAGAGAAGAGAAGAAGATATAAGGAAACCCGACGAGTATCGATCGATACAGGCTGGTATCGATCGATACTACCCCGACAGGTATCGATCGATACACGGCTAGTATCGATCGATACTACCCCGGAACAACCCGAATTAGTTATTTTCCCCCAATAATCAATTCTTCCGGAACGCGGGCGTTACACCTAAAAACACGTTTGACTTATTCATCTTCAGACTTTGTCAAACATCCAACAACTATACCCTCGAAACCAAAACCCTATCAAGCCACATACGTGTTGAAACCTTATCACACATTCTTTTTCTTCTTTAAAACTTTCCTCCTGATAGAGTTGTTTTTCGTTTCTGATTTGATGATGAAGGTAAGTACGCGATAAGACAGAGAAGTGGGGATCACGCCTCTCAAAGATGAAGTGGGGATCTCACGGAGGTAAAGTTTCAGCGCAGGAAAGAAGTCTACCACAACGTATTAAACAAGTCTACCATCAAGATTTTAAACAAGTCTACCACAACGTATTAAACAAGTCTACCACAACGTATTAAACAAGTCTACCACAACGTATTAAACAAGTCTATCAAATCGTTGAAAACAAGTCTACCACAAACGTATTAAACAAATCTATCAAATCGTTGAAAACAAGTCTACCATATCGTATGTCGGGAATCAACCACGTTTTCGCCGGAAGGAGGCAACGGAGAATATCTGTCGGGAATCAACCACGTTTACAAGCAACTCGCCCACCATTCAAATAAATCTACAAAACCCTAAAATTAAATTGGCCACCAAGTATACAAATTTGTCATTATTCAAGTAAACAAATCTACACAATTTTTTTGATAAACAAATCTCGACTTCCCTTCCATCGCATCGCCCAGTGACTCTTCAGACCCGTCGTTCGTCGCCCGTCACATACTGGAGAAAAAGAAAAAAATTTCCAGATTATAAGTCTACAACGTATCAAACAAGTCTACCACAACGTATTAATCAAGTCTACCGCAACGTATTAATCAAGTCTACCGCAACGTATTAAAAAGTCTACCGCAACGTATTAAAAAAGTCTACATCAACGTATTAAACAAGTCTACCGCAACGTATTAAACAAGTCTACCTACCGCAACGTATTAAACAAATCTACCAAATCGTTAAAACCAAGTCTACCATATCATGTGTCGAGAATCAAACGCGTTTTTGCCGGAATGAGGTGACAGAGCAGATCTGGTGGATCTACAACTTGACGAATCCCGATCTGTATCTCCGCAACTCAAATAAACAAAGCTACAAAGTGCTCGACGTGAAGCTTTACCAAACCGACAGTGAGACGAGACCAAAAAAACCAGAAAATAAGTCTATCATAAAATTAGTAAAAGTCTACCACAACGTATCAAGATTTTAAACAAGTCTACCGTCAAGATTTTAAACAAGTCTACCGTCAAGATTTAAAACAAATCTACCAGCACGTCTTTATTAAAAAAATCTACCACCACGTCTTTATTAAACAAATTACCACCACGTCTTTATTAAACAAATCTACCACCACGTCTTTATTAAACAAATCTACAGCAATGTATTAAACAAATATATCGTAAATGAAAATCTACCAATAAATCTACCATCATTAGCGGCATTTTATCGAACAAGTGGTGGGCGTACCTCATGAAGCAGCATATCAACCAAAAAACGATTAATCCAAAAAACGATTAATCCAATGGCGCGTGGGGAGCCGCCTTTAGCCGTGCCGTTGCCTTGGCCGAAGACGTTGGCTCCGGGGAGCAGATCTGGTGGAAGACGGCGGTGGAGCAGTCGGAAACAACGCCGGAGATGCACTCACAGTCACTGAAAACATATAAGAGATTAGGATCGTCATATATAAACAAATCTACCGTCATATATAAACAAATCTACCGCCAAATCTACCGGAAAATTATTCGCTCTCACCGGAACGCGGTGTTGCCGTTGATGAAGGCGGATGTTCTCTGACGGCTGTTTGGCCGTGGGCACAAGTTCAGAAGATGAAGGCGACGCGATTTAGGGTTCGTCGCTGAGAGAAACAAGAGAGAAAGGAAGCTGAGAAGTGGAAAGCTTGGCGCTTAAATACTGCAGAGATTGACGAAAGATCTGGGTAAGAAGGAAGAGGAAGAAGAATAAAATCTGGGTAAGAAAGAGGAGGAAGAGGAAGAAAAAGAAAAAAAAAAAAAAAAAAAAAAAAAAAAAAGAGGAAGAAGCTCGTCGCCGTTGGGGCTCGAGAGATAAATAGAGATTTTTTTATTTTAATTAGATCTAGGTTTATGTTTTTTATTTAGGTTAGTTTCAGATTTTTTTTTCTTAAAAAATAAATCAAAAATAAAAAGAAAATAGTAAACTCGTAATAAAATACAACATATGGATAAAATATACATTGACCAACTTTCTAAGGTTAGTTTAGTAAACCCTAAGTTACTCTAGTAATATACATTATGTGTAAGGTTATTTTCATGAATTAACTCAAAAAACAATTCATTATATTAAAAAAAAATGATTATTCGGGTTTGTACACTTTCACTTACCTTTTACCTCTCCGGTTTGTAAGTATATATAATCTAAGCGTTCTATGTGGTTTTGCTTATTCTTCAAGAAGTTTTTTAAAAAACGTTTCCTTAATGCTTGATGTTTCATTTGGCCAGGTCGCCTAAGGAATTGGCTTCACGATTCTTGACTCTGCACTTTTAATGTATGATACTGTTGATATGTTAGGTTTCACTGCAGTGGACTTGGGTTACAAATCGTTGTACTAAAACTTCTCTACTTCAGTTTTCAGTCGATTTACCATATTTATCTTTGAACTCATCTTTTTTGTGATGAATGTTGTTTGAGGACCAGATAACTCTCAGAATCACAACAAAAAGTATATTCCTTTGCATGGTAGAGTTTTCTACCAAATGACGGAGTGTTTGAGCTGTAAGTGTGTTCCTTAAAAAAAATATATATATATATATATATATATATACCGATATATAATGCCATTTTGATTATATNTATTATATATACTGATATATAATGCCATTTTGATTTTGTTGTATGAGAATTTGGTTACAGATGCTTGTGGTTTTCTGATTACGTATCTTTTTGATTGGATAGTGCTTATGTATAAAGATAATAGCGATTTGATGTAAAAGTAGATCTTGTAGTGCAAGCCATTGTTTCTTTTTTAACTATCAGATTGTAATTACTTGTTATCACAATAAATTGGTGTCACCTTAGCTCCCATGTAATTGATCATGCAGAAATAAAAAAAAACTTCTCCTCCGACGGCAAAACAATGAAGGGAAACACTTCAAAGTTCCAACACCAAATACGACTATCGGTAGGGGGTCGAGGCATACATGAGAGAAGAAGTGGACTTTTCCATTCGAGATATAGTAGTTGGGTCTGATTTGTCTCCCTTTTCAATAAAGTCGAAAAATTATATTATGATGCATTTTGTTATATATACATTCAAATACTACAAGGTCAAATTTATTCTGGATTTTAAGATTATTTTGTCCAACTCTTTTTTATTGACATCAATGAGTAGTTTCTTTAATCTCCATTCGATTAGATTGCTAAGATATAATTGCTTGAGAGTACCCACACTTTTTAATCATCATTTCATATTCTTTCACGTTACGTGATATACAAATATCTAATAAAACATAAATTCGAATATCCCATAGATTTAATATATGTTCTTGTATCGTTTTCTTTATCTTTGTGTGATATTTAATCTGCCCTTATGTAGATCTAGATTTCATAGTGTTATATCAATTGATGCCCTAATTCATGAGTAAATACATGTTTTATTTTTTTATTGGTTTCTATTATTGTAATACCATCGTTTGGTTATCTTATAACATATCAAATTGCTGAAAAACAAAAAAATCACAATAAAATAACATATAACTAAAAAAGAAAAACCCGCACGTATTGGCCTAGTTTGTTTGATAGTTACTAGGGGTGGGCATTCGGATCTTCGGATCGGGTTAAGGTATTTCGGGTTTAGGAATTTAGGTACCGATTGGGTATTTTAAAAATTCGGATCAGGTTTGGTTCGGGTTCGGTTCGGGTTCGGATCAGTTAGGGTATTTATTTTAAGATCTGAAATTATTTCGGATATGGTTCGGATCCGGATCCGAAAATATCCAAAATATCCAAAAGTATCACAATACCAGAAAAAACCCGAAGAACCCGAAATCCGAGACAAAACACACAAAAATGATTATTCATTTCAATAAAACCAATATATTTTCAAACCAAAAGTATCCAAAATACCTGAAAAATCCAGAAAAAAACAAAATAGGTGTATTCGATATACTCATAATATCGAAAATATATCTAAAATACCCGAAATACCCAAAAATTAATTAATATATTCGGGTTTATAGTTGTAATTTTGAGTATTTGTGTTATATCAAGTCTAAATATAATTAATATATTTGGGTATATAATTACACTTCGGTTTTTTTGGATACCCATTCGGTTCTTGGTTCGGTACCGGTTCGGGTTCAGTTTTTTGGGTATAGGAATTTAGGATCCGTTCGGGTATTTGGATGAATCCGAAACCCTTTCGGTTCGATACCGGTTTGGATTTTCAGATCCGGATTTTTTGCCCGGGCCTAATAGTTACTGCTGCTAATTTATCTAAATTCATTATAAGCCCAAAATGGGCTGTCATATAAATGGAATTCGAAGCCCAACACTCATATATTATTTTTTTAAGCCCAAAATGGGCTGTCATACAAATGGAATTCGAAGCCCAACACTCATATACTATTTTTTAAGCCCAAATGCTACCCACAAATTAACGTGTCCTAACATGTTCTTCCTTGGGTTGTCAGCGGAGTGTCAACGGAAACCACCTCCAGTCGAAACTCTAGTAGGTTGAATCCGATGAAATCGACCCAATTTCTTCCGAATTCCACCAGTACACCGTCTTTTGCAGAACACACCAAGTGATTATGAACGGAAATCCGCGTTACAATAAGATCCGAGAAGCACCGACAGTTGCGACACGACCAGATTTAAAGACACTTCAGATTCTACTGGCATTAGATTTGTTTAGGGGAAAAACAAATTTCATTGTGTTGGATGAGCTGGTTATCACTGCTATGAACTCATCATTTCTGGTGAACATCAATTATATTGAGCAAGCAATTAGCATTGGCAAAGCTAAGGTATGATGCCTCTACATTTTCTTTTTACTCTTTTGATTCCTTAGACAAATCTTACTTTTTTTCCTCTAAATCTACACTTGTGTTGTAGGCCATCATCTTTTTGAGAGCGTCTTTGATTGTTGATTATGAAAATCATACAAGAGATAAAACAGTAAATTTAAGTCGGAATCTCGTTTTATTGATTTAATTCGGTGAACGCTACAAGTAAGTTGAGATCGGTAAAAAGACTTGAGAAAACAAGTGAAATAAAGATCAATATTTGCGAGCTCTCTATTTCTTCTGTCTCTCGGATGATTGTGAATCAATGAGAATGAGGCAATGGCCTTTTTATTTATAGGGTTTGAAGTCGTTTTCGATCGGGAGAACTTCTTTTTCCTAGTTCCTTCAGGAAAAGGAAAGTTTCCTAAAGTCCCTCCGTGATAAGGAAATGTTCCATGAATCTCGGAGGTTGGTTTCTACCGCGACGAGTTGGGCCTTCTTTGGACTTCAGATGTCGGCGTAACGATGAGATGGGCTCGTCTCGGGCCTGAAGTTCGGTTTTGCGTTCGTGGGCTTTTCTTCCCTCGCTCCGAACCGTCGTAAACCGGAATCGATTGAACCGATCTCGGTTCGAACTAGGCTAAACCGGGGAGTGCTAAACTCACCTCTAACAATTAGTCCCCCTCAGTTCGGCGAAGGAATGCTTTGAGTTCGGCGAAGTTCATGAATGATTCCTTAGCTCGGTTGGAATTGAGATCGGTAGATTTTCTTCGATACTTCAAGCTCGTTAATGTTGTGCTATAGTCTTCGGATCGGTGAGTTTTACGATGAAATTTTTAACTTGGTTCGAGATTGAGATCGGTAGGCTTGACTAACACCCCTTTCTCGGGCCTCCAAAGAAACCGAGGAACCAGGGCGTGTTAGGTTGGCAGACTAAATCGTGTGGGTTAAGTCGCTCGGTTTAGACCCTTGGTGAGCACACATGATCGCCAGGAAAACGCCCATGTTACAATCAACAATAATAGACATAGCCGATCCTCGCTAACATGTACAGAACAAAGGGAAGAAGAGGGGTGACTAATGGGGATTACTCAGTGAGGATGAACCTTATGGAGGCTCATTGTTCACTTCTAGACAATTACGCGAGATACTATTATGAAAGTCTAATCCTAAAACCAGCACAAACAAATTAGGTAACGTCATAACATTTCCTAGCAAACGGGTCTGTAGACACCGAGGGTTCGCCCAACCCTCACGGCGTTGGTTCCGATGCCAAAGTACACAACCCCACCGGTTCTATCACACAGAAAGTTCTGAATGCCAAGGTATATACTCCACCAGTCCCAGCAAACAAATTGGTTCCGATGCCAAGGTATACACTCCACCAGAACAATCACAACAGAAAATTCCAATGCCAAAGCGTACGACCCCACTAGTTCCAGCAAACAATAGGGTTCTGATGCCAAGGTATACACTCCACCTGAACAATCACAACATAAGGTTTCAATGCCAAAGCGTACAACCCCACCAGTTCCAGCAAACAATAGTAGTTAACTCCAAACAATACCAGATTAAACCTTATCCTTCTCATCCACTAAGTTGAAGACTCACAAACAGAACTCAACCAAGTTGTAACAATGGGTTCGGTTCATATCAAACAATTCACCAGGTTATTAGGGTTCATCAATCACTAGTCCATATTCAGGTAACTTGTTCATCAAGCATCAATCATCCATCAACAAACCCTAGAAACAAATATAACAATACCTAATAACAGATCTAACAATATGTGGTGGAATATAAATAATATACTCAATTGGCAAACAACAAAGAACACTAAACAAATCAAATAGCTTGCTTAGTGGAAAGCTAGGGTTTAAAAGAAGACTTGATCAAAAACAGTAAATCGAGATCTTGTATGGAAGAGAGGGGCTACAAGTCCTCACCTTGGCATAGGAGGAGCCGATGGAAGAGGGGAGAAGAAGGAGAAGGCTCATCATTGGAATTGGAGGAGGAGGAGCTCGACGAAAGAGGAGGCGGCGGCCTGGTCATCACGGCGAGGAGAGAGAGAGCGACGGCGAGGAGAGAGAGAGCAATGGCGAGGAGAGAGAGAGTCACGGCCGCGAGAGAGAGAAAGAGAGGAGAGAGTTTTGGGTTTTGGGAAAAAAAACTAATGAGAGATTTGACAAGTATTTATAGGGAATTTGTTTCCCACAAAGAAAAGGAAAAACAAAGAAAAGTAAGATTTGAGTTTATCCAAAAAGGAAAAGAGATATTTTAGTTGCAAAAAGCAATAAAAATGAAATCTCTGCTGGAATATTCTGGAAGGATAATTAAATCAACTTAAACAGAAAATGAAGAAACGAAGAAACACCGGACCGAAGGTCAGGATTTCACAATCTCCCCTCCTTGCAGAGGATTCGTCCGCGAATCCTAAGGAGAAGACTTTGGAAGGAAATGAAAGGCTAAAATCGAAAAGAGGAAGGAAATTTGGTAATGAGTCGAACGCCAAAACTTGAAGCACCAATGTCGAAAATGCTAGAACCATGGCACCAAAACCGAGTTGTTTGATCGGGTGAGGGTAGGTTAGGAACGTAGAGTGGACGTAGACAGAAATGTATAAGGGAGAAAGTTTAAGGAGCGTTGCCAAAAACAAGTTTAAATTAAAACCAAAACTCTTTTTATTAATGTAGTAGGAGGAGTAGAACATTAATCGTAAAGAAGACCAAAAATAAGTTTTAGTAAGAATCCTAAATGCATTATGAGTTAAAAATAAGTAGGTTCTACTCTTATGGAAACATTTTATCCTAATCATCCTTAGAAGCTTCGGATGGGTTATCTTCCACCGCACTATCGGACGAGTCGTCGATAACCACTTGGCTGACCTCAGTCTCCGCCTGGCGAGCATTCCGTAGGACAATGTTCACGCGATCTCCACGGTGTAATCCCATCTCGGTAAGCCTCAGTCGAAGGTCAGGTTGGAGTCCACGGAAATAGAGCATCGCCACTTCCTCGCGGATCGGTTAGGCCCAAAGTTCTCCAAGTTCTGCACGAATTCCTCATGGTATTCTTGTAGAGTCTGGTTCCCTTACTTTGCCCAGCCTAGTCCCCAGCTAACCTCGGTTGGAGTTGCATATGGCTTTTTAGGACCGGGTGATCTCCGTTGACACTTGCAGGGCCTTCCCTCTTCAACCTTTGGCCGCGTAGAACGGGTCAGAACCCACTTAGTCACACCAGATGGTCGCCTTGCGACGAGAGACAGTTTACTTGAGGGTGGCTTCGCCATAGGGGGTGGTGAGTCCGGAAAGATCAACATGACCTGTCTGGGTCCACTCCCGGCTAGCCATTCTCTTTTAACCATCCTTGCCTCATCGCATATCCAAGGGCGGGGCTTAATTTTGACCTTTGAAGGACAAGTAACTCTCCTACGAGCAGTCTCCCGCGTCAAGGGCCTCGGTTTCCACCTAGAGAAAATAAAAGAGGTGAGAAGAACTATCAGATCGGACGTCTAAATATTGTTGTTGTGTTGGGTTTGAAACGTTTTGAACAAGGTTTTAAGCAAACGATTTCGCAAACACGACGAAAACACGGGCGCGATCATCCAAGTCGGTACTGGAGTGATCTAATCCTGGCCTCTGATACCAAGTTGTAACAATGGGTTCGGTTCATATCAAACAATTCACCATGTTATTAGGGTTCATCAATCACTAGTCCATATTCAGGTAACTTGTTCATCAAGCATCAATCATCCATCAACGTACAAACCCTAGAAACAGATCTAACAATACCTAATAACAGATCTAACAATATGTGGTGGAATATAAATAATATACTCAATTGGCAAACAACAAAGAACACTAAACAAATCAAATAGCTTTCTTAGTGGAAAGCTAGGGTTTAAAAGAAGTCTCGATCAAAAACAGTAAATCGAGATCTTGTATGGAAGAGAGGGGCTACAAGTCCTCACCTTGGCATAGGAGGAGGCGGTGGAAGAGAGGAGAAGGAAGGAGAAGGCTCATCGTTGGAATTGGAGAAGGAGGAGCTCAACGAAGGAGGAGGCGGCGGTGTGGTCATCACAGCGAGGAGAGAGAGAGAGAGAGCGACGGCGAAGAGAGAGAGAGAGTCACCGCCGCGAGAGAGATAAAGAGAGGAGAGAGTTTAGGGTTTTGGGAAAAGAAACTAATAAGAGATTAGACAAGTATTTATAGGGAATTTGTTTCCCACAAAGAAAAGGAAAAACAAAGAAAATGAAGATTTGAATTTATCCAAAAAGGAAAAGAGATATTTTAGTTGCAAAAAGGAATAATAATGAAATCTCTTCTGGAATATTCCGGAAGGATAATTAAATCAACTTAAACCGAAAATTAAGAAAAGGAGAAATACCGAACCGAAGGTCAGGATTTCACAGATTTCCTCAATTTTTGTAAATCTCGAGCTCGAATATTCTTGAGCTCGGCGAATCTTTTTTGAAAAGACATGTCGATTCGCTTTCTCTAACTGTTGTAGAAATCGTCAAATCGAGGAGTCGCCATAATTTCTCTTTACTCTATAAACATCTTTTGACTCCTCCGATTCTTCACTTCACTCCTGCTTATAAAAGGTACGCTTTCTCTTTCTCTCTCTAGCGCTCTCCATTCTCTCTAGATTTATTTTTTGCTTTAAAGTTCTCCGATCGGTCGCCACCGCGATTCCTCCGATCTTCTTCGAAGATCTTCAAGTTTTTCTGATCCATCTTCAAGCTGTTCTTCGTCATTGTTCCGGTTTTGTTTTCTCTGATCGAGATGAGTTTAAAATCTTCATCATATTCTGTTAATCACCGAACTCCTTCTCCCAAGGGCCCGAACATCGCCCTTAAGTTGTTTGTCAGCGATTCGGATCCTGACGATCCATTTAACGATGGTCTGAGCAGAGTCAGGCAAAAGCTAATCAGGCGTAACTTGCGTTTCGCTCCTGCCATCCCTAGTTGTTCCCGAGCTGCTATTCAAGTTCCGCACCTTGTGGACAAAGATAGTCGTGAGACGAATGCGCAGGCTCAGTTTGAAAACGAGCGGATCGTCGAGGTGGACGATCAAGTTCCTCTCGATGCTGACTTCGATGGACAAGTCGCCGAGGTGGGCGATCAAGTTCGTCTTGACGGGGAGCTGGCTACCCAGTTGGTTGAAGCCAAAGAAGAAAGAGTCCTTCGGCGGAAGAGGCTGTCCCGTTAGTAGTTCGCAGAATTGTTACGCCGGCCTCTATTGGACCGACTCGATCAAAAAGGGAAACCGTTCAAAGTACTTTGGAGCGATATGGAGCTCCCGACGAGATCGTCTTTCGTATCTTAAATGACAACCAGAGACCTTGGGATGCGCCTGAAGGTTACATCTGTGTGTACGAGGATTACTTCAGAAGTTGTGGTCTTGAATTTCTTCTTCCCGAGCTTCTTTACAGTTATTGTCAACGCCGACGTATCGCGATCTCCTAACCTCAGCCTGCCACGGTTATCAACATCGTTGGACTTCTAATCCTCGAGGAGGACTGCGACATCCCAATTGATGTTAGGGTGTTTGAGAGATTGTTTCGTGTAAACATTACGAAATAGAAACCTTGTTTTCTGTCAGCCAACGCAAAACCGGAATACGATCTTGTCACGGAAATTAATCCGAACAAGGTGAACAGCTGGAGTACTAGCTATTTCTACATCAGGATTGATGATCTCTCCGTATCGCGGCCTGACGGAAATTACCGGACTCAACGGAGAATCCCCATTGGTAGATATCGGCTTATTTCTTGTCGTCTTATCTTTTCCCTGATTTGATTATCCTATTTTATCTTTTCAGTTCGTCACACTCCGAGCATTCTTACGATGATTACGTGCTTCACTTCTGAGCATGAAAAGAAGCTGAGTGCGGCTGGGAAAGTTCGTTGGCCAGAAGCATATCAAGAAAATCTCGATTTGAAGGCTAAACGAGCTCTCAAAGGTTCATCTCAGTAAATTTCTCGTCCCTCTTGACATCGTTATGTTTCTAACACTTTATTAATTTTATTTAGCTAATCCATTCGGTCGAAGAAGATAAATGAAGATCGATGATATTCATGACTTTGCTTATGAGATGGACGATGACAAGGATCTCGCCGAGGTCACACCTGATCATCAAGGCGAACATGTCGATGATGGTGAGCGGGTCGTTGAGGAGGAGCAGGTTCAAGTTGAAGGGGAAGTGAATCCCGGAGCCGAGTTGGAGGCCGGCAGGCAAAAGAGAAGGAAAAGGAAGAGTTCGTCTAGAAGATCGTCTAGACACGGAGCTAAAGGGCCGAATGACGGTACGAACGTAGAGGAGGTCGGAGAGGATGAGGTGGTGAGAAGGACGCCGATCTTCACCAGAACTCTCCCCAAGCGAGGGATAATGCTTTAACTGTGCGTACTGAGGTTGTTGAAGGTAGCCTCTCAGGTCGGTCTGCTGCCTCAAAAAGACAACGAACTTCTGGACCCTTGACGAGGTGAAATATGATTTGTTTCGTGTTGAATCGTTTCGGCTGATGAGATGCATCGTGATTATTTTGGGCCAAGGTGAGATGATGTCAGGCTGTACTTGAGCTGAGATGGCGTCGAGCTGTTGACGAGACGTTTGAGAGGATTGCTGCCGAGGGCGTTGTCGGCCTGGAATGTCCTAAGTTATTCCGTCTTTGTTATAAGGTCTTTGCGACATGCTTTTCCTTTGCTCTTGTTTTGTTTTCGGACATAGTGCATGGACGGTGTTATCTGTTTTGACTTTGAGAACTTGGTTCTTGACGTGTCTTTAGCTAGCATGCAGCCTGCTTCACTTTATCAAATGAAGCGTTAATCGATTGCTTCAAGTTGAATGTTTCTAGCGATGACCAGCGAACAATTGCTGGGTTTTGATTGTTAGCGCTTTTGGCTTGACGAGCCTATCTTGGTTTAGATGGAACGTGTCGAAACGTGTTTACATATTTCATACCAAGCGGCATGTTTTGAAATGATCCACTTAGTGCTATGTGTTGAGATGTCAAAGACCAGTGCTAAGAAGCGTCATATTGGGATTGATGTGTTTGATGATGATGACCAGCGAGTTGTTGCTGGGTTTTTGATCGTTGTAATGATAGTTACCAACACCACATTGTTGGGTTTGGGGGTGCGATAGTCTCGCTTGCCCGCAATGAACATGGTGAACCATGTTTAAATATCTCAATACTAACTAGTGTGTTGAGAAGCATTTACTAGAATTTAGTATCATTTGCCGAGATGTCGAGACCAGTGTGCTAAGAAGCGTTATGATAATACTGGGTTTAGGATTTTACTTCGGTTTAGGACCTGGATGTGGTTTCGACTTATGTGTCCATTTCGAGAGTAAAATGAGGTCGGAATATATCCCCATCCTTTGCTCTAGGTCAGGGTACATCCGCCTAATGATTTATATAGCGCGCTTATATCCATGGAGGATGTAATAGAACCCGTATATTGGGTTAACCCGTAAGTTCCAGATGTAAAAATTTTGTATGTTGTGGCCAGCAACATACGAGAGGATGAAAGTTTAAATGATCATGAAACTTGAATGATGGATGTCGGAAATGGTTGTGTTGATAAAAACTTGAATGAATGAATGCGGACAATAGTATTATTGCATAAGAAAAGAGTATATATGTATACGTACCTACCCCCCCCCCCCCATTTTTTAGAAGAGGGGGCAGCTGAAAACATCTTGAGATAGGTCGCCTACGTATCTCTTTTGGGGATCAAGCCGCTAGTGTGGTTTAGCGATATTTCATTCTTTTCGGGGGGGGGGGGGGGGGGGGGGGGGGGGNNGGGGGGGGGGGGGGGGGGGGGGGGGGCTTGGTTGCCCCTCTTCGTCATTGCTTCTTCCTTACTTTGGGATATGGCGCAGGTTCGGCTGATTTGTTTGCACGTTTTCCTGTGCTTGTCCGAAGTCCTCGAGGCTTACAGCATTGCTGAGTTCGATTCTTTGGTGTCTATTTGGAGTAGTGGAGATCTGAAATTGCTTGGACGACAAGCTTATTGTAACGGTGGTGATTTTGGAGTAGACAGAGGGCTGCGATTATGACGTCGATGCCGTTAGAGATGGTAGTAGCATAAGTGATTGGTGTATTCTCATTGTTGCTTGAAGCGAGAAAACGGAGATGGTCTTGGAGGCTCTTGGCGAGCGATGGGGCTACCGGTAGAGACGGCTCAGGTCGCAGCAATTCGCTAGAAACTGCAGGTCTAGTCGGTATTTATCGGGTTTTCTTGGGACCAATGCAAGAAGGCTTTTCTTGCGAAGTTCTTCTCCAACTCAAGAACGTCGAGACTCCGTAATGAGATATCCGGCTTTATTCAAAGGAACAACGAGAGCTTTTGTGAAGCTTGGGAGCGCTTCAAGGGTTATACCATGCAGTGTCCTCACCACGGCTTCTCAGATGAGTCTCTCCTCAGCACTCTCTACCGCGGTGTACTACCCAAGTTTCGCATGCTACTTGATACAGCAAGTAACGGAAACTTTCTGGGGAAGGAAGTCGATGAAGGAATGGAGCTCGTGGAGAACTTGGCTCTAAGCGATGCGAATTATAATGAAGATTATGACCGATCTTCGAGAGGAAGCGGTGACTTTGAAGATCAAAGAAAAAAGGAGATGAAGATTCTTAACGATAAAATGGACAAGCTTTTGAATGCTTCTCAAAAGTCTGTCAATTTTGTGGGAGATGTCGATGGAAGCCAAGTAATTCAGTATGATGGGGAAGATGACAATGAGCAAGCGGAAGTCAACTACTTGGGTGGTCAGGGTGGCTACCAAGGCGGTTTCAACCCCAACTATAGGAACCATCCGAATTTCTCCTATAGGAGCAACAATGTGGCAAATCCTCACGACCAAGTGTATCCTCAACAAAACACTCAAGGTCAAGGTCTCCAACAAAAGAGCTTTATCCCTTCCTACCAACAGCGGACATTTGTTCCAAGGAACAACTTTCAAAGCAACCAAGGAGGGTTTCAACCTAAGCAACCATCTGCACCACCGGGTTTTGGACAACAAGGGCAAGCAAGCAACACCGCTCCACAAGATAACGAAATAAAAACCATGCTTCAACAACTCTTACAAGGCCAAGCTAATGGAGCAATGGATTTGAGCAAGAAAATGGCGGAAATCCACAACAAGGTGGATTGCTCTTACAATGACCTCAACTCCAAATTCGAGGCATTGTCATCGAAGTTCAAGAAAATGGAGGGTAAAGGTGTTTCTTCTTCATCACAACCTCAAAGCACCTTACCGGGAAAACCCGAAGCCAACCCGAAAGAGTTTTGCAATGCTATTACATTGAGAAGCGGAACAGAGCTCCCCTCTAGGGAACTTCCAACAACGGAACTTAATGATGGCATTGAGAAACAACAAGAAGAAATAATCGTTGACATGAATCGAGATGAAGTAAACATGGAGAGATAGACCAAGGAGACGCCAAAGAGAAAAGAGACTCTTTTCGTACCACCGTCTTACGAGCCCAAGCTCCCATTCCCGGGCCGCTTTAAGAAGCAGCTCATGGAGAAATACAGGGCGATTTTTGACAAGCAAATGGACAAGGTCCAAATGACTATGCCTCTGGTTGATGCTTTCCTACTAGTCCCTTAGTGCAAAAAGTTCCTTAAAGACGCGATCAAAGACAGAACGAAGGAGCTGGAAGGGATGGTAATACTTACCCATGAGTGCAGCGCCATCATTCAAAAGAAAATTGTACCAAAGAAACTTGGAGATCCGGGAAGCTTTACACTTCCTTGTGCTCTAGGACCTCTTGCCTTCAACCACTGCCTTTGTGATCTTGGAGCAAGTGTGAGCTTGATGCCGCTGTCAGTTGCGAAACGCCTCGGTTTCACCCGTTACAAAGTCTGTAGAATATCTCTAGTTCTAGCAGACAGGTCGGTGAGACACCCAGTCAGACTACTTGAGGACTTGCCGATCATGATCGGGAATTTTGTGGTGCCTACCGATTTTGTGGTTCTAGAAATGGATGAAGAACCCAAAGATCCTCTTATCTTTGGAAGACCGTTCTTAGCCACCGCCGGAGCAATCATCGACGTAAGGAACGGAAAAATTGACCTCCACTTGGGCAAAGACGATGTTCTTCAATTCGACATCAATGACGTGATGAAAAAGCCCACAATAGACGGTCAAGCCTTCTACATAGAGGCTATGGAGGAATTGGCGGATGAACTATTAGAAGAGCTAGCCTTAGAAGATCATCTCCAAGTAGCGCTAACTAAGAACCAAGGAGAACATGGGTTTCTTCATGCCGAGAGTGTCGAGTACACGAGGATACTTGACTCACACAGAGCACTCGTTGGGGAGAGTTCATTCCTGGAACTACATAATCAAGAGCCTGCCGATTTGGAATACAATGCAGGTGCTTCAGATATTGACTTCATGAGTGCTTGGGATGTTGATCTTGATGACGAGCAAGAAGCTAGCAATGGTAAGACTAGCTTTGATGATGATTGGAGCGAGTTGAAAGCCCCAAAGGTGGACCTCAAACCACTCCCAATTGGACTGAGGTATGCGTTCTTAGGTCCAAACGAGTCTTACCCGGTGATAGTTAATGATGGGCTTAGTGAAGATGAAATTGTCACCCTTTTGAAGGAATTGAAAAAGTTTAGGAAAGCAATTGGATATTCACTTGATGATATTAAAGGAATTTCTTCATCTCTTTGCACACATAGGATCCATCTAGAAAATGAATCGATGACTTCTATCGAGCATCAAAGAAGGTTAAATCCTAATTTGAAAGAAGTCGTCAAGAAATAAATTCTTAAGCTTTTAGATGCGGGGATCATATACCCTATCTCGGATAGTACTTGGGTATCCCCGATCCATGTGGTGCCTAAAAAAGGTGAAATTACGGTGATAAGAAATGAAAAAGATGAACTAATCCCAACTAGGACTATCACCGGTCATAGGGTGTGTATTGACTATCGAAAGCTTAACTCCACCACTAGAAAAGATCATTTCCCCCTTCCCTTCATTGATCAAATGCTAGAAAGACTTGCGAACCACCCATATTATTGTTTTCTTGATGGATACTCGGGATTCTTCCAAATCCCGATTCACCCAAATGACCAAGAGAAAACGACATTTACATGTCCATATGGCACCTTTGCTTATCGAAGAATGCCATTTGGACTTTGTAACGCACCCGCAACTTTTCAGAGGTGCATGATGTCGATCTTCTCAGATCTAATTGAAGATATGGTAGAGGTCTTTATGGATGATTTTTCGGTATATGGTGCCTCGTTTGCTGCTTGTTTGTCAAATATGTGCAGGGTACTCACTAGGTGCGAGACGAATCTGGTCTTGAATTGGGAGAAGTGCCATTTTATGGTACGGGAAGGCATTGTACTCGGCCATAAGATCTCGGAGAAGGGCATTGAAGTGGACAAAGCAAAAATCGAGGTCATGATGAGCCTAAAACCGCCAACCACGGTGAAAAGAATACGAAGCTTTCTAGGCCATGCCGGGTTCTATAGACGATTCATCAAAGATTTCTCAAAGATAGCGATACCACTCACTAGGCTTCTATGCAAAGAAGTGGAGTTTGTCTTCGATGACGAGTGTTTGAAAGCATTCTTGGAGATCAAGGAAGCTCTTGTGAGCGCCCCGATAGTACAAGCACCGGACTGGAGTCTCCCTTTTGAAATCATGTGTGACGCCAGCGACTTTGCGGTTGGCGCGGTTTTGGGTCTGAAAAAGGACAAGAAGATCCACGTGATCTACTATGCAAGCAGGACCATGGATGAAGCCCAAACAAAGTATGCAACCACGGAAAAGGAGCTATTGGCGGTAGTATTTGCTTTTGAGAAGTTCCGCTCCTACCTGGTTGGATCAAAGATCCTGGTATACACAGATCATGCCGCCTTGAGACACCAAATAGCTAAGAAGGATGCTAAGCCGAGGCTTCTAAGGTGGATTCTTCTTCTACAAGAGTTTGACATGGAGATTAAGGACAAGAAAGGCATCAAAAATGGGGTAGCGGACCACTTGTCTCGGTTAAGGATTGAAGATGCAATCCCAATAGATGATTCTCTCCCCGAGGAACATCTAATGCTCATGAAGATTTTGAAGAAAACCTATCACGCTGGGTTGAAACTCGAGGAAGCAAAGAGCTTGAAAGAGCAAGACTTGCCTTGGTACGCTGATTTCGTGAACTATCTAGCTTGTGGAAGAGAACCACCAAACCTGGATAACTACCGCTAGAAAAAGTTTTTTAGAGACATCGCCCACTTCTTTGGGGATGAGCCCTACCTCTACAAGCGGTGTTCAGATGGTCTTTACCGGAGATGCATTCCGGCAGAGGAGGTGAATGGCATATTATACCATTGCCATGGTTCAGTCTATGGAGGACACTTTGCCTCATTCAAAACCGCAACCAAAGTGCTCCAATCCGGTCTATGGTGGCCAAGTTTATTCAAAGACGCTCACGCCTACGTTTCGTCATGCGATGCTTGCCAACGAAAGGGGAACATAAGTAGAAGGGATGAGATGCCCCAAAACCCCATCCTAGAAGTTGAAGTGTTCGACGTATGGGGAGTTGATTTTATGGGACCGTTTCCTTCTTCTTATGGAAACTAATACATCTTGGTAGCGGTTGACTACGTCTCCAAGTGGGTTGAAGCGATTGCTAGCCCGACAAACGATGCAAAGGTGGTCCTATAACTTTTCAAGTCAATCATCTTCCCAAGGTTTGGGATTCCACGAGTGGTGATTAGTGATGGTGGAAGCCATTTTATTAACAAGGTGTTTGAAAGCTTGCTCAAGAAGCACGGAGTCAAACACAAAGTTGCCACGCCTTATCACCCTCAAACAAGCGGGCAAGTAGAGGTTTCGAACCGCCAAATAAAAGCTATATTGGAGAAGACAGTGGGGAATTCAAGGAAAGATTGGGCCAAGAAGCTAGATGATGCTTTGTGGGCGTACCGAACCGCGTTTAAGACTCCAATTGGAACTACACCATTCAACCTACTCTACGGGAAGTCATGTCATTTGCCCGTTGAGTTAGAGTACAAAGCATTGTGGGCGGTGAAGCTCCTCAACTTCGACATTAAGACAGCCTCGGAAAGGCGTCTTATCCAACTGCACGAGCTAGATGAGATCCGTTTGGACGCCTATGAAAGCTCAAAAATATATAAGGAACGAACCAAAGCATTCCATGACAAAAAGATTGTCAAGAGAGGTTTCACAGTTGGAGAACAAGTGCGGCTCTATAATTCCCGGTTGAAGTTGTTTCCCGGAAAATTAAAGTCGAGATGGACGGGGCCGTTCAAGGTTAAGGAGGTGCAGCCTTACGGTGCGGTGACACTTTGGAACAAGACCGGTGGAGAATTCACGGTGAATGGACAAAGACTCAAACCATACTCAGCATCTGACTTCATAGAGGAGGAGACCTCGGTTTCTCTCTCTAACCCACCACCCGTCTGAAAAGGTACCAAACGTCAAGCTTAGTGACGTAAAACAAGCGCACTCGGGAGGCAATCCCTAGGTATCATTTGTACATATGTATATATGTGTGATGTGTTTCTGTTTCTTTGATTTAATTTCGTGTGTTTGGAGTGTTTGTTCTGTGTGTTTTGGTCTCCGAAACTTTGCATGCATCGAAAGGAGTAAGTCGGGAACAAAGACGTGAAAATCAAGCTGACGACTGGCCGATAAACCGGGCCGATAAAACGGTTGCAAAACGTCGAAAACATATCAAGACTCTGCCAACCATTCTATCGGTCACATGACCGATAGAGAAGACCGATAAAAGGCCAATCTTCATAGCACATATGCTACTCTCTGGTGATGACTTTTATCGGTCACATAACCGATAAACTGGACCGATAAAACGTCAACTCCTCATGAAATGTCTGTTTCTTCCTAGTAAGCACTTTTATCGGTTACATAACCGATGAAACCGGACCGATAAAACGTCAACGCTTTCTCACCCAGATTTTCGATTTTTCAAAGACAAATCTCTTGGTTTTCCCTTGTTTAACGCTCGATTTCAACTCCTTTGCACTTTTCGGCCATCACATCATCAAATCCCCAAGGTATGAACATCAAATCCCTCTCCCTTCTCCAATTTCTTCAAGGTATGATCTTTCACTTAGGTTCATACAACCTCTTGACAAGGGTTAGATAGGGTTCGAAATTGGTTGTTTATAGCTGGGTTATGGTGATTAATCCAGATGACGAGCTGGGGTACACGGAGAAAGAGATGACGGATGCCAAAGCATTCCACTCTGTTAAGATAATGGCCACGCGAGGCCTTTCCCAAGGGCCGCTGATCACAATGGAGCTGTATGAGGAGATAACAGCGGTTCTAAATAACATGGGCCTAGGCTTCTTGGCAACATACAGACCATTCACATACCCGGGACTGACCCGAGAGTTTTTGTCAACGGTGGAGCTAAGTTACAAAACAAAGAGTAAAAAGAAACCAGAGGAAGGGCTTTTGACGTTCAAAATCTAAGCACAACCCTACCAGCTCTCGATCGAAACTATATGCGAGATCTACGGGTTCCCAATGCGTGGTGAGGTCAAGTTTCACGAGCCAAACAATATGCCAGAATTCTGGAGTATGATTGCTAAGGGAAAGTCAAAAGGAGTTTCACCTAAGCTTGCTCTCATCAGAAACCCGACCATCCGCTTTGTGGAAAAACTCCTATGCAACACCATCTTTGCCCGCTATGATACGAGCACAGTCCACCAAGCTGAGATTTGCCTCCTTTATCAAGGAGTGAAACCCTACATCCGCGGCTTCTTAGATCAACTGGGACACGGCGCAAACTTGGGTTGTTTGTTTGCAAAGAAGCTCACCAGTTGCCGTTCTTGGGTCCACACGACGACTGAACCTCAGCTTCTTATTGGCGGAATGCTTGTGCCGATCTCCAATAAGATTGGCATCGATCTAACGACGGAGTACATTGAGCCAATCAGAGACCACCTCGACCAAGCATACCTCGCTAGATGTGACTTCCTCAAAGACGTGGGAGACGAGTCTGTCTTCATGTACATGTACGAGACCCGCGAAGGAACGAAGCGCCTAATCAAGCTGCCAAACGCCGCCAAAACCACTCTCCGATACCAGGACAACATAGTCTTCAACCACGACGGAGACGGTGACGCACGTCCAACATCGCCACCAGCGGAACCCGTTCCCAGTCCACCGCGACGATCGAGAGTGAGCGAGATGGAGCTGCCAACTCTCCCGTACCTGCGGATGAGGCCACAAACCGCTCGAGAGAAGTTTTTCTACAACTGCTACAAGGTACAACAAAAGATTAACAAAATTACTAACAGCAAACTCGAGTGGTTCAGGAAGAAACTGAAGAAGATGCCAGGGTATGTGTCTGATGACGAGGAAGTGGAGCGAGACGACGATGAGGAAAATGCATATGAGACCGATAACGACGGAGCTGAGCACGACCATGACGGAGCACCAAACGAGTTCGAACAAGGAGAACCAAGCTCTGCTTTCCCATAACTCCAAAAGAGAAGTTTTTCTAAACTTTGTATCACACAATTTCGTTTTATTTTCATTTTACTTTTGGACTTTATGTGATGTTTTTCCATCTCTCTTTCTTATTTTCTCACCGAGACGGTGAGAAGTAAGTCCGGGGGAGGGGTACTTGGTACTAATTAGTATTTTTATTTGTTTTGTTTTATCTTTTTAGCATTCATTTGCATTTGCATAAAATGTTGCATAAAAAAAAAAAAAAAAAAAAAACAAATTTTCTTTCTCATTTAGTTTATCATTTGTAAACTTTTAGAATCGAGTCTAGAAACATATAGGATTGCATTCATGTGCATATGGGTCAATGATTAAACTTTTCCTTGAAAAGAAATCGCGTGAACTTTGAAAGCATTGCCCTTGTTAATCGTATCATGATGCATGAACCGTTTCGAAAATTTGGAAAATCCATGCTTTGATCTCTTGGCTCGAAAATTGAGTTCTTAGTTGACGCTTGCTTAATTGTTATCCAACTCTAGATCAACTTGAACTTAATTTGGACTAAATACTCTCACTTTGGGGTTCGAAATGCATGACCATGGTTTTAAAAATTCATTCGAGTTTTCTTATCCATTTCACCACTCTTTGCTAACTCGAATGACCATTTTCATTTTTAAAATGGTTCCTTACCCTTACCCAATACCTCCTTTAAAGCCAAGTAATTTTTCGGTTGAGTGAGACCTCTTTCCTATGCTTTCATGTGCAAAACCTTTCGAGATAAGGAACGACGAGTCCTCTCTTTCATTACGGCTAGTCTAGAGGATCAATAGACTAGTTTAAGAGGGGTTTGAAAAAGATTTGGGTTGATTGATGTTAATGGATTCTAAAAAAAAAAAAAAAAAGGAAGTCTTGATACGAGAAAAGTCGTTAGATAGTCAAAGAAAATAAGCTAAAGCTGAAAAAGAAAATATATCTAGCGAGTAAAAAAGAGAGGAAAAGGAAAGAAGAGAGAGAGGAATCAAAGCGGTTTATGCTCCAATTTAACTTCTTAGAGTTTGTGATTTGGGATGTGCCTATTAAAAGGAAGGGTCAAGTCTAGGGCAAATTCGAATGATTAGGCAGCTAAAAGGGTAGAGAAATGGAAGAGAAACTCATATGCATCAATTGTTCCCAATCTCTACTGCTTTTGTGTAATGACTTGCATTGATTCTTGAGAAAAACCAAACACATTTGAAACCGTACTTTTGTCCGCTTAACCTTTTTCCACCAAGCCGATTGATTGTGATTTCGACTCCCATTGTGAGACCGCACTTGAAACGAGCTAATTGAATGTTAAAGAGTTGGTATGCATGATTGTGAGAAGATGCTTTGGATTCGATTCTAGAGTAGAAGATTCGAGTAGCGATAAGTATGGAGAAGTTCGCTAGAGTAGGAGCGATTTGTGCATTATGATACTTTTACCTAAGGACATAGGGTTCAAAGCGTTCACGTGTTTTCTTTTGGATATGAGTCCCCATTTTCAAATCTCTCTCGGTTTCTTTTTCTTCGTTTGCTTGAGGGCAAGCAAAGGACAAGTCTGGGGGAGTTGATATGTGTCAGCTTTACATGCTTTAAACCCCTTGTTTTTGTGTGTTTTATCCTCATTCATACATTCTTTGTAACATATTCATTCATAAGTGTCTCATTTAGCCTTAGGAGTGTGTTTTAGAATCTTAGGTTGTGCATTTGCATGTACATACCATTTTGAGTCGTTTTCAGGTACTTCTGGAGTAAGTAGGATGTGAAAAGCCAACATGGAAAGACAACGGGGCAAGAAAGAAGAGGAAAAAGATGACGGAGTCCTTGAGAAGCAGTTTTATCGGCCCCCTGGCCGATAAAAGGGACCGATAGAATGCCCATCTCGTGCCAAGAAGAATTGCAACCTCCTGTGAAGATTTTATCGGCCACCTGGCTGATAAACTGGCCCGATAAAAAGAAGGGTCACCAAGCCAAAGACGTCAAGTTTCTGTCAAGTTCATGTGAAGGTTTTATCGGCCACTTGGCCGATAAACCCAACCGATAAAAAGGAAGATCACCAGACCGAGGACGTCGAGTTTCTGTCAGGTTTCTGTGAAGGGTTTTATCGGCCACTTGACCGATAAAACAGACCGATAAAGACGAAGGATCGACGTTTCTGCAATCTGTTTTATCGGCCACCTGGCCGATAAAACCAACCGATAAAATGGAGAATTAAGTTTCAAAAGTCAAAAACATACGACATAGCCTCCAAAAACTATTCCAAAAACGTGTTTTTCACTATTTGGCCCACTATCTCTTCTCCTTTGTCGGCCAGACTTGTATAATAACTGGTTTTTAGACCAGAAAGACCAACTTTTATGACTTTGAACTAAAATCTCTTGAGAGAAAACTCTTGTTTTTAATTGAAGATAGGAAATCCTTTGAAGATCTAGTGAAGTTTTCTTCAATCTTCTTCTACTTTTCTTCTCACCTTGCTTATGGCTTTCATTTGTATAGTTTATATTTGTGATTTAGTTATGTGTGAGTAGTTCTTTTAGGGTTCTTGGGTGAAGTAGATTAGGGTGATTCTGGGTTGTTCTTGATGTTTAAGAATTAAATTACTTGAATTTCTTGTTCATTGAGTGTTCTTAATGCTAGATTAACCTTGATCTAGTTGATCTAGAGCCTAGGGAGTTTCATCACCCAGAAGGTGTTTGATGAAAGTCTTGAACGAATTTAATGAATGCTTTTCATATCTTAGCCAACGGAAGTTGTAGTCTAAGGTGAATTGTGGTTATTTAGACTTGAATTTAATGCTTGTTAATCATAGAATCGCGAACGGGAGTTTATGCCGGTTTATGATTAGGAAAGGGGTTAATACCATTGACATGGATTAATCTTTAATGGTGATCTAAGGCCTAAGGAGGTATTTAGTTGAATGTCTGAGCATCTTGAACAGACTAAGGGATCGCCCGAGTCGTTAACTTTACCCGAGAACTCGTCTGTCTAAATTGATATTAATCATTCTCTTCTTTGCTTTACTTCTTGTTTTATTAGAATTCATATTGTGTTCTGTCACTTGCTAAATTTCTGAATGTTTCACTTGTTCGATAAAAACCAACCCCAATTATCGCTTAGATTAGATAGTGTCCTGTATTCCTAGTGCGTCGTTCTTATTTCCCTGTGGATTCGATCCCAAAGTGCTGCAATGACATGCCATTAGATTGAGGCATTGTGCACAGTGGGTAATTGTGCGGACCGCAAAAAGTCCATTATCATGAGGCCAAAACTCCTGAAAGCAAGGTTGAATCTATGCTTGAACAGATTCTTGAGGGACAGCAGAAGATGACAGTTGATTTTAATGGGAAGATAGATGACATGTACACATATCTGAATGGGAAAATCGAGGCTCTCAACATTCATCAGAAGATGTTGGAAACTCAAATAGCTCAGACTACAGCAGTTGTCAAGGGAAAGATGGTTCATGCACAGAATGAATACGTCAATGCAATCACCTTGAGGAGTGAAAAAGGGGTCAATCCAGGAGTGAAAATTGGCCTAACTATAGGAAATTTCGTCGATCTTGACGATGAGGATTCAGAAATTCCCAGGGTATCGACCGACACCACCCACTGTCGATCGACACCAGTGCAGATACTTTCACGGGACATCTCAAAACCCCGTGTATCGACCGACACCACTACCGGTGTCGATCGACACTAACCTGAAGAGACGACAGAGAAGTCTTGTATCGATCGACACCCCTCGCAGACTGAGCCAGAAACTGTGATAACACCCAAGATTGTCGAGGAAAGGGTTTACAAGCCAAAAGTGCCATATCCTATACCACATAGACACCTCAGAGATCCCATTACTGCAGAGAAGTTGCTCGGTTTTGAGAAGATGGTAAGGAGGATTCCCCATACGATGTCTTTTGAAGAAGCTTTGGAATACCGCCCTTTGCTAAGTCACTTCCGAGATTGCAGAGAAACTCTAGAGGAGATCCAGGCATTCTTCATCAAGGCAAGAAGCACCCCACCATTGAAGCAGTTGACTAAGAGAGAAGACCCAGTAAAATTTTCGGTTTCATGCTCTATCTCTGAAGTTGAATTCAAAGAATCTCTCGTTGATTCAGGGTCTAGCGTCAATGTCATGTCAAGGGCAATTGCAGAGAGATTGAGGATTGCTATGAGATCTCCTAAGATGACTCTCACATTCGCGAACTCTTCAACCTCAATTCCATATGGTACCATTCCTTATTTGCTGGTAAAGTAGGAGATTGTCTGGTTCCTACTGATTTTCAGGTTGTGGAGATGAGTGAACGTTCTAGTACACCTTTGATTCCTGGAAGACCGTTCATGGCTACAGTTGGTGCAGTTATAGACACGCCCAGTAACAGAATCTCATTCTCATACATTGACAAAGAGGTCTCCTACAAAGCCATTCCTTCTGGAATAGCTCCCACACATGTCTCTTACATCACCGTTGCTATAGGAGAGACGTTGATGGTTGCTCTTTTGGAAGAGCCTTATGATGAGCCAATTGTCGTAGACGTTTTAGATGGTCCTTCTATCATCACCAAGAAAGACATCAAAAAGGCTAAGGCAAAAAAGGAGGTGAAGAATAAAAAAGTCGAGAGTGCTACCCATGTGACTCTAACCCCTCAGAAGTGTGATGGAGATTCGATTGAATATAAGGTGAAGTGCAAGGGAACTTCAAAACCATTCTCTAAGGTTAGAGTTATCCTCCCTTCGGAGTTGAAAGAGAAAGGAAATGATGTTGTGGAGGGTATGTTGAGCAGAACTCTGGAGCTGGAGATGTCTGGTTGTGGAGCTTACTTCGGGGTAAGTTCTCAACCTTATCATGACTGATAGCTGAGCCAAAGTCAAGCTAGTGACTGAAAACAAGCGCTTGGTGGGAGGCAACCCACTGGTGAGTCTGTACATAAGTTCTTTTATTTCTTTTGTTTTTTGTGTTTTTGTTTTTGTTTTTGTGTCTTGTGTCTTTGTGTGAATTAGATGAACATGTGCTGTATCGACCGATACCATTCTGGTATCGATCGACACTAGGAGGAACAGAGATTGCATCGACCCATGATCCGAGTATCGGTCGATACCAGTAATGGTATCGGTCGATACCCCACGCGCAGGTAAGTTCTTGTTTTTCATGATTCCACTCAGTTCTTTTGGTTTCTTTTACCAACTCTAGACTAGATAACACTGGGGACAGTGTTGTTTAAGTCTGGGGGAGGTAGTTGCTGACAACGTTTTTGTTTTTCTTAGAGTCAGTCGTTTTTGAGTCAAAAGTTGTTTTATTGAGTCAAAATTTGTTGGAGATGATGATCCAGTTCTTGAATCTAGTGTTCTGACTTTGCTTTTGAGTGACCATTGTTACAGAATCAGTTCTAGATCGGACTAATGAAAAATCCAAAGGCTGACCAGTTAACTAGAAGACACCCGTGTTTCCAGCAAAGTTCTTCTAAAGCCTGAGCCAAATTTTTGCACTTCATCGATGTGGTTGATGTCCATAGAGCTTGATTCCTCATTCATATCTGACAAAGGAAGCCATGTGTTTAAAGTAATGGTATCTCTCTCCCCTGTTATAAGTTAATAAATAAGAGCATAAAAATATGAAATGATTTTCTTCTGAGTAGAGGGTTAGGAAAATTTCTAGCGATCCCATTATTCTACTTGTGAAGGAATGATCACACAAAGGTTGGAAGCAATGTTAGGAAAATTTCTCGTGATACCACTATCCGCCTACGCCTTTGATACATAGAGAGGGAAGAACCGGGGATTCGGTGGCAAACACCATCAATACTCGCGTTTTAGACCTTAATGTGTATATGCGGATCTAAAAAAGAGAAAGAACATGATGAGAAACAAGTCTGGAGGAGACGAAACAATACCAAAAGTGTGAAAGTTGTATGGTTCTTTTGTCATGATATTGTATGGGAAAGAATCTAGAAGGTTCTTGAACATTGATTACAGCGATGAAACTGGCGATGAAGGCTTGGATGGATAATGTTGTGAAATAATGTGTGGAGTCTGGGAAGTTGCGAATGTCTACAGAGAAGTACATAGTGGTTAGATCTGAAACTGGTTAGGTGATATCTGGAGAGCTGAGGAAAAGGGTCATTGCGATGTTTCAAGAACAGGTGAGTCTCCGTGTTTTTCAAACCTCTTTTTCTTGTTTAGCTTTCTGTTTGCTTGAGGGCAAGGAAAGGCTAAGTCTGGGGGAGTTGATATATCATGGTTTTTACCCACTTTTAACCATGATATAGGTCTTATTTATAGTCTTTCTAGTGTTTTTGTAGTTTTTTAGTGTCTTTTCAGGTTTTAGGCACGTTTGGAGCGTAATTGGAGATATTAAAGCATTATGGAGCTTTTTGGAGCAAAGCAGAGATCGTGTAGCTGGGACAGCCGATTTGAAACCCTTGTATCGGCCGACACCACCTGGTGTCGATCGATACTGACACCATGAAGGAAGGAACGTGACTCACTGCCCGTGTATCGATCGATACCACTGATGGTATCGGTCGATACCGTCGTCCATGGAAAAGGAAACGCGGCTTTTTACAAATGTGAAGAATCTGCACATTGCCCCAGAAGACTTTATTATTTACAAGAAGCCCCAGAACGTGTTTTAGCATTATAATTAGGTTTTTCAGCCACTTTTGTTGGCTAAGCTTTATTCTATTCTGGTTTTTGTTGAGAGAGCTTTTGAGGGAGACAAGTCAGAACTATGTTCCTCGGAGAGAAGATTTCGAACCCTTGTTTTACTCTCTTCTAGTTATTTAATTTAATGATCTATTCAATCATGTTGCTTGTTTCAATCTCCATGTCTGAGTAGATCTCCTTTTAGGTTTAGGGTTTTCTCATAAAAGATTTCATTGAGTGCTGGTAATTGATTAGTTAGGATTCATAATCTGAATTAGTTCTTCACCATAGGTTGTTCTCAAAGCTAATTCTAGGTTGACGAAACTGAAACTTAGATCTTAGGTTAATCGATTAGGCACGAAAGTGCAATTGATAATGTGACAGAACTTAGGGTGAGCAAAATAGCTATCCGCAAAGAGATTTGGTTTAGTTGTTTTGTGAACATATCAAACATGAACTTTAAAGCTGGTTTAGATCTTTAGGATTTGCAAAGAAATTTGGGATTCTAGGATTTAGACTTAGATAATTCTCGCAACGACAGTTGGTTAATTATAGCTTAGTGATTTGAGTTCAAGAACCGCGCTAAATCTGAATCCTGATTAATTGGTTATTCTGCATTCTCTGATTTCCTGAGAAATACCATGAACCTATCTCTCCTCCATTTGATTACAACTCTCTTAATTTCATGTATTGCTTTCTGTTAAATTGAATCGCTTAGCGTAATTCAAATCTAATTGGTCTATTGAGTGATTTCTTGAGTCTCTATGGTTCGACCCCTACTATACTGCAGCTACAGCTTTAGTACTTTTAGGGTATTAATTTTGAGCTTATCATGTTGTAGCTCAACCCACTCATGCCTTAAGCACCACGATCTTGGACACTGAGGATTCTCATGGTGGAGTTTCGGGGAAGTCACATCGGGGTGCAGTACACCGATGCATTACCCCGAAATGCCTTCTGTTGAAATGCATTACCCCGAAATGCCTTCGGTATGCACTAAGCCGACGCACAACACCGACGTGGATCATGTGTTTTCTCCGGAGAAATCACATCGGTATACACTTCACCGATGCACTAAACCGAGGATTCTCCTGTGAAGTTATGGTGGTTTACATCGGGGTACAGTAAGCCGACGCAGCACCCCGAAATAACTTCTGTTTTCAACAGAAGTCATTTCGGTATGCAACACCCCGATGCAACATACCGATGTGGTGTCTGTTGATTCCTTGGAATCGTTTTCCTCCTCCAGGATCCGAATTGAACCCACAAAACCTGAAAACATGAAGCAAAAACATAAAAAGGAACTAGAAAGAAACTAAAATCAAATATTTACAAGGATAAACATGGGATTGCCTCCCAAGTGCGCTTGTTTAACGTCACTAAGCTTGACGTTTCAAACCGTTTCAGGCTTGGAGAGAAGGAGCAATTGAACTCCATGGCGGGTCCTCGAGCTTGAGTGTGAGAACCTTGCTCATGATCTCTTGAATTCCCGTTGGACCTTTTTCTTTGAGCTTGGGTGTGAGAATCGCTCTAATATTTGCAAATGGCTTAGACCTTCCTTTGCACTTCATCTTGTACTCAATCACACCATCTTCATACCTCCAAGGGGTTAAAGTCATAGTGGCGGTTTTGGGAAAAAATGATCTAACCTCATTAGGCATGCTCGTTACGCCTTTTGGTTTCTTCTTCTTGGCCTCAGTGCCCTCACCCTTCTTTCGAACCTTTATACTCTCCTTCTCATTTTCCATAGCGGTATGGAAAAGAGATTCCAAGCAAGCACCATCCAATGCTAAGGCTGCTTCAACATTACCATAACCCAAAACTTTCTCTTCATGAGAATCTTTCTTCTTTTTACAAGCTTTTGGGGGTGAAACCAAATTCATCTTCTCACAACTTCCCACATACTCAACCTTTTTAACTTCCACTTCATCATCCTTACAAACAATGGTGCCACAAAGCTTGGTGGAAGAGGGCTTCATGGAATTGAAGACTTTGTCATCCAAGTTCTTGAGAACGACCCTCTTGTTTTGGAAGTCCATGCTTGCACCAGTGGTATTGAGGAATGGAGTTCCAAGGAGAAGGGGGAGTTTTCTGGTTTCCTTCATATTCATAACTACGAAGTCAGTTGGAACGAGACAATCTCCTATCTTGAGAGGATAATCTTCAACAAGGCCAAGTGGTTGCCTTGAAGAAGAATCACCAAACGTGATGGGTGATGCTTTATGCTCGTGATTCCAAGACTCTTCACCATTTCAAGTGACATCACATTCACGCTTGATCCCGAATCACACAAGGCATCATCAACATTCAAATCACCAAGGGAGCAAGAGATGGCAAATTTACCGGGATTTCCAAGCTTGAGAATCGAATTGGGCTCATTTGGAGGAGATTCAATGCAAGAAGTCTCTTTCCTCACAACCGTCTTGGCCTCCACATCTCTTTTCTCAACCACTTCGTTGCTAGCAACCACTACGACTTCATCTTTGGATTCATGGAGAACTCTCTTGATCTCTCGTATGGCTTCTTCAATCTCGTCACTTGAGAGGATAACATTGCAATACTCCATTGGATTTACATCGATTTTGCCCTTTAGTTTCTTCATGGGTCTAATAGAATGGGAACCTCCTTGAGTGCGTTGTTGATCCAAACGTTCGATTCTAGAGGATAGATCTTCAAATTTTGTGTTGAGAACGTTGTATGAGCAATCCACCTTAGTGTGAATCTCGGCCATCTTCTTATTCAACTCATTTGTTCCATGAGTTTGGCCCATCAATAGTTGTTGAAGCATACCTTTCATTTCGACATCTTGTTGTGTCGAGTTGCTTCCTTGCCCTTGTTGAAGTTGCGGTGCAAAAGATTGTTTGCTTTGGTAACCACCTTGGTTTCCTTGGAATTGGTTTCGAGGAACAAACCCTTGTTGCGGGAAGTTGGAGTTGAAATCTTTGTTGTAACCGCCTTGGTTTCCCACAAAGTGAACTTCCTCTTGGTAATCTTTACAATCTCCTACATAGTTCACTCGCCTTTGTGTGGCCTCCAAGACCTTGTATAACTTCTCATTAAGGGCTTTCATCTCCCTTCTTGTTCGTTCCTCATACTCTCCACTTCCTCTCAAAGCTATATCATAATTCTCACCATAATTCCCATTGCTTTGGGCAAGATTCTCAACAAGCTCAAACCCATCATCAACCTCCTTTCCCAAGAAGTTGCCATTGCTTGCGGTATCAAGGAGCATCCTAAACTTGGGCAAGACACCACGATAGAGAGTACTCATAAGTGATTCATCGGAGAACCCATGGTGTGGAGATTGCATTTTGTAGCTCTTGAACTGTTCCCATGCTTCACAAAAGCTCTCGTTCCCCTTTTGAGTGAAGCTCGAGATCTCGTTTCTCAACCTTGACATTCTTGTAGTAGAGAAGAACTTGGCGAGAAAGGCTTTCTTACATTGATCCCAAGAAGTGATGGATCCTTGAGGTAGGTTCTTCTCCCATTGGTGGGCTTTGTCTCCAAGAGAGCATGGAAACAATCGAAGCTTGAACGCATCCTCGGAAACTCCATTGATCTTGACCATTCCACAAATTCGATCGAATTGATCCAAGTGGTCCAAGGGATCCTCCACCACTAAACCGTGGTACTTGTTTCCTTGCACCATGGAAATGAGACTCGCCTTGATCTCAAAATTATTATTCTCCACCGGTGGTGGATGTATACCGGCCCGATTTCCATGGGCAATGGGAGCATCACCCGCTCCAATCAACCTCGGTGCTCTAACCCTTTGAGCAACCTCTTCTCGGTTCTCATTTGCATCTCCAACAAGTGGTGCTTGATCGATATCCATTCCTCAACTTTGCAAGTTCATGCACCTAGAGAGATAATAGCAAACAAGGTGGAAAGATTAGTAAACAAAGAAAAATAAAACTTAGTCTCAAAAAGAGTCCTAATCTCTATGGCTATTGCTAAACCTCCCCGGCAACGGCGCCAAATTGATAGTGAACTTTTTACGGTTTGCACAATTACCCACTGTGCACAATACCACAATCTAATGGTATGTCATTGTAGCACTTAGGGATCGAATCCACAAGGAGGCACGAGAACAACACACAAAGAATACGAGACACTTCTTAATCTAAGCTAATCGAATAAAAGTTTCTAATGATCCTAATTAATTTAAAGACATTATAATAACTAACAAAGAATATATCAAAGGTAATTAAAAGACTAACAAGTTTTGAACCAAAACGTAACGAAAACGATTTAAACAAGAATAAGCAAACGAACTTCGGGTAATGGTAATCGACTTGGACATTCTCTAGCTAAACCATGATATACTCAAACAATGCTAATCCTTATGCCTTAGATCACTAATTTAAACTAATCCACTTCCATGGCAATAATCACTTCACTAATCACTTAATTGAGAACAAACTTCCATTTGCAATTAAATGATCAACAAGCATTAATCTCAAGTCTAAATAGCCATTAAACACCCTAGACATCCGTTTCCATAGGCGAGGAATGTAAAACACTTGCTAAGTTTGGTTGAGGAATTTCATCGAACACCTTCCGGGCGTGAAATTCCCTAAGTTCTAAATCAACTTTGTCAAGGCTAATCTAGCATTAATCACACCTAACAAGTAAGGATTTTTCATAAACTAGGTCTTAAGCATCATGATTTAGCAAGAAAACATCTAATCTACCATACCCAAAGTTCTTGAGAAACTACTCACAAACCATGATAATCTCAACAAATCCTATGTAGGAGGTGTTTAGATTCATGGTTAGATGATTAGAAATAGATAGATAGATGAAAACAAACAAGAACTTGCATTAAAAACAAAGTATCTCTTCAAAATCTCCAAATTCTATCTAAGAAATGTGTTTTTCTTCAAAACTAAAACTAGATAACATCATAATTAGGTCTCTTAATCATTTATACATAAGTGGGTCGCAGGAGTCACATCGGGGTGCATCTGACCGATGCCATTAGTCCAAATCGATGCCAAACGGACATGTGCTCACTAAATTTATCGTATCTCTTGAACCACTGCTCGGAATGACCTAAAACCACATCCAAACGAAAGCTAACTCAATCTACGACTTTCATGAAGGTCGCCGAAGCTAAATTCAAATGGAAACCCTTCATATGAGTCGATATTTGAAGCGCTTCGGACGGACTCTGTATTTTTGCTCATGAGGAACCCACATCGGTGTGCACTTCCCCGATGCAGCATCCCGAGGATTCTCCTGTGTGTTTTCTGGGAGTCCACATCGGTATGCACTTCACCGATGCACCATACCGATGTGACTTCTGTCTGAGTCAATGTCGCGCCAGACGGACGTATGCTCAGTGAAATGACGATAACTTATGCAATATAGCTCAAAACGTGATGAAACAACCTCCGTTGGAAAGATGACTCAATTACCTACACTTTTTATCAAGTGCTCCAAGGCTGAATATGAGCACATTGGACGGCCTCTGCATTTGCCTTGATCTTTGGGCATAGCTCTTGCTCCAAACTGGTTCCTTTTGCCCCATGATCTTCCTCAAAGCTCCACAATGCTTCCATAAGCTCCAAATAGTACATAAAAGACTCCATAACACACAAACACAAGCAAGAACTAACCTAAGACTCACTAACTCTAAAATGGATGCGAACTAGACCAAAAACCATGAAATGAATGCAAAAAGTCAAAAAATGCTAACTTATGACTTCTAAAATGGGCTAAATTATGCAACTATCACTCCACCATCACAATGAAAGGTTCCAATTTTCTGTTGCAACTGATTTTCGACTAGCTTGAAAGTTAGGTCCCTCCAGCATATACAAGCCATCATTGTTGCTGCCCATTACCAACAACTTCTTTGTTTCCTTATCATTAATACGGACACCATCACAGTCAAACTCAAAAGTGCATGGATAGTCCTTGGTTAGCTTAGAAACGGATAAAAGAGACTTAGCTTTGGCAGGACATACGAGAACGTCTTTAAGTGAAAGATTACCTGAAGTTGATGGTATGTTTGTAGAACCGGTATGTGTGATAGGGAGAAACTGTCCTTTACCAACCATGACTGTATCTGAACCAAGATATGGATGAACTTGTTGCAAGTGTTGAGGAGAGCTCGTGATGTGAGAAGATGCTCCAGTATCCGGTATCCATTCTTGTCCAGCTTTATCAGTTACATCGGTAATCCTCATGGCTACCATTGCATTGACCGGTTCATCATATTGACGCCAACAGTTTATTGCTGAGTGACCCACCTTTTCACAGATTTGACACGTTGGGCGTTGATCCTGACCAGAATGAGAACTTCTTCCTGCACTTTGACCAAATTGTTGAGGAAATCCTCTACCTTGAGTGGAATAAGAACCTCTTTCTCGATAACCACCACGGTTTTGTCCTCTGCCTCTTCCTGAGTAACCTCCTCTCGTGGTGTAGAAAGCTTGGTGAGGTGTAATAGCAGAGACAGATTCATAAGACTGCAACTTGTCATCAAAACCAGTAAGCTTATACATGACATCCTCAAAGCAAGGTCCCATATATGAATCCATAGCATCTTCAATGACTGTAACAATAGATTCATATTCTCTACCTAACCCATTCAAAACACCATAAATCTTTTCATGTTCTGAAATCGGCGAGCCTATGGAGTCTAATTGATCACAGAGAGACTTGATTTCTGAAATATATTGAGCTAAAGATCTGTTTCCTTTCATAGTTGTTTGGATTCTCCTCTGAATGTCAAGCTTTCTTGTTGCAGACACTCAATTATATTTCTTAGCAAGGGAGAACCATACCTCCTGGGAAGATCGAAGCCCATAGATACTTTTGAGAGCCTCCTCAGAAAGTGAACCGTAGAGCCACGCCATGATGAGTTGATCTGTCTGAACCCATTTGAGAAACACCGGATTACTGGCTTCATTTACCAAATCCCCATTACGAACCAGGATGGTGGGACAAGGTCGTGGAATAGCACCAGTAACATAACCAAGCAGGAGTTGACTCTGAAGGAACTGCTCAAACTGTAGCTTCCAAGACAGATAATTTGTGTTATTTAAACGAAGAGTGACAACCTGAGTGATGGAAAGTGTGGCTAGAGTGAATGGAGTTTGCAGGAGAACAGGCGAAGGAGCCTGAGGTTGCACCGGCGGTGGAATCGGTGGTAACACCACTGGATCCGGTTGTATCGGAGCTGTTGGAATCACTGGTGGCGGTGCAACAGGTCGGACGTCGGCGTTAGCCTGTGTGGATGAGCCTTCCATGGCTCTGATACCATGAAAGAGTGAGCTTGTACGCTCAAATGGAGATTTGAGCAGATTGTAAAACAGAATTTCTTTATTTATGCACATCGTTTGCGATTACACAATATCCTTATTTATACCAAGACAAGAGAAAACCCTAAAGCATTCCTTCTGACATATGTCAGTCATTGTATATCTGTTCCAGATCCTAGGTCTTGAAGAACGTTGAATCTGTTATAAAGCTTGATTGCAGAAACCGGCTCCTTCTCCGTACACTTCTCTTGTTCTGTAATGTATTTATCTTTTTGTGCAGATAGAGAAGATCGTTGTGTCGCAGATGGATAGTGATTTGGTTTGGGCCTCGACGAGTCTTTGCCCAGTTGTGTCTGCTGCACGATTTTGGGTTTCCAAATCTTTTGGGTTGTTTCTGATGATCTGATCAAAGCTTCTGCTTCAACAAGTCACACACCACGATTGATTCATGAGCAGAAGGATAACCTTCATCCACGCCGATCTACGGCCCCTGTAGGGGTATGAAGGATTTAAAAATGCTCCTGCACATAATCGAGCAATCCGACAAACACATGAAAACCGAACATCACCACGAAATAGATTTAATCACTGCAAAAGGAGAAAAACAAAAACCAAACTAATATACAAGAGAATCCGAACTAAGTCGGAACTAAACATCGGAACTAAAAAAGAATTTTTATGTCCCATATACTTGGCCTTTCATTCACATTTCTCTTCTTTTTATGTCCCATATACTCCAAAGTTCAAACTGTTTTTTCAACTCTTCTCAAATTATTTATATGTAGGTGCTGACTTTGCTAGGCTCTTTATTCAAATCAGATTCTCCCTTGACATACACGTTCTTGATGGTCGATACTTTATGCTGAGTGCAAAGAATAATATATAGATTTTCTCTTCACTTTTCTTGCCATTCCGCTTGAAGTTTGTGTGGGAACTTTCTATTGACAATGCCAATGTGTGCTTCCTTATTACTACAATTACCGTGCACAACTTCTAGATGTTGTTGTTTAGGAAATGCCATAATATGAATGTTTGATTTGCCATCTCCAATTTACTAATAGTAAACTCTCCAAAAGGATAAATAGGAATTTCCTTTAGGCAGATGAAATAATATTCAAGCTAATTCCAATGAATCTAAAATCCAAAGGCACTTCAGATTCTACTGGGCATTAGATTTGGTAAGGGGAAAAACAAATTTCATTGTGTTGGATGATGATCTGGTTGTCACTGCTATGAACTCATCATTGGAGGTGAACATCAATGATATTGAGCAAGCAATTAGCATTGGCAAAGCTGGGGTATGATGCCTCTACATTTTCTTTTTACTCTTTGGATTCTTTAGACAAATCTTGCTTTTTTCCCTCTGAATCTACACTTGTATTGCAGGCCATCATCTTATTTAGAGCGTCCTTGATCATAACCTCAGAACTTTGAATTCAACACTCCTTCCCGATAACGGGATTAGATACATTAAAAAGCCAAAACATTAAAGTAAAAACACATAAAGTTTTAATGGAACATGTAATTGATTCTTCTCCCCTTCTCTCTTGATGTTAAGAAACAATCCAAATTACATAAAGTTCTATCAAACCACTTGAATACCACAGTGTCTACGCAACGACACCCACAGTTATCACACACTGGTCTAGTATGACCACCGTTGCGTGCAATTTCAACCTTATCAAATTATTTGATGATATGGTTTGGCTTCAAGTAGACCCGATTTCCCAATAAACATGTGACGTGAACAGTGACTATGCAAGAGTTACATGTGTAGAACCACTTTGTTGCATCTAATTTCCCTTCACAGATCTCGCACCAGTATTGGAGATCTGTTGTCTCTTCTTCTCCGTAGCAAAGAGTGAGTGGGTGTTTATCATGCTTGTAGTGAGTCGGGGAAGGCAACGTAGCACATTCAAGACACAAAAAAAGAATTGCATATAATACATTCCAAGTAATGATTAGCGGCATCAGACTTTATCAAGATAAAAGGAGAAAGAATAATATTTCGTATTAAGTTAATAAAGTCTGTACATCATGAGCCTTTATATACTATCATAGTTACAAGTATAGTCTGTACAAGTATACAAGTAACTATCTATCTCTAATACACCTCCCTCAAGCCGATGATGTCAAATGAGGAGTAGGAGAGAAGAGGCTTGAAATGGACATCTTTCCAAGAAGAGTATTAAAGGGACCTGGATGCAAAGGCTTTGTCAAAATATCAGCATGCTCATTCTGAGTTGGAACATGTAAGACCTTTAAGAAACCAAATTCCACTTGATCCCTAGTAGTGTGACAATCGAGTTCCACATGTTTCGTCCTTTCGTAAAACACGGGATTGTTGGCTATATGCATCACTGACTTATTGTCACAGAAAAGTTTGGCAGTAGTGTGAACCTTGATGTTAAAAACATCGAGAAGTTGTTGAATCCAAAGAAGTTCACAAGTTGCAAAAGCCATACTTCGATACTCTGCTTCAGTGCTGCTTCTGCTCACTGTTGGTTGCTTAGTGGAGCGCCAAGTAATCAAGGATTTACCAAGATAGATGCAATAACCAGCCACTGAGCGGCGAGTGTCAGGGCAAGTAGACCAATCTGCATCAGAGAATGCATTAAGGCAGAGTTCAGAATTAGCAGCATAGAATAATCCCTAACATGGATAGGACTTGACATATCTGAGTACTCTGTGAGCAGGTTGTAAGTGAGCATCAGTTGGAGCTGAGAGAAATTGACTTAACCTATTCACTGCATAAGTGATATCTGGCCGAGTTATAGTCAAGTAAAGCAAGCGTCCAATAAGTGCTCTGTAGGAGGTTGCATTTTCCAGTAAAGTTCCAGTGTCTTTACTCAGTGGTATTGTCGGATCCATGGGGACCGAAGCAGGTTTACAAGCCAGAAAACCCGTATCTGCCAAGATGTCCAATGCATATTTTCTTTGACAAACAGCAATACCAGTAGAATTCCTTGCAATCTCCAGTCCTAAGAAGAACTTTGGAACCCCCAAGTCTTTGACTTTGAATGCTGTGCTCAGAACATTTTTCAAGTCTTGAATTGGTGCATCATTGTTTCCTGCTATTAGAATATCATCCACATAGACTAGCAGATAAACAAAGGTATCACCAAAATGTTTCACAAACAATGTTGTATCTGATTTTGATTGTGTGAACCCATCCATGAGAAGAACAGCCTAGAAACACTTGTATCACTGCCAAGAGGCCTGCTTTAATCCATATAAAGATTTATCAAGTCGGTAGACTGGATTAGGAGGCAATGTCTCATTAGGACCAGGAGTATAACCCAAAGGCAAGTTCATGTAGATCTCTTCATCCAAGTCACTATGCAGAAATGCATTAGAGACATCCATTTGAGCAAGACTCCATCCCTTGACAGCTGCTAGAGCTAAGAGTAGTTTCACTGTAGTTAGTTTTGCAACAGGAGAGAACGTGTCTATAAAATCAATTCCCTCTTGCTGAGTGAAACCCTGAGCTACCAATCGAGCTTTGTATTTATCTATAGAGCCATCTGCATTAAATTTGATGGTGTAAATCCATTTACAACCAACAATGTTCTTTCCCGGAGGTAAAGACTGAATGCTCCAAGTCTTATTTATCTCCATAGCCTGTAATTCTGCATCCATAGCTTTCCTCCAAACAATAGATGTCACAGCTTGCTTAAAAGTTTTCGGTTCTGTTTCAATAGAGATAGAAAGAACATAGGACTGATAGGAAGGATGGAGATTAGAATATGAGATGACAGAGGAAAGAGATAAGGAGTAGTAATTTTAGGTAATGGAGTAGAAATTTTAGTAAGGGAGCAATGATAATCAGACAAGTAACCTGGTGCCTTAGAAGTCCGTTTTGGTCGAGCATTCTGTAGAGAGACTTGACCAGAATCTGTAGCAACAGTCTCTTGTATCACATGTAAGGCACTAGATGATGGATGAGTATGAGATGCAGATGCAGAATCTGTTCTTCCTAAATTGGTTCAAGGTAACTGAATAATAGAGTCAATTGCATCAGGTGTAGGTAATGGTAAGATAACAGGTTTTATCAAAGAATCATGTGGAGACAAACAAGAATTAGTCTTAAAAGGAAAGACAGTTTCATGAAAAACCACATTTCGTGAGATAAAGACATGATTAGTTTCCATATTCAAAAGTTTGTATCCTTTGTAACCTGATGGGTAACCCAAAAATACACAAGGCTGAGCTCTAGGAGTAAATTTGTGATGATCCTTTGATAAAGTTGAAACATAGCAAAGACAGCCAAAATTTTTAAGAAAAGAGTAATCAGGCACCCTCTTAGCTAACATCTCATATGGTGATAACTTCTGTAAAAGTAGAGATGGAGTTCTGTTTATGAGGAAGACAACAGTCAAAACACAATCAGCCCAATAAACCATAGGTATATTTGACTGAAACATTAAAGACCGAGCTACATTTAACAAATGCTAATGTTTGCGTTCTACAACAGAGTTTTGCTCAGGAGTGTATGCACAAGAGAAGTAATGAAACATGCCATGATCTTTGATTAGTTGAGTAAAAGCAAGCTCAGGTGCATTATCACTTCTTATTGCCTTAATAACCGAACTATATTGAGTTTAACATGCTTGATGAAATCTGGAAATACACGTGAAACATCACTTTTATTTTTAAGCATATAAATCCAAGTGACACGAGTACAATCATCTGCTATAGTGAGGAAGTACTTATAACCTTCTACAGATTCGACAGAGAATGGACCCCATATATCTAAATGGACTAAATCAAATGGTGACTCAAACATCTTATTATGAGAGACAATAGGAAGACATTTTTGTTTAACTAATGGACAAACTGAACAAGGACAATCAGACTTAGACATAGACTTAGACAATTGTAAAATGTCATATAAGATTTGTAACTTGGCAGGAGATGGATGTCCAAGGCGTTGATGCCAAAGATCTCCATCCATTAGCAAGGAGCCACACAGATTGGTAGAAGAAGAGATCACATCATTCTCTAAAATGTAGAGATTGTGTATAATGATGCCTCTACCAATCGTCAAGCCCTGAATATGCTCCTGAATTAAACAAGAATCAAAGTAAAAATGAGCAGAACATTGATTTGATTTAACCAAACTGCTAACACTCAGAAGATTGAACTTGAATGATGGAACATGCAAGACGTTATGCAGAATGAGATGATCAGATAAATGCACAGTACCAGTATGAGTGATAGGGAGTCTAGTGCCATTTGGAAGAGAGACTGTAACTCCAGATACTAATAAAGTTTCACTAAACAATGCTAAATCACAACAAACATGCCCTGTGGCACCACTGTCAATTATCCAACTACCATTAGGGAGAGTGGAATAAAGAGAAGAAAGACATTGGTGTTGAAATGTAAGGAGGTGATTTTCAAAACGAAGGCTGGTAGAAGGAAAGGAAACAGTACCCGGTACAGAAGATTGAGCAGCCATGACACCATTTTCTGTAATAGATGATTGAGGAGCTGATGAAGCTTAATTAACTTGTTCTGGACCTCTTACATGAGCAGCAAGTTGTTGAATCAATGATTGCATTTGATCTGGATTGAATTTGTTGAGATCCAAATTCACTGTAGATTGTGGTGGAGGTGGTAAAAAACCAGAATTCCCAGTCACCATATTAGCTACAACAGTCGGCCTTTGAAACTGAGCTTGTGGTTGGAATGGAGGCCTTGGTCCAGAACTGAAATTCCCTCTTGGAATGAAAGAATACTGATTGTGATTCGGAGGTCTCTGAGGCTGAGAGCCAGAATTGTAGTATTTATGTCCTGGAGGATATCCATACAACTTGAAACACTTCTGCATAATATGACTAAACTGTCCACAATGCGTACAAGTAGGCCTCTGTCGAGGACGATATGAGTTATGTGCAGCAGCATATACTTGATTCTCAAAAGCTTCAGTGTAGAAAGAATCCTCAGAAGGACCAGAACTCTGAAAAACAGGAGTATCAGCCTTGGGAGATGGCTTGATCATCTTCTGTCTTTCATCTTGTGTTACCATATTGAACACTTCTTCAATGGTAGGAATTGGCTTTAACATCAGAATGTGTCTTCTTGTAGACTCATAAACTTCATTAAGCCCCATAAGAAACTTTGTAACACGACTTCGTTGTTGAAGTTTTCCCCACAATATAGCAGCATTACACTCACAATGACCACAAGTGCACATAGGGAGTTCGACATAATTTTATATTCTTCCCATAAGGTGACTAGTTCTGTGTAATAGGTGCTTACATCCATTGGACCCTGCTGAATCGATCCAAGACGCTGTTTTAATTCAAAGACCCTAGGTGCATCATCTTGCTTGAAACGAGACAATAGATTCTTCCAAATTGCCTCAGCAGTAGACATAAACAGTAGACTCTGGCCGATTTTCTTAGAAACGGAATTCATTAGCCAAGTCGCTACCATATTGTTACACCTAGACCACGATCCAGAATCAGGTGATTAGCATGAGGTTTAGCAACCGTACCGTCAATAAAACCAAGTTTGTTGCGAACATTAAGCGCCATTCGAATGGATCTGCGCCAAGAATGGAAATATGCACCCGAGGATAAGCGATCGGAGGCCAACACTAACCCAGCATGATCAGAGTTGTGCAAGAAAAACGGATTCTCATATTGATCTGTGGATTGACGAGTCGATTCGGCGGGATTCACCGGCGGAGGTCGCGATTGAGTCGTCATATCTTCAAGAAATCAGAGTGAGATTAAAGAGAAACAAGAAGGATTGTCCCGAAATATGAAATTGAAGAGGAAGCAGTGACAATCAAGGTCAATGAAAGGAGAAAATTGAGACAACGATCAATGAAATCATCGATTGAAGAAATGTGAAAAAGAGGTGAAAAAGATTCGCGAAAAAGAGGATGATGATTTTGCGTTTAGAGGCACTCATTGTAAATAATCGAAGCCCATGAAAAGAGGAATCGAAGCTCAAGATATGAGGAATCGAAGCTCACGAGGAAGATGAAGTTGCCATGGAAGAAGAAATCTTGAAGATGAAAGTTTGTTACGCGGAGAGAGAAACACATTTTGTGCTCTGATACCATATCAAGATAAAAGGAGAAAGAATAATATTTCGTATTAAGTTAATAAAGTCTGTACATCAGGAGCCTTTATATACTATCATATTTACAAGTATAGTATGTACAAGTATACAAGTAACTATCTATCTCTAATAGACTTGCAGCGCATGCATTCACCTTTGGTCAAATTGAAGAAGATAGGGTGATCATGTGGATGGCAATCATGGGTTTAAGGATCAGGAAGCGAAGCACACCTTACATCCAGTTCAAAGTCACAGTCTTCTTTGGTGCACTTGTACATGAAACCACAACAATCTCGTTGACATCCATTGCACCAGAAGAAACCTCAGGTATAATAATCAAGCACAAGCTCGTGAGGATTAGGAGAGAATGGATGGAAGAGGGTGAGCGGGTGTTTGTGGATAGTAAGGTGTTTTTTGCGAGGAAAGGATGCACATATGTCATGGAGAACAAAATCGCAATGGATACAACTATAGAAGTGATTCAAACTGTTATCGGAAGGATGCAAGCTTGGCAAAACTTGTGTTCATGGTCGCCGCGGTTGTCATTCCCATGAATCTTTAGATGGTGATGGTCATGAGTGAAATGTTGTATTGCGTCTTCATCAATCCTCACGAATGGCTCAATGACTTCTTCCTCTTCTTCCGGCACTCCTTCAAGATCTTTCCCATCCCACACTTCATCCTTTGTTGCACATTGCGAATGGACAGCATAGTGGCATCCTTTATTCTCATCTCCAATTTACTAATAGCAAACTCTCCAAATAGGAAATTCCTTTAGGTAGATGAAATAATATTCAAACTAATTCCAATGAATCTAAAATCCAAAGGCACTTCAGATTCTACTAGCATTAGATTTGTTAAGGGGGAAAAACAAATTTCATTGTGTTGGATGATTTGGTTGTCACTGCTATGAACTCGTCATTGCAGGTGAACATCAATGATATTGAGTAAGCAATAAGCATTGGCAAAGGTGAGGTATGACGCCTCTACATTTTCTTTTTACTCTTTTGATTCTTTAGACAAATCTTACTTTTTTCCCTCTGAATCTACACTTGTGTTGCAGTCCAGATTCAAACAACCTACTCCATTAATGATCACTCAAAACAAGTTATTCATACTAGATTCATAAACAAATTATTATTGTGTTATATCTTAGTCTATTGGGCTCTTATTGTAAAGTCTAGGTTTAGCTATATTACACCGTCATATGAACTAGTATATATATGTTGTAAGACACATTTGTGAGAGGCAAGAAAAGCATATATTCTATAAATTCTACATGGTATCAGAGCTAAATCATGAACTTTGATTCCTTTCTTTTTGCTTTCGATTTTTTGTATATTTTCCATTAAACTTCTGATTTTATTTCTTTCTCGAGCACGAGTTTCCCCTTTTGGCTCGGTCTCGTTCCTTTGATTTCTCTTCTACTTCGGTGTTCTGTTTTTCTCCTTGATCAACTACCATGTCCGGTGATTCAACAGCAGTTGTGACTACTCGTGTGGATGATTCCACCATCACACCATACGCTATGTTTTCATCGGATAATCCATGATCGATGATCACTTCGGTTCTTCTTACCGGAAAAAACTACAACGAATGGTCCTCTGAGATGCTGAATGCGCTCCGTGCTAAGAAGAAGACAGGTTTATTGATGGCACGATGATAAAAAACCAAAGGTTGATAGCCTTGATTTGGAATCATGGACCTCGGTGAATTCCATGGTGGTTGGGTGGTTACGAACTTCAATTACACCTCGAGTTCGTTCCACCGTTTCATTCCTTACAGATGCACATGATTTGTGGAACAATCTGAAGGAGCGTTTTTTTGTTGGGAATAAGGTCCGAGTTCATCATCTTCGGACAGAATTGGCAGCGTGTAGGCAAGACGGTCAACATGTGTTTGATTACTACGGAAGACTCACTGCAATGTGGGATGAATTGTTTGCTTACAAGCCAATTCCAGTTTTTTCTTGTGCTGCTGGAGTAAATTTTTCGAAAGAAAGGGAGGAAGAAAAAGTTCACCAGTTCGTAATGGGACTTGATGCTTCGCGTTTTGGGAATGTCATCAACTCCATTATTGATGCTGATCATTCTCCTGATCTTGCACAAGCATATGCTAAAGCTGTTCGTGAATAACAGAGGCTGAATTCTGCTAAAGTGCGCGAGCAACAACAAGATGTCTTTGGTTTCGTTGTTCGTCGTGAGTCTTCTGATGTGCTCCGGCCACAGCCTCGTCGTGATTTGGGTGGTGATTCCATAGCTGCGTTTCAGTCTAGGCGTAATCTCCTCTGTTCGCATTGCGGAAAGTCGGGACATGAGAAGGCGTTTTGTTGGCAATTGAATGGCCATCCTGATTGGTGGATCGAACGGAATGCTCGCTCGGGTGACAGAGGTTCCTCTCATGGTGGTCAGATTGTGGGTGCCCCTGGTCGTGGTCGTCAACAAGCAATCGCAGCTCACGCCACAACTTCAAATGCCTCTGTTTTTCCAGAGTTCACTACTGAGCAATGAAAAGCAATTAGCATGATGGCTCACGAAAAGACCGGTGGTGGTAATCACGAGAAACTGTCTGGTAAGAAATTCAGAGACGTTATAATTGACACGGGAGCTTCCCATCATATGACAGGAAATTTCTCGTTGCTCACTGATATTGTTGACATTCCTCCGTGCTCCATTGGCTTTGCTGATGGAAGCAAGACTCTTTCGATAAGCATGGGAGTGTTATCTCTTACCAATGACATCTCTCTTTTTAACGTTCTTTACATTCCAAATCTGAATTGCTCTTTGGTCTCCGTATCTAAGCTATTGAAGCAAATGAGGAATTGCTTCGCATTATTCACTGATACTTTGTGTATTTTAAAGGACCTTTTTGAGGACTCTGATTGGAGCCGGTGAAGAACGGGATGGGAGTGTATTATCTAACTGATGTTGCATCAGTACGGGTTCACAAGGCGGTCACAGGTTTTGATCAAGCTTTGTGGCATCAACGATTAGGACATCCGGCTTTTTCACTATTTTCTGCTTTACCTTTTGTTGGTGTTTTGAATTCCGCTAGTCCAAGTCGTTGTGACGTATGTTTTCGGGCTAAGCAAACACGAGAACTTTTTCCAGACAGTTTGAATAAAACAAGTGAATGTTTTGAATTGATTCATGTCGACGTTTGGGTTCCATATCGAGTTTCTTCTACTTCTGGTGCCTCATATTTTTTGACCATCGTAGATGACTATTCTCGATCAGTATGGATTCATCTCTTACTCGTAAAATCCGAAGTTCATCAAGTGTTACAAAATTTTTGCGCTTACTCCAAAAAGCAATTTGGCAAAGTCGTCAAAATTGTTCGAATCGATAACATCACCGAATTTACATGTTTCCCCACTTACTTTAAATAAAAAGGGATTGTTCATCAAACTTCATATGTCGCTACACCTCAACAAAATGGACGAGTCGAACGGAAGCACGTCATATTTTGAACGTTGCTTGTTCTTTACTCTTCCAAGCAAGTTTACCGATCAAATTTTGGGGAGAAGCAATTTTAACGGCAGCACATCTCATCAACAGAACACCAATGTCGATACACAAAGGATGTTCTTCGTATGAGTTATTATTTGGCGAGAAACCCAGCTATGATCAACTGCGAGTTTTTGGCTCTTCTTGCTATGCCCATTTTCGATCTCGCGATAAGGACAAGTTTGGTCAACGGAGTAGACACTGCATTTTTCGTGGGATATCCTTTTGGCAAGAAAGGATGGCTTGTTTTTGATATTGAGAGAGAATATTTTTTTGTCTCACGAGATGTTATTTTTCAAGAAGACGTTTTTCCGTTTCAATCTTTGCCGGAAAAACAGTTTCATTGAAACTATTCCTTCTTCGCTGGCTGATTGTCACGACGAGGATTGGATTTTTAATCCGAGTTTGGTGCAAAGGGGGAGCAATGACGTTGGTCCACACGACTCCTCCGACTCTTCGACTCATGAGGCTGATGATATTTTGTCTCCGGTTAACGGCGATACATCACCTGTTGCTGATACTTCCACCTTAGTGGAAGATGTTGTTGAAGTATCTCCTGACTCGTCATTGGTATCTTCTCAGCCTGTCGATGATAATTTTGCGCATGACACTCTTGATTTGGGTCGTGGGCAACGTGAGAGAACTCGGCCTAAAAAGCTTGACGATTACTTGCTTTACAACGTCACTTGCTTAGATAATACACCTCCCGTTCTCGCCAACTCCGAATCAGTGTCCCCGTCTACGGTTCCAGGTAACACACCTTATCTCCTTGAACATTACATATCGGACGCTATGTTCTCATCAGGCCATCAAGCTTTCCTCGCAGCTAGCATTACTAGTATGGAACCAAAGAGTTACTAAGACGCTTTAAAAGATATATGCTGTAAGACACGTTTGTGAGAGGCAAGAATATATTCTATAAATTCTACAATTATAAATATGAATCAGGTCATTATACCCACATCAAAATTTAACTTCATTCCATAAACTCCTTTCGATTTCGGCCAATTTTGAAGGAGATCAGCAAGAGGGAATCAACATACTCTCTGCATTTTTCAGTTTCCATTCTCCATCGACGGAGGCAAGAAAGTTTCTATCTACTGCTGCGAGAAGCCTCGTTGTCCCGAAATCCTTTTCCGGCGACTCTATCGAAAGCTCTCCAACCTGGTCGGAGTGTGTACAAAGTGGGCCTGGCCCAAGATCCCCTTAATGGGCCTTACTTTAACTATAGCAACTCCAGCCCTTCAAAGCCCTTACCAATCGCTGAGTTTACCGGTTCTATTGCCGGGAATGTTCGGGCTCTCCCCGTGTTGTGTCTGTCTAGCCCATTCTCACTAATTTTCTAATCACCTTTCTCAGTTTCGAAGAGAACCATACCACCAACCTTCTACCTTTTTTTTTATAGAGAACGTCTTTAAACGCTCAGTCTTGAAGACATCATGAGCTAAAAGTTTCGTTCGCTCGTCTGTAATGGCAGAAAAACTAACCTTTTCAAATGACCTTCCGGTTATTATATACGATTGTAACTTTTTATCTTATCTTTATCATGTTTTGTATCTCAATTAATGTATCAAGTTCGAACATTAAAGAAGTAGACTCTTTAACAACGAGTTTCAGATTTTAGGTTGTAACCGCGTTTTAAGAATAATATAAATATGTTTGTCTTAAAAAAATCCCATTAATATTGTTGGGAAAATGGCATATTCTCCTTATGAAGTATTCAGCTCCTGATTATTTATACACGAGGTATCGACCCATGACAAAAAACCGTATAAACTACCTAGTTTTTTGAATTTACTACATGAACTTGAAAAATGTGGTCAATTTCACCAAAACCATAAATGGTATGAACTTCTCCGTCAACAGTTACTAACGTGGCTGACAGGTAGAACACCGGTTTGGTCTGGTTTGAAATATGGTCGAACTATTTTTTTTTTTAAAGTTGGTCTTAATTTCACGATTCAAAAATTACAAAGCGACGTCGTTTTGTAATTTGGGGAAATAATCAAATTAGGGTTCTTTTTCTCCTTTCCCGGGTTTGAGAGATAGAGAGGAAGAAGCCGACTCAAGTATGGGTGACAATGGAAGAGGGATTCCGAGCCACTGTAGATGTGGGTAACGTGTGAGATTTCTCACATCATGAACCGTGACTAACCCAAGAAGGCTATTTCATGCTTGTCGATATGGAGATGAGGTAACGATTCTCACATCACGAATGTGTAATGGGTTTTTCTTACCTCTTTTGCTTTGCCTCATTCCTCAATAGAGTTTGAATAGACAAAAAAATTGTTACCCGGTTTAATTATTCCCACAATTGTTTTGGACCGGTTTGGTTCGCGATTTTGATTTCGGAATTGTGGTGTCTGTGTTCTTGTGTTTCACTGGAGTTATTGCATTTGTTTACGCACTTCATGATCCTGACAAGAAAAGAGCAAAGAGTGGATTTTTTTTTTTTTTGTTAACCTAGGCTGTCCGGTCAGAGATGAGGACTTGCTACCTCATGCTAGACCAGAATTATTTCACGTCTTCCGACTAATGCCTAGAGTGAGTGGGCCCAACCGACAAAACCCCCTCACGAGTATTCAACTGGGCCGAAGCCCAGTGCCGGCTTCCACACACGTTTGTGATTTTGTTCCAAGGGACGCTCGAACTCAGGGGAGCGTTGATCATGCATTCCCAGCAAAGACTGGATTTGATTAAGAGATTTTTGTTTTCTTCTAGTCATTGCTAATCAGATCAGTCGAGGATTAGCTTTAGTTAGTTTTTTTGGACATAATATATTTTATTAGTTACTCTTTATAGAAATTTTTTTTTTAATTGTTTGAAATATTGTCAATTACAAATTATGAGAATAAATATGATATAAGACTCGATCTAAGAGTCTTTGGTCCGGATCTGAAGTCAATGAAGTTAGCTCGAAACTCCTCCTTCACAAACAACTCGCAGCCGGATGGATGGAAAGATTAGACAAGTAGCTCGAAGCTCCTCTTGTGAAATCTGATAAGTGGTGTGATGATGGATTGATAAGAACCACAAGGAGGATGAGGGACTCCCTGATACAGCTTGAGAATCGTGGCCTTGTGAATCATACACAAAGACAAGATCTGAAAACAAAGTTTGATAACTTTAAGAAAATTCGGTCTTTATTGATAATGGGTGAAAAACAAAGATACACAGCCATGGACCTTATAACTTGATCCAGTCGGCTACAACCCTAGGGTTGCGACTCAAAACAACAAGACTTGTAAAAAGAAAAGACTCAAATGACACACATTTTCGATGAGAACAACATGGAGTTCTCTTATATGGAAAGTGTACTAAAAACACACAAAAATAAAAGGCATAACTAAATGGACTTTATTAGGACTCGAAACTAGACTCGATGTGGGCCGGATTAGAACCACTAGACCGTGGCCATATCACCTGCAAGGAAACAGAAATAATTGAACGTAATTCGTACCTGCCTTGGCTGAGAAGTCATTGTGGTTTGTTCTGTGGTTGGTAAGATGTCCGGTTCATCTTCGGTTGCATCAAGTAAGGCTTGTATGGAGATGTTGAATTCCTCTCTTAGCTTCTTCTTCTTAGCTCTTGTGATGGGTCCATCTATCTCCGGAATCTTGATGATATGGTTTTGCTCCGCTTCATGCTCTTGATCCGCTTCATGCTCTTGATCTGCTTCATGCTCGTTGCTTGGTCCTAAACTCAGCTCCTTGGCTTTTGCTCGTGTCATGGGACCTTCATGAGTCTTGGTTTCTTCAGTCTTGGCTTCTTCAGCACGTTCCTCACTTATGTCTTCATCCGGTGGTTTAGTCAGTGGGTTGATGTCCGCATCAAAATACATGGACGATTTTACAACGGCCATCTCTACCGGCCTACAAGGATCTACGATCAACGGTCTACTTGCACTATGCTCATGATGGAGCAATTTACCCTTGACACGCTGGACCACGACGAGTGGCTATGCTTGCACCGCGCTGGAAATCTCCTGAAAATTTGCCTCCTTTAATTTTGCATTCTCTGGGGATCGAACTCCCTAACTCCGGTGTAGAAACATTAACGAACCCTTGGTCAACCACTGGACTAGGCATGAGCATTCGGGTATCCGTTCGGATTCGGGTCAGTTCTTTCGGGTTTTGGGTACCCAAATTCTAGAAGTCTAGGACCCATTCGGGTATTTCCTTTTTCGGGTCGAGTTCGGTTCGGTTCCGCCCGGGTTCGGGTCGGTTTCGGGTATTCGAAATTTATCCCAATTCTAAAAAAAAAACTAAAAATAATTGTTTAATTTAAATAAAATTTGGTTAAATTTTGCAAAACAATATTTAATTTTGACAAATATAACTAAGGATTTTCGAATATTTCGAGAATTTTGGTTATTTCGGTTTAAACATAACTAATATATTTGGTTTATAATTAATTTTAATTTTGAGTATTTTGGTTATTTCAAAACTAAAGATACATAATATTTTTAGATATATAATTGTATTTCGTATATTTCGGGTACCCGTTCGGGTTTCGATTTGGTTCCGGTTCGGTTTGGGTACCCAAAATATTTTATATGAGGAACCATTCGGGTATTTATAACTATTTGGTTTGGTTCGGTATCTTCTAAACCGGTTCGGTTCTGGTTCAGTTTTTCGGTTCCGAGTATTTTCCCTAAGCCTACACTGGAGCGAGGGGGCTTCCACCTCTTTATAGAAGTTTATAAATACTTTTTGGACAATTCTCTAAAATACCATACTTTAATTTATTTATTTTTGTATTTCTAGTCATTGCTAAGTGTTGTAGCTGGAAATACAACGGTCAAAATTTGTAAATAGGAATAAACGGAGGACTTTGGCTTATCTTTAAGAAAAGAAGAACAAATGACTATCGAGCAATAAACAAAATGTTTGTTGCTCGACGAGATTAAGAAGAGATTTGGACAAGGTTTTTGCGGGGTAAACTGGCTTTAGTATTTTGATTCTCAAGAGTAAATTTACAAGAACAAGAATTAAGAAATGACAAGTATGTGAGATTAGAGCTAATTGCAGTAAGAAGTGGTGTAGAGAGTTGGATTCGAGGTCCCTTGCTTGTTGCTCTTGTCCTTGTTTTATACTCCGAGATCGTGTTTAACATTACCATTTACTCCGCCTGATTCGCCATGAATGGTCTTTAATGTCGAGGCTCCGGCCGTTACGTCCATGCGCTTTAATTCACCGTTTTGAACGAGTCTTTGGTTTCGTCGGGGTTGACTAACGGTTCTGCATTTAATGCCCTTTCACTGTAGACGTTCACTTTGGTGGGGCGTTTCAGCTCGGTATGTCACCTCGTTTGTTCCTTTGAGCTCATCTAGTTACTTTGAGCTCGTTTGCCTTATTTGACTTCGTCGGGCCTTTTTACCTTTGGTTTATTGGGCCGATTTTTACTGGATCGGGATTTTAACCCCCACAGCTAGCCCCCCAATTGTGGAGGTTAAACTCCTTTTAAGAAATTTCACTCCGCCATCATTTCCACTACGCGAAAAATATTTTATCTTACACGATATATCTCCAAAGTTGAAATAAATGTGACTTTGTTCTTATGCACCGTAGAGGAAGCTCTTGATCCATATGAACTATCTGCCTTATTTAGTCAACGTTTTCCTTTTTCCATCATCGGAAGGAACTTGTTTGCACTGTCCAAGGTGATTTTGATATGAGGCTAAATGAGACAATTATCAGCATTATCATAAAGAAGAAAAAACCGAGAAAATGATATAATTCAGTAGGCCTTTGGGAAATTATTTTGAACCAAAAGGAATCGAACCGAACCGAATAGTGTTAGGAAGAACCGAACCGAACTGGATAGTCATAAATATCCGGATGATTTTTCTTTTAAAACATTTCAGATACCCAAACCGAACCGGAACCAAACCAAAATCTGAATAAGTACCCGAAATACAATTATATACCAAAAAATATTAGGTATATTTAGATTTGAAATAACCGAAATATCTAAAAAATACAATGATAAACCTGAAGATATCAATTCTGTTTAGGCCAAAATAACCCGAAATATCCAAAATAACCAAAATATCCATTTGTTCTTAGTTATATTTTTTTTTCAAAATTGAACCAAATTTCTTTAAATTGAACCAATATTTAGTTTTTTCGAATATTTCGGTAGTTCGGGTAAAAATATCAGATCTTTCAGGTATTTCGGGTAGTTCAGATAAAAATATCCGATCCGAACCGAATCCAAATATATTTCGGATCCAAAACTGTCTTCAATCTATTATCCGCACCGACCCGAACCGATTTTTCTTTGGTTCCAATATAGCTCATAAACCCTTATACCCGAAACTATCTAAAACTTGAAAGAACCGAACCAAATACATGAATGCCCATGCTTAGATTCAGGATGTTAGAAAAAATAATGATTTAATTCAGACTACTAAGCGTCCGCAACGTGAGCTACGTAATAGTCTATAAAATCCTATGCATACAACTCAAAAAGCTCACCCTGAAGGCTGAAGCTAATATCAGAGATATAATTTATCCGTATAATTCCATAATCTTAAATTTGACATCATTTCATTGTGAATCAAAAATTAAACTTAAGAGATTCTAACACACAGAGGAATCAAACTGAAAAACAAAAACCACTTAAAGTCTTGAAACCCAATTTTAGTCGTAGACTTCTCATTGATTTGGAGAAAAACAAAGTTGTTTTGGCTGAAGCTGGTATGGATTTTGTTGATGTACTTTGTGGTCTTTTTGACTCTCGCAATGGCATCGAACAATATTGGTCTTGACGTCTTGTCCTGAATGTGCTCAATGATCTTGGCAATGCCGGATTTGATGTTGGATCCAATGAAGTCTTGGCCTTTCACACATTATAATTGTTATTTTTTTTTTTTGAATGAATGTTAAATTATTATTCAAATAAAAAAAAAACTTTGTTTACGGCAAGTGCAACGTAATTTTGAAAGATAGAAAACATTACAAACACAGCTTAGGAGGAGATATTTGCGTTTATGTTATACTTGCGAACCAAGCGACCATAGCTTCCTCATATCTCAAATTCTTACGTCTTATGGTGGTGATCCTGTTTTTCACATTTTTTTCAATGAACAAAATGTGATGTCTTGAGGGTTTTGGTGACTCCCCATGATTACGAACATTTCGTTTCCTCCATACGTAGTTGACTACCTTCTGGAAAACGTAGCGGAGAAGAAATCGCTCAATTAGCGATCTCCCTGAAGAAGATAGCAGCTGCAAACTATCAAAGTTCAAACTATATTACAACTCTTCTCAACCGATTGTTTATATGTAGGTGCTGGCTTTGGTAGGCTCTAGATTCACTTCAGATTCTCCCTTGACAGACACGTTCTTGAATAGAACTTGTGTGACAAGGAAACATAAAATTTTGGCTCCATTGGTGCAAGAAAGCAGAGTTGCAGTCCCACTTTTGAAGTTGAAAGTTTTTTAATTCGGAAAGATGGACAGGTCGATTCTTTATCCTGAGTGCAGAGAAGAATGAATAGATTTTCTCTTCACTTTTGTTGACATTCCCCTTGAGTTTGTGTGGGAACTTTCTATTGACAATGCCAATGTGTGCTTCCTCATTTCTACAATTGCCGTGCACAACTTGTCGATGTTATTATTTAGGAAAAGCCAGAATATGAATTTTTGAGTTGCCATCTCCAATTTACTAATACAGAAACATCCCATTTGTCTACAGAAAGATTTAGCCCCCATTATTAAGATCTTAAAGTGTGCAAATGAAGAACAAAGAGGCGTGAACATTATTGTTCAAAGATGATCATAACATTCTCAAAACTGAAACCAGATAAGCAAAAACAGAAAGTAGATGAAAGTAGACAAGTTCTAGAGATGCTTTTCGCCAATAGAGTTTCAGAATTATCCTTCCAGCTTCTTTGCAAGCAAATCTGAGAGACCATTGGTTAATGCAGAGGATGTCGCAAAGGAAGCTATTGATAAATTGATAGCCTGTTTTCATAGAGAGAGACAAGAGTGTTAGACATGTGTAGCTAACATAACAAAAACACAGGGACTTAAAAGTTGTGCATACCTCTGCTCTACCGATAGATATTTCCTCGATGTTGACATCATCAGAACCAATCTTCAGATCTATTAGCTCCCACACTGTAAGATCTGATTTCAGAGGTGTGATTCTCAGATCATCTGACACAAGAAACTTCTTGTTACTCTTCACAAACCCACCACTACTTCTTGGCTGGCTACTCATCTCGGTTTTCGGATCTATCGCAGTGACATGATTGAGTCTATCTCCGTGGTTTCCAGCCAAACTATGATCTTCCAAACAAGAAATACAACGGTAGAAACTAGGAGTATTTTGGACTGTGATGCCAAGAAGATTCTTGCTGCAACTATAATACCAAGGAATGGTTATTTCATTGCAGCTTAAACCTTTGAAGCTTCTGAACAAGTTACCGATACATCCCATACCATCATCATCATCGCTACCAGAGATCTCGCATATATACTCAAGAGGAAGAACAAGAAAAGTGCAAAGAAGATCAATAAAGCCTTCTCCACATTCAACATAAACAACCTTCATTCTGTCCTGCTTACTCAAATACACTTTCAAAGACAATACTTGGCCTAAAACCGGATCACATGGACTTGTTGATGGCTTACATGCTCTCGTAGAAGGATTTGACGAATTTTGAAATGGGAAGAATGTGGTTGTCAATGGTGTTTCTGATGTGAATAAGGATTGAAGCAAAGACATTGCCTGTATAATCAGAGTGTGATGAAAGTCAGAAAGTTTCATTCTATTGAAGCAAAGAAAAAGGGTTTAAAATACTAAACATCAAAAGTACCTCTCGGAAGCCAATTTCTGCTTCACCTTCCACCAACTCATCTAAAACGTTAACGCAGCCTAAATCCTTGATCTTTTTTCGGAAAAGATCACGAGAAAAGTTCTCGATTTTCAAATCGTCACTCAAGAAAAATGCCATATTTCCATCACCATGGACAAAGACTCCATCATAATCATCAAAATCTCTAAACCTCCTTTCATATCCATCTCCTTCAGGTGATGGAATCTCTTTGTTCATCAAGTTTCCACAGCTACATCTTGAAGTATTGAAGTTACTAAAAAACTCTCGGCATGATTCCCTCTGCAAAGAGGTTGGACACATAAAGTACTTGGTTGCTTCTGTGTCGTCGATGTTAATCTTCAGCCTTCTGCATAGACCTTCCTTCACGCTTTTCGGGTAAACCAGCATCTCCTTGCAAGCTTCAGTCCGGAAATGATCGGTGCTCACAATGGTTCCCAAAGGCATTGTGAGAAAACTATAGAGCAAGTCAACAAAATCATTTCCAGATTGAACCCAGACTGTATTTGTCTTGTTCATATGATTCGCAATAAGCACATTGATCATTCTTTACTCTTTGATCCATTAGAGATTCTGGAAAAAAAAAAAATCAAAGCAAACAGCAAAGAGAAGAGAAAACGACTAAAGAAAAAAAACTCCACAAAACATAGTACCTAAAGACTTCATCTTTTGAGAAGTATAGGCAGTGAAATTGATTGTTTCAATATTCGAAATGCATTAACTTCATCAATTTTGTAGCAGGCACTCACATACCACCAGATGATGATCATGCAGGGATTTTTGCAAATTTCGAAGGTCTAAACGCACAGAGTTTCAAGAAGAGGGAAACAAAATTATGGTTTCTAGAAAAAGCACAATCAAAAACAGATCCTTATTGTTGGGAATAGCAAGAGATTTCGTATAATATGTTATTATTAAGTTATTAACTATACGTGATGATTCAAAAATCGAAACTCATAAAAACTTTGAGCTTCCCCATGGCATTGAAGCCCATTTGTCTTCCAATTCAATAGTCCCTTTTTATTTGGAAACAAAAAAACAACAACATTGGTCTGCTACAATGTTGTTTCAAAACCAGAAGTTTAAGAGTTTTATCATTTGGAAAATCCATCACAAGTAAGCTAACTCTGGTTTGATGTTCATTCATTAAGAAGATAAGCATCATAAGATAAATAGTAATTAAAACAGAAGATGAACAAATATAAAGTACTGAAAGGTTTCAGTCCCAAGAAAAAGATTACATAGCAAAGTTGAAACATCAGATTTGAAAACATGTGTCTCTAGTCCTTTACTGACTTCAGGTCTCTTCTTTTGGCTTCTTCACGAGTAAGTTCCACAAAGCAGTGCTTAAAACCGTTGATGTCATAAAACAAGTTCTTAATACACTGTTAACCTGCGGATAAGAGAAAATTAAATCAATGGGATTCAGCAAGACAAAAGTTTTAAGTTTAAATGAAAAGAAACCGGTCAATTCTTTTTTTACCTCTGCTTTGCCGATGCTGATCTCTTGCACGTCGACATCGTCTAAACTCACCTGAAACTGCTTTAGGTAGCCAATGGTCGAGTTTGAGCTTAGAGGTGTTATGATCAGATCATCTGATACTCTAAACTTCATGTTTCCCTTCACAAACCCTTTACATTCATTACAGTAGCTTGGTTGACCACTGTGCTGGCATATAGGATTCAGTTGATCCACACTCTTATCTGCATAAGTTGCATGGTGACGTTTAAGCCTAGGCTTGGCATAGCCAGAAGGTCCAAACACAAAACGTGGTGGCTCCTCAGTCTTGATATCTAGCAGCTGCTTCTGGCATCTATAATACCATGGTAGTGTCAACTTGGAGGTCGAAACTGTTTTTTACTCACAGCTCAAATCCTTGAAGCTTCTAAACAAGTTTAAGATGCATCCATGAATCATATTACCACCAGGATTATCCAGCACAAACTCCAAAGAAACAGCAAGAAAAGTGAAAAGAAGATTCACAAAATCTTCGCTGCATTCAAAATACAGAACCGTCCTGTCCTGTTTCCGAAACACTACATTCAAAGTTAAACGGCCTGGTTCTGCCACAATTCTATTTTCTTGCAGAGCAGGAGTCCATGTCTTATTCAGCCTGTTCGTATTACGCGAGCTTTGTTTCCTCAGGAAAGCGTCCGTCAAAGGAGTTTCAGACGAGAATAAGCAATCCAGCAAGGTGAGCACCTTATTATGTTCAAACGCAGAGTCAAAATATGCATTGAAACATGAAAAAACAAATAGATGTAAAATTCAGAGCAAATACCTCTTCAGAACCAATGACAAGAAGTAATTCACTCAACTTTTCAACATCCATATAACCCTGATCTTTGACCACTTTTAGATAAACATTAGTAGAGTTAGATTTCACCATCATATCATCAGTAATGATGAATGAAGGCTGGCCATGGACAAATACACCATCTGCACCGGAGCCTAAGTTGCTTGCAATCTCGTCTTCAATCTTCATCTCCATCTTTTTGCCACATTTACATTTTGAGGTATTAAAACTAGCCCAAAACGGACTGCACAAAGTATTATCTTTGTAACCTGGGCAGATGAAGAACCTTCCGGCCTCAGTGGTCTCGTTAACGTTCAGCTTAAGCCTTGGGAAAAGATCATCATTCAAACTTCTCGGATACAAAAGCATATGCTTACATGCTTCAGTGAGGAAGTTATCAATCTCCATATCGAAAACGCTCTTGTAGATGTTGCTGAAGCAACCCACTGCAGTTTGCTGAGATTGTTTGTTCACCAATCTTACGATCGTCCCCATCGAGAGCTTGAGAAAACCAAAGAGAACATCGACAAAATCTTAATCCGCCTCCACCAAAACGATCTTGTTCTTCTCTTTATCAACAAGAACTCTCAGACTAATCTTTGGCTTTCTTGAACTGTCAGCCATTTGAGACAGAGAATAGAATCAGAATCTCTTAACTCCATCTTAGTTCATCTATAATGCTTCTTTATACTGAAAAATGTTTCATTTCCCAGATGATATATCACCAGAATCCAAAAAAATATGTTTAATTGCTCTTTTAAGATTCCCTTTGACCATTGTGGAAACCAAAGAACGAACAGTCTTACGCAGCAGTCCAGATTCAGACAACCTACTCCATTAATGATCAGTCAAAACAAGTTATGCATACTAGATTCAGAAACAGATTATGAATATGAATCATGTCATTATACCCACATCAAAATTTATCTTCGTTCCATAAACCCCTTTCGATTTCGGCCAATTTTTGAAGGAGATCAGCAAGGGAGAATCAACATACTCTCTGCATTTTTCCGTTTCCATTCTCCGTCGACGGAGGGAAAAAAGTTTCTATCTTTTCCGGCGTGAAGCCTCGTTGTCCCGGAATTTTTTCCGGCGACTCTATCGAAGGCTCTCCGATCACTCTTCGCTTCCCATCACCCAACATTACCGGCGTGTGTATAAAGTGGGCCTGGCCTAAGATCCTCTTAATGAGCCTGGCCCAGGATTCTATTAATGGGCCTTACCTCCTACTATAGCAACTCCAAGTCTCCAACCCTTCATCAATCAGATTGTAAAAAAAAAAAAAACATTTATCAATCGGTGAATTTACCGGTTCTATTGTCGGGAATGTTCGGGCTCTCCCCGTGTTGGGTCTGTCTACCTTATCAATTTCTTCCCTTGGAGAGATCAATGTCACCGGTTTTCTTTTTTTTTTGAGAGATTGTTTTTATCTCCTTTCTCTGTTTCGGAGAGAACCATACCACCAACCCTTTCATTTATGGAGAATGTCTTTAAGCGCTTAACTTTGAAAATATCCAGTTAAAAGTTTTGTTCGCTCCCTATATGGTAGAAAAATTAACTCTTTCGAAAGAGTTTACAGGTTTATCTACGATTGTAACTCTTTATCTTATTTTTATCATGCTTTGTATTGTAATTATGTATCAAGTTCGAACATTCGAGAAACGTACTCTTTTGGCGATAAGTTCTTGGTTTCTTTAGGTTGTAATCGCGTTTTAAGAGTAATATAAGCATTAACAATTTAAAAAAACCATTACTATTGTTAGATGAAAATAGATTAAAAAAACCATTATCCGGTTTAATTATTCCCAAAATTGTTTTGGGCCGGTTTGGTTCGCGGTTTTGATTTCGGAATTGTGGTATCTCTGTTCTTGTGTTTCACTGGAGTTATTGCATCTGTTTACGCACTTCATGATCCTGACAAGAAAAGAGCTAAGAGTGGATTTGATTAAAATATTTTTCTTTCCTAGTCATCGCTAATTAGATGGGTTGAGGATTAGCTTTTATTAGTTTTCTTAGACATATTTTTTTTAGTTACTCTTTTTATGAGTTGAAAATACTTTTTGGCAATTCTCTAAAATACCATATTTTAAGTTTGTTTATTTTCTAATCATTGCTAAGGGAACAAGTTTTCTAGCAGATTAAACATTTGGGTCGAAATCCAGAAATTTAAATAGCCCAAGAAAAATAATTATCATTGTTGAATAAAAATCTGAATCTTTTCATTAATTATTATACAAATTTCTTATGAACTATATTTTTTCGGTTTTTATATAATATTCACATGTATCATTATACTCGTTAGGTTAAAATATCTCTCAACTTCAGATATTTTCGAGCTACCTTGCGAATGGCTAAGCACACAAACACGTCCATGGAGGTTGATGTTACACGTATATGGCCTATTGTCCCTTCAAGATTAAACTTCGATCTTTTTTTCTCTTTTGAATAAACTTTCGTACGATGGTGATAAATTTTAGTTAAATATTGTTCATTCAGATTAGACCTGGACAAATTATCCGAAATCGAACGGTACCGAACCAAACAAAATTAGGAGAAACTATACCAAACCAAATAGTCATAAATACTCGAATAGTTTTTTTTTTAAATCATTTCGGATACCGGAACCGAAATGATACTCGAATGGATATCCGAAATACAATTATATACGCAAAACATTAGATATATTTAGACTTGAAATAACAAATATATCCAAAATTACAATTATAAGATTTTAGTTTTTTCTGGTATTTTAGGTAATTCGATTAAAAATATCGGATAGTTCATATAAAAATATCTGATATGAACCGAACCCAAATATATTTTAGATCCAGGACGGTTCTTCACTCTGCGATCGGAACCGAACCAAATTTTCTTTGGTGCCAATATAATTCCTAAACCCCTATACCCCAAATTACTTAAAAAAAAAAAAAAAATCAAACCGAACCGAACACTAGAATACCCAACCCTAATCCAGATGTAGAGAAGGCATATCTGTTGGGAAGACTAACTTTCAACATGAAATAGAAAACAAAGAAAAGTAAGTGTTCCAACGTCACAAGCTAACTCTACAAAGCATTTTATTAAATAAGTTGAGTAAACTAAAGAAATTGAACTATCCATTTAGAAAGTATAACTATTTGAGTGTTTTAAATACGGAAGGAATCATAATAATAGAGACAGCAAATATGATTTCTTATGGGTAACTTGTAAGACTTTTAGATCCCATAGTATCTACTTCAATATATCAGCACAAGAATCAAGAATCTCTCGGCGTTATCTTATCCACGCGCTTTTTGTAACGCGTGATATTCTCACGCGCTCCTATTTGTGTGGACATGACATTTTAGGTTTACCAATCAGAGAAATCATCCGCTTGACGTCTCATCTGTTTCCTTCCCATGTTTTGTGTAACCAATAATTGACTCTCACATTTCACCACTTCTTTTGTTTATATATATATATATCTTAACCAAATGAAATAATCGGTTTGAAAACGAACCATATGATTTAAATAAATTTTCTTTTAATATATCAAAAAATCGAAATTGAACAAGACCAAAAAAGAAAAATCCGATATAAAACCTTTTGAAAATCAAAAGTATATTGATTAAAACTTAACCAAAATTTTACAAGACCATCTAAATTATTGAGGTTTTACTTTGGATACTATATTATTCAAAAACTGAAAATTCAAACCGAAACTAAATCAAAATTTGGATTAAACAATTCTACCAAAATAGGCTAAATAAATATTTAATAGTTTAATCCTTTCTATATTGTTGGTGCTTAAACTCGAAATCTTAAAAACCTCTATCGTTTGACAAGCTAGTTAGTATATCGGTTGAGATATGGACGCCGGTAAGGTTTTCACTCCTACAAAATTAATTTTCACTTATTTATCTTATAATTTTGTTGAGAATTTTTAACCAATCCTGGAATTCTTTCAAATTTTTTCTACCAATCATGAAATAAATTGGGGGAGTTTTCAAACCGGAATTGGGTTGAGATTTTTTTGTCTTTAAATAATAATAACCCAAATAAAATTTGATATCTTTATCATTTTATTGATTTTGATTTTGAGTGTAGTTTTTAAAGATATTTACCTTTTAAACAAAAATTATATCCATTTATTATCATTTTAGATTCGGTTTAAAAACTAAAAAGGATACAAGAAGTCCTAGCTGTGAGAGAGAAAAAAAAAAAAAGGTTTTGGCTCTGGTGTTCGGCGCTTTGTCGTCGGCACCGGGAGCTTTTGTCATGTTGTTGGTTTGCAAGTTTATCAGAGATATATGTATTTCATCAGAAGTGGATTTTGTCAAGATAAAGGTGGAACGGAAGTATATCCGTGGTGCTGGTTTGTGGTGTTTGTTCTTATGATTTTCAATCTCTAATAGTCTTTTTGAATCTAGTTTGATTTACGAAGATGCATGCGCCAGATGTACATATCTGTTGACGGTGTGGCATAGCTACTTTCGCTGTCGTTTTTGTAATTGTGTGGCGTCTCCATCCTTGTCGTTGTTTCACCATATTTTTACAAAAAAACTCTTCTTCTAGGGTTTTAATTTTCTGGATAGTAGTTAGATGTTAGACTTTATTAGTAATCTCTTTCTTCGATCGTTTTTGGAGTTTTGTAATGGGATTTAAAAATGAGTTTCAATCTGACAAATCTTATTTTCGGCAAGGAGTTTCGTTAGGTTTTGTACATTTTCTGTAACGGTTTATCATTTTCATCGATGGACTTAGTTTCATAGGCTTACTTGGTTGTATGGTTTTGGTTTTCCACATGTCTCCCTTCCATTGGGCTTTTGACTCCGGAAAAATGTTGTTTTCTGCAAGCTTTTCACTCTAGAAAAATGTTGTTTTCCGGAGAAATCTTATGTTCTGCCGGTTTTGTATGTTTCAGATTTTATTAATAAAATAAAGATCTCAACATTAAAAAAAAAAAAAAAAATCGGTTTCAACTTGCAAGTTTGCTTGTTTCGCTTTTTAGATCGGAGTAAAATGGATTTTCCTATCTAGATTGAACATTCTAGTGTAAATTCGGAAGTAGTCCATAGAAAACAAACACAAAAATAGAAAAACCCAAATAATAATAATAATAATAATAATAATAATAATAATAATAATAATAATAATAATAATAATAATAATAATTACGCTTATCTCATTTTGTCTTTATATAATACCCCACCACCATCTCTTGTCCATCGCTCAAAATCCTCTTCATCATCATCATCTTCTCTTTTTCTTCTTCTTCTCCAAGAAAAACAGTGAAGAAGAAATGAAGTTCTTTAATCCAACTATGGCGATCCTCTTCCTAACGATGATCGCGGTTTCATCCGCGATGGACATGTCAATCATCTCCTACGACGAGAGCCACCACACCGTCTCCGGCCGCCGGAGCGACGCCGAGGTTACGAGACTCTACGAGACGTGGCTAGTGAAACACGGGAAGGTCCAGAACTCTCTTGTTGAGAAAGATCGACGGTTCGAGATCTTTAAAGACAATCTCCGTTTCATCGACGATCACAACGTGAAGAATCTTAGCTACAGGTTGGGTCTGACGAAGTTCGCGGATCTCACCAACGATGAGTTTAGATCCATGTACCTCGGAGCTCAGCTGAAGAGGAAAGCCACGAGGACCAGCCTTCGCTACGAGGCGCGTGCCGGTGACGCGCTCCCGGAGAGCGTTGACTGGAGGAAGGAAGGTGCCGTGGCTGAGGTCAAAGATCAGGGAAGCTGCGGTAAGTTTTTACTCAATCATTTACAGTTCTTAAAGAATCTTAACTTGTTACTTCTCTGAAATTACTCTAGGTGGAGAAAATGACATATTTGCCCCTTGTGACTTTTTAGGTGAAATGAAAGTTATTAGAGACTAATTTGAGATAACTCTTCAGAAAGGAAATCTTAATCTTGTTCATTTTGTTGGAAATATTCATAGCCATATAAATATATTAGACGTTTAAGTTTCGTAGCCATAATTATGTTAGAAATTGCACAAAATAACGAGTCGGTTGATGGAAACCAAGACATATAGCTTAGTGGTTAGTACTAGTGCTGTCCTATGTCACCATCCAGATTCAAATCCGCATTAAGTATGTTGTTGATAAAAAAAAAAGAGTCGGTTGATGGAAACCAAGAGATATAGCCTAGTGGTTAGTACTAGTATCGTCGTATGTCACCACCTTGATTCAAATCCGCATTAAGCATGTTGATGACAAAAAAAGAAAGTCGGTTGGTGGGTGATTATTTATTCTCATATATGGTTTATCGTAAGCTGATGTTGATGACTTAAGAAATAACTAATGTTCTTTTTTTCTTTGGGTAATGAAGGGAGTTGTTGGGCGTTTTCAACCATCGGAGCTGTAGAAGGCATAAACAAGATTGTGACCGGAGACTTAATATCCTTATCTGAACAAGAGTTAGTCGATTGTGACACTTCATACAATGAAGGCTGTAACGGAGGTCTCATGGACTATGCATTTGAGTTTATCATCAACAATGGAGGAATCGATTCAGAGGAAGATTATCCTTACAAGGGTGTTGATGGACGTTGTGACCAAAACAGAGTTAGTACATTAGTTTTTTGTTTTGATCAATTACATCTGATTCTTAACAACTTATATATGATTCTTATATCACCTTTTGTGGGTTTCTTGTTGCAGAAAAACGCTAAAGTTGTCACAATCGATTCATATGAGGATGTGCCTGTGAGCAGCGAGGAATCATTGAAGAAGGCACTTTCTAACCAACCCATTAGCGTCGCCATTGAGGGTGGTGGTCGTGCGTTCCAGCTCTATGATTCGGTACGAGTTTTTTTAACCATGTTCTCATAGTTCTTACTTCTTAGGAGTTTGAATGATAACCGCAAACGGAGCAACTTTGTTTGGCGTTTGTGGTTACATTTTACAAAAGAATTCTTTGAAAAATGTAAAAATCTTATTATGTTCGAAAATGGGAAGTTTTATTCACATGTTAAAGCAGAAATTGGCACATGAAACAATTGAATTTCATATTTGGTTGAATATGAAGTAGGTTTCTTTACAATTTGGATCTCAAAATGTTCATATTTGTTTTACTCACCTTCGTTTCTCATGTGTTGATATGTTCTTTTACTTCTAAAGGGTATATTCGATGGAATTTGTGGAACACAACTAGACCACGGAGTTTTGGCGGTCGGATACGGAACTGAGAACGGCAAGGACTACTGGATTGTGAAAAACTCATGGGGATCAAGCTGGGGAGAGAGCGGATACATAAGGATGGAGCGTAACATCGCAGCTTCATCAGGAAAATGTGGAATCGCAGTCGAACCTTCATACCCGATCAAGAATGGCGAAAACCCGCCAAACCCGGGACCTTCACCTCCATCTCCCATCAAGCCTCCAACCCAATGTGACAGTTACTACACTTGTCCTGAGAGCAACACTTGTTGTTGTCTCTTTGAGTATGGCAAGTATTGCTTTACTTGGGGATGTTGCCCACTAGAAGCAGCCACTTGCTGTGATGACAACTATAGTTGCTGCCCACACGAGTACCCGGTTTGTGACCTTGATCAAGGAACCTGTTTAATGGTAAGTTTTGATCCTCACTTTTTCTCAAGAACACAACATATTAATGGTAATGATTGAATCTCACCTAATCTTTTGTGAATTTGTTTGATTCGCAGAGCAAGAACAGTCCGTTTAGTGTTAAGGCCTTAAAGCGCAAACCCGCAACGCCATTCTGGTCACAGAGCAGGAAGAACATTGCGTAAAGTGAAGATGGAGACACTGAACATTTGCTTCTTCAGACAGGACTCTCTGACTCACATGAGCAGATAGATCTCTGAAGGGATTTATCAAATGCTTTTAATGTTGTTGTTTATGCCATAACCAGATACATAAAAAAAATTGCAGCTGTTTGGGTTTCGTGTATATATAAAGAACCCTAAGCTTCTTCCAGTTTCTTTAGTTGGGTTTCATTGATACAGTAAATTTATTGTTAATTTAAAAAGGTTAATATTTATGGCTGTGTTATAGATGTACCACTTTATTTCTATTAAAATGAAGTTCCACATTTCATTTTCAACTTCTTTTGCTTTTTGAGTTGTCACCTTCAATTTAGTTCTACTGCATCATGTCCCAATAACTTGGTCGTTTAAGCCGGTGGAGGCGGAGGTTGCGCAACACCATCACCATACAACGGGCTCCGCAAATGATTTCAAGAGTTTTTGCATAATGTGCGCGATAAATGCATCTATCAGGACACATTTAGGGAAAGGGTTTGTGAATCCCCTGTTGTGAATGGTGTGCATTATAAAGGAGATGGCTATATACTTCATGTGAACGTATGTTCTTGAAATTATATATCAATATTTTGTAGAAAAGCCTCAAAGAAAACATATTTTGTTCTGGTTTGAAAAAAGAAGTCATATTTGCATTATAACAGCTTATGGACCTGCAAGATGTGATTCTCTCATCTTGTTTTCTTAAACTGATTCATCATGTTTATATACAAATATATTAATCTACTAGACATTGATGAATGTAAGGAGCAATCAGCTTGTCAATGTGATGGATGCAAGTGTAAGAACAAATGGGGAGGCTTTGAATGAAAATGCTCTAGCAATCGTCTCTATATGAAAGAACAAGACACTGAATCGGTAAATGTGGAAAACAAACAATAAAGATCAAAACTTTCTCAGATTCTTTTTGAAACAATCCAAGACATATATTCTCAATTTTTTTTTCTTTTTTTTTTTCGTTTTTCGCAGAGAGAAGCGGGTCAAGTATCAGATGGTTCTTCACATTTTTGATTCTAGCTGCAGTTGCAAGTATCTGTGTAGCTGGTTACGTATTCTACAAGTATGTCTCAGTGTAATGTTTCACACTTTTGCTTCTCTTAACGACTTCAAATTCATCATCATCATAAAAGTTCACCAAAATGCAGTTTTACATAGATTCAGAAAATCATGGCGATTATGTCTTTTAATTTCATTGTTGTAGATATATGCATTAAGATTTTAAAAGATTAGATTTTGAAAGGAAAATTGAATTGAAAAGTGCGGACTACAGGAGCTCTCTTCTCTTTTGTAAGATTTTACAGGTTGAATTGGTTGAGGAATTTGGTTTATAAATGTGACAGACTACGGTCTATTTTGAAATAAAACAAAGTTTAAGGCTTTAATCGGATAAGCTGAGAACTTTAGGGGGCATATGTGAAATTCTATGAAGATATGATCGTCGGACGAAGAACGCTAGAGAGAGAGAGAGATGGCGAACGTCTCGTCTCCGTCGCTGGCGGGTGAAATCGATGCAAGAGTATTGTCTCTGTTCGTTTATCCAATTAAATCATGTAGAGGCATTTCTTTGTCTCAGGCAGCTCTCACTCCCACCGGTATAATCACACACTACTTCCATTTCCGATCAAAGTCCCCCTTTTTATCCTTTTTCTGGGTTTCGATTTCGTTTTTTTTTCCTTTTTGGGATTGATAATTGAGCTATTTCTGCTTTTGGGTTCACGTTTTTGTTTCCTTAGTCCTTGTTTTAAGGGTTCATCAATTAGAGAAACTCCTTGTTTGCTTCTGTTTCAAGATGTTGTGCTCTTGTTGAAGGGTTTCTTGATTATTTCTCGATCATTTAATTGAAATGAAAATTGTGGGTGTTCTAAGTAGTCTTGAGTGTGACTCTGTAAGTTCTTGTGTGGAAAAAAAAATTGACTTGATGCTGTCCACAATGATGGATGCTCTAAAAGTGTCTTAAGACTAGAAATGTGAATGGTTTAGTGGCTGTAACTCATAACAGTTTCTGTGTACTTATTTGAATATAGGATAGTGGCTGTTGTTATGTTGAGAGATCATGAGATCAATTTTGAGTGATTTGTTGGGGAGAAAGTAGAAAAGCTAAGTGATTTTTTCGGGGTTTGGTTACTCAGGATTTCGATGGGATCGAAACTGGTTGATTGTGAACTCTAAAGGACGAGGATTGACTCAAAGAGTTGAACCAAAGCTTGCCTTGATTGAAGTAGAGATGCCTAAACATGCGTTTGCCGAGGACTGGGAGCCCGAGAAGAGCTCTAACATGGGTCAGATTGTTTTTATGTCTTCTTCTTCTTCAACTGACTTTTCATTTATGAAGATAGTCTTTTTTCTTTTCTCATCTTTTTGGCTGTGTTTTTTTCAGTGGTTAGAGCTCCTGGTATGGATGCCCTGAAGGTCTCACTAGCTAAACCCGAGAAAATAGCACACGGTGTCTCAGTTTGGGAGTGGTCTGGCTCCGCGCTAGATGAAGGAGAAGAAGCATCTCAGTGGTTTACAAACTTTGTGGGGAAGCCTTGTCGACTGGTTCGTTTTGATTCAGGTTTCATATACTTTTTTCCTGTCTTAATCTTAAAGTTTTGACTCCATTGTCGCAGTGAAAGTTTACGAATGAGGTAACATGTTTGCTGTTTAATTGCAGCCTCCGAGACTAGACCTGTGGATCCAAGTTATGCTCCAGGTCACTATGCGATGTTCTCAGATATGTACCCATTCTTGCTTATATCACAGGTCAGTCACCATGTAAGAAAACGAGGATCATTTTCAATTTCTTTCTTTCGGTTCTGCTTAAATAGTCTCATAACGTTTTACAGGGTTCTCTTGATTACCTGAATAAGCTTCTTCTCAACGAGCCTGTACAGATCAACCGATTTAGACCCAAGTATGTTCAAAGGAAAGTCATAGCTAGTCTCTTAAAAGCTATTATTGCTTTGTACATCACTTGATAACTGTCACTGGGAAATGTGACAGCATCTTTGTTGATGGATGTGAACCATTCGCCGAAGACTTATGGACAGAGATCCTTATAAATGATTTCACCTTTTACGGTGTGAAATTATGCTCCCGTTGCAAGGTATATATAAAAAAAAGCTTGGGCTACTTTAATTACTCCATGAATCATCTTTCTTGTTTAGTTGTTTCCAGATAAGCTTTTTAATTTGTCCATGATCAGGTACCGACGATAAATCAAGAAACTGGGGTTGGAGGTCAAGAGCCGATTGAGACTCTGAGGAATTTCAGGTCAGACAAAGTCTTACAGCCAAAGAAGAAACCACAGGGAAAGGTAAAGACCATTGTTCGGTTTATCATCATAACGAATGAATATGACAGTTTCGATTGATAGATTAGAAAATGATGATGATGCAGATATACTTTGGGCAGAACATGATTTGGAAAGATCGATTCGGCGATGGAATGGGAAAAAAAATTGAAATTGGTGATCCTGTTGTTGTCCTTGCAAAACTCTCCTCTCATGCTTCAGCAGCAACGTAAAAAAGGTTAGTTACTTCATCCAAGAAACTTGCAGCTTGTCATAAGCATTGTGTTCATAGAGTATAAATTGTAAATCTCTCTCTCTCTCTCTCTCTCTCTCTCTCTCTCTCTCTCTCTCTCTCTCTCTCTCTCTCTCTCTCTCTCTCTCTCTCTCTTTCCCTCTCTCTCTCTCTCATCATGTATCTTTCACAAGAACCGTGAACACATTTATTAGAAACCGGATCTTATGAGCGGGTATTCTTATACTATGCTGTTAAAACAAAAAAGAGAGAGAAAGCTCAACTATAATAACTGAAGAACATAAAACGCATAGAAAGAGCACACAATGCAATGCCCTTTGCTTTCATCTATCCCATCTCTCATTGTCTCTCTCTTCTCCTCCCCTTATCACTCCAATGATCGTCTCTATCTCTTCGACTCTCCACACGCCTCTCTCTATCTCTCATCTCTTCGTGGCGTCTTCTTCTTCTGTCTTCATCTACCCTACTGTCTCTCTCTCTCTCTCTCTCTTCTCCTCCTCTTTCCCTTGACGCCGTTGTGCGAATTGTCACTATTGAGGCCGGTTTTTGCAGAAGAGGATGTTGGAGGAAGAAGAAGATACTGTACTGGATTTATACATTTTTTTTTCTTACTCAAACATACCATGTAAATTAACATAACGGATTACAATCAAAGTGTTTATCTTTCGCAACTATTAGCTTTAGAGGAAAAGGATGAGACGAAGAAGATAAGTCATAAAATGTTTCTATTATTCCTCTTAATCTGAGTTTGTTACATTGGTCTTCTTTATATAGTCAAAAGATCTGATCCGATTGAACCGGTTTACATATGTAGTTGGTTTTCTACTAACCAATAAATCTAATTTTCACTCATGTACACTAATATTCGCCTTCAAGATGAGCAGAAGATTGAAAGTAAGCTCATCTTGCCAATAAGAGTTTTGAACTGTGTTGAAAACATGGGCTTAGTGAACACGTCTACGAGTTGAAAAGCAATTCGTACATGCATTGTCTTGAGCACTCCTTTATCAATGTGTTCCGACTGTTCACTTAATGTAATGAACCACCTTATAAGTTGCATTTAGGTGTGACTTCTTAGGAGCTGATGAAAACTGACACAATATGTTGATTGCATAAGTAATATTAGGTATGGTAATTGTAAGATACATCAATTTACCAACCAATCTCCTATAGACTTTAGGACTAGAGAGTTCATCATTATGGAGAGACAACTTTGTACTTGGCCCCATTAGGATATTAGATGGTCGACAACCCATCAAACCAGTTTCTTCCAGTAATCCCAATGCATATTTGCGTTGACATACTGATATGCCTGCACTAGATCTAGCTATTTCAAGCCCAAGAAAATACTTTAAAGGACCCAAATCTCTGAGTTTAAAGGCTTTAGCAAGATCTGATTTGAGTTGAATGATTGTATCATCATCGTTGCAGACAATGACGATATCATCCACATAAACCAACAAGGCAACAAAAATAGTACCTTCATGTCAAATGAATAAGGCATGATCTGCATGAGACTTCTAGAAGCCAAGACCAATGAGAGTTGAACTGAATTTCAAAAACCATTGTTTTGAAGCTTGTTTAAGTCGATATAATGATTTCAAAAACTTTAACACAACATTCTCAGGTAGAGATTCCCCCTTTCTTGGTGTATAACCCGGAGGCATAGTCATGTAGATCTCCTCATCAAGGTATCCATTGAGAAATGCATTTGAAATATCCAATTGATGCAGACTCCAATTCTTTGCAGCTGAAACAGAGAGTGGAACCCTTATTGTTGTCATTTTTGCTACGGGTGAGAAAGTGTCACCATAGTCTATACCTTCTTTTTGTGTATATTCCTTTGCCACTAGTCTAGCTTTGAAACGTTCTAAACTCCCATTTGCATTCAATTTCACTTTGTAGACCCATTTACAGCCAATAGGAATCTTTCCTGCAGGTAAAGAACAAACCAACAAACCAACCAAGTTCCTATGTCTTCCAAAGCAACCACTTCAACATCCATATCATCATTCCACTCTTTTATCTTCTTGGCTTGAGTGTAAGACGTTGGCTCAGAATATTGATCTACAACACAAACATAAACTTGATGATCTTCAGATAGTTTTGTGAAATTGATGTAAGAAGAGATTGGATATCTTGCATATGTGACTGAATTACAGTAATAATCTTTTAAATGAGAAGGAGCTTTGCTCTGTCTCTTAGACGTTTCTAGTTTATCAGCTTTTGTAGATGCAAGATCCTTTACCATAGAAGTATCCTCATTATTGTTTGATGCAGAGAGTTCAAAAACATCATTTGCAAACTGAGAATTATTGGCAAAAGGAAAGAATGTCTCAAAGAACACCACATGTCGAGATATATAGATACTATTAGTCTCTAAATCCAGAACTTTATATCCCTTGTAGCCAGCAGGATACCCGAAAAAAAACACAAGCCTTAGATCTGGGTTGAAACTTGTGTCTTTGCTGAGATGAAGTGGAATGATAACACAAACAACCAAATACTCGAAGCAAAGAGTAATCATGTACCTTTGAATGAAGCAGCTCAAAGGGAGGTTTGTTTGATAGTGGAGGAGAAGGCAATCTGTTTATCAGAAAAACTGCAGAAAGTACACAATCTCCCCAATATTCAAGTGGAACATGTGACTAAAACATCAAAGCTCTCGCAACATTTAGTATATGTTGATGTTTCTTCTCAACTACAGAGTTTTGTTCAGGAGTTTCTGGGCATGAATGATAGAAAATAATTCATTTCTTCAAAAACAACTCTGTAAATTTTAGTTCGGGAGCATTATCTGACCTGATTGATTTCACATTCTTCTCATATTGTGTCTCCACCATTTGTAGGAAATTGGAGAAAACATGTTGAATATATGCTTTTGTCTTCATCAAGAAGATCCAAGTAGCACGAGTATGGTCATCCACCACTATGAGGAAATATCGATAACCTTCCACTGTAGGGACTGAAAATGGATCCCAAGTGTCTATATGGATCAACTCAAAAGCATTAGATGACATGTTCTTAGATTTGAAGGGAAAATGCTTTTGTTTAGCCAATTAGCAAGTAGCACAATGAACTAAATTTTCTTTATTTCTTTTCTGTAAACCAAGTACATTATTAAGAAGATCAACTTTATCGTAGGAGGGATGCCCTAACCTACGGTGCCATAAGGAAGCATCTACCACAACAGAAGAACAAAAAGGAACAATGTCTTAAGAACAACTTGAAAGAGTTGTTGTATCCATAACATATATTTGTCTACCATGTCCAATCATCTGTCCCTTGATACGATCCTGAATCATACAAGAACCTTCATAAAAATAAACTCGTGAGCATAATCTTTGGTCAGTTGACTGACATTTAGTAGATTTAGTCGAAAGTCTGGAATAAACAACACATTGGTCAACGTTATGTAATCATTCAATCTGATTTTCCTAACACCTGAAATCCTGACATTCATGCCAGTAAGGAGTGTAACAATATTACTTAAATCAGTAGATAGGCTATCAAACAAGTTTCTGTCATGAGAAACATGATGAGTGGCACCACTATCTATGATCCCAAGTTTGTGAAGTTAACACATTCCTAGTAGCTGTCAAAATTCCAATAAAACATAGTGTAGAGGAAGAGAATGAAATTCCTAGTACCAGGTTTGTCACTGTTCGTCAGATTGTATGATGAATAGATCATATCCGTGAAGTTGATCGAGGTATTTTGCGGAATCATCGGAGAAGATGGGATAATCGGAGGTGTTGGAGTTGAGATAATCGGAGGTGGATTTGAGGAGGATTCACCTTGGAGAGGAGTTTAATCAGCGGAGACCATCGATTTGCCACCGCGATGCCGTAATTTGCGAGCGGAAACCGTCGCGAATGTCGAAGAAAGCTGAAAATAAATTTTGGTGAAAAAATTTGTGGAAAATGAAGAATCCGACGAGCTGAATCAATGAGAAGTTCGAAGAATCAAAGATATTGAGCGATGTGACAGAGCAATGCTCTCTGATACCATATTAGCTTTATAGGAAAAGGATGAGATGAAGAAGATGAAGTCGTAAAATGTTTCTATTATCCCTCTTAATTTGAGTTTGTTACATCGATCTTCTTTATACAATCAAAAGATCTGATCCGGAATCGGTTTACACATGTAGTTGGTTTTCTACTAACTAATAAATCTAATTTTCACTCATGTACACTAATAGCAACTATTGGATGTAACCAATGAGGAGTACAATTCTCTAAGATCGTGACATGTGTCAATGTAATAATATAAACTTTCCAAACAATTAAAAAGGAAAAATAAATTTTGTTTTAAGAAAATGAAAATCTTATTTTATAAAGCTGAATCGATCAACATGAGCGTGACACGTAGGATAATTATAACTCAAGAGATCGTGACATGTGTCATCGTTAATTTAAATCGTGACATGTGTCAATGTAATAATATAAACATTCCAAACAATAAAAAAAGGAAAAAATAAATTATGTTTTAAGAAAATAGAAACTAATAAACTCGAAAAGGTAAAGTACGAAAAAACAGAAAATACAAAATAAAAAATGTAAATTATTAAATCTGTATAAGATTTTTAATATATCAAATTAGGAAATATTGATTTTATTAATTAGATTCAGTTTTAAGTTATATAAGATTTGAAATTTGGTTCTTGAACTGTCTTATTATTTTAGAGAGATTGCTTATGGGTAATCTGAATCAATTTTAAACTTTTTAATTGTGAATTACAAAACGTAATTTCTGGATATAACTAAACAAGTGTTTGATTTTAAAATCAAATTACAGTAAAACATCTATAAATTAATAATCACTATAAATTAATAAATTTCTCCGGTCCCGAGTCGGGCCAGTGTAAAATTTAACACAATTCGATAAGATAATAAAATAATAATTTTTTTGAAATCCCTATGTAAATATATGGTCCCAATAATATGATAAATTAATAATTATAAATCTTATGCATACATACCTAAGACAATTTAGTAAAATATAAATATATTGTTGTTTGTTTATTCTTAAAGTTAGAATCTCGTTGGAGCTCATCTCTAATCTTCTTTATTGCATCCATAACTCCTGGTGTTGTCCTCTCGACATGCATCCAAAAATTGTAAAGAATTCTAGAGACCATAATTGTTTTTTTGCGTATAACCACTTTCAAATGTTCCATAACATCATCTTCAACTTCATCATCTTCAGTAAGGATAGTAGCTACAATTTCTTTTGAATAGTGAAAAGTCGTGTTGTTTCCATTTCAGCCTTCATGTTCTATTTTTATCAGAGTGGTCGATAAAAGTACTAAACTAACAATTTCTTCTTCCTTAGCTGGATCGTTTGCAAAATTTTGGCCATTTGTAAAGTTTCCAGTAACTATTGCAAAGATAATGCCATTCAACTTCATCAAAAAAACTTCTCTTTTTTCCATGATACAATTTCCAATTGCGATGTATGTATAATCTATTCAAATAAAATAAAATTTAAAAGATTATGCACTAAACTTTTTTATCTTTATAAATTAATAATTATTAATTTATCGATAAATTGTAAACAACATTGGCCTAGAATTGGTTAAGTGCAAGAGAACAAAATGCCAGTTTCAATAATAGCAAATGGAATCGCTATAAGGCTTGTAAGTTGTAATGTTGGTCTAAAATTCTATATGTCGGCCTAATGCAAAGTTTAAAATAAATTAGATGTGCAAAACAAACCCTGAGCTATCTACACAAAATTCATCATGCCAAACTGATGAAAACCCACACACACACAAAAAAAAACCTTCACGTTAACCTGCAAATTTATTAAAAATGATCATGGCGAGGGAAGGAGTAATCAACTTCAAAACGAAAAACCATCACTCTCAAGTATGATTCACGCAATCGACAATTCATAGGTAGCTAAACCAGTACAGAAAGTAACATAAAATCTCAAACTCCATTGACAAAGGTTGGTAAAATAACACCACTAATNACCAATAAGGAAAATTGTAAGACCAATAGACCATTACCAAATCCTAGGTCTCATTATCATAACCAAAAAAAAATGTCAATGTAATAATAGACTTTCCAAACAATAAAAAAAGAAAAAATAAATTGTGTTTTAAGAAAATGGAAATCTTACTATATAAAGCTGAATTACTCAACGTGAACGTGACACATCTGATAATTATAACTCAAGAGATCGTGATATGTGTTATCGTTTATTTAGATCGTGACATGTGTCAATGTAATAATATAAACTTTCCAAACAAATAAAAAAGGAAAAATAAATTGTGTGGGTAATCAATTTTAGAATAGAAATATTTTTTTATTTCACATGCTTATCACGCGGGATCCAATCTAATAATATATAAGGGATATGGCGAATAATCCACTAATTGCTAATTGATTTTGAGTTAGAAGCCCATAAAATATAATATGATATCAGAGCCTGATCCACAATCATCTGACCCAAAATTGGTTCATCAAAGTCGGCCCGACCCAAAATTGGTTTCGCGATCCATGTCCGAATATAGGGAGATCAATGGCCAGTAGAGTTATCATCTTGAGTGGGCATATCTTAAATAATATATAAGAAATATAAGCCAATTCTATTCATTGTCAATTAGTTTTGAGAGTGAAAGTCTACGTAAGTTAATAATACATAATTAATCATCAGAACATCATGAGCTATAAGTTTGCAGGGGACTTATTTATTCAAATCTTTCACATTTCCATTTATTGATTCCTATGTAAGCGCAAAAACAAAACCATCGAACTCGCTTTTCGTTTAAATGAAAATTAGGTACTTAAATATGAAAGGCAGACATATCGGTATGTGATAACTTCAAACTGGTCTAATAATAACAAGAATGTACGTACATAGCGCACTTCATGCATGGCTGGCTGAATATTTTTCGGGGCCTTTGGGCAAAATATTTTCTAGATTTTTAATTTTCATTAAAAAAATTGTTTTTTGAATTTTTTTTTTAAACATATAACATTTTTAAACTCTTTTATATAAGATTTTTAGAAATTTTGTTTTGAAAATTAAAATATATATGTATATATATCTACATTTTTTATTTATAAAAGTTTATCTCATTTTGTATATATATATATTATTAAAAATTAAAATCATAGCCACCCTGAGCCACTGCTTCCACCGTCGCTCACTTTCGCGCAGCCATAAACCCTAGATTAACCACCCAATCGCCATCGAAAAAGTTTCCCAAACTGAGATTGAAGCTAGAAAAACAAAGAAAAACCCCTCTCACGGCTCGCCGGACATCGGAGAGAGAAACAGGAAAGATAGAGTTGAGACGAACTTGCTTTCTCACTCGCACAAACGATTGGGCCGTCTTTCTTTGCAGTCAATGTTTTTCACATATTTTTTAAGATGCAAAGGAGTCAAAAAAACTTTTATGCGTAGTCTCTGAAAACTCAGGACCTCTGCATGTGAAGATGTAGCAATGCTAGAATCGTAGGGGATGACAAGAGGGATTAGGTCCATGGTCCAATTTCAAAAAAAAAGTTCAAACAAAAGTGTAAATTACTTTTCTGATTTCAGTTCATGAAATCAATTCCAAGATGAACTAGATTTGATTTAATCCTACCACAATTCTTTTGCTATAAAAGAAGAAACACTAACCTTGATCCATGTTTTGATTAGACTTGTTATGAATTGATTTTTTTGTTTCCTTAACCTTTCACTTTTATGATCTCTTTTGATGGAAAATAGATCTAAATATTTCAAACTTTCGGTTTTCTCTTTTTTATTCTTCTAAAGTAAACTGTGTCTCTATATATAAGAGGAGATTACTTCATAGCTAAGTAATTTACTTCATTTCTATCCATTCATTACTTCAGATGAGCATTAATGAAAGACTTTAATAATACCATATGGTATGGAAGAGGGTTATCAATACACCCAAATTCTAATACTGTTATCGAAACCGATCCATCACGGTGTTCGTCTTTTATATTAGAATTTCCCTACCTTATGAACTTGATCTTGAATATTAAACCGAGACACATAGGTCACATATACGAATAAATATTCTTACATTCTCCCACTTGACCTTTGTGTCGACTTGATGATTTAATTAACTGTAATTCGCGCTTTTATATCAAGTCCACTTAACTTTTAACTATAACAATCAAATCAGAATAGATCAAATCATGGCGGTCACAAGTCATTTAATCGACATGTTTCCTTCCATGTATCACAACCAATCCTAATTATATATATATAGCTTCCTTTATGTTGAGGAAAACCTTTATTCTCAAACTAGCCTTACGTTGAGAAGAACCTTTATTCTCAAACCAACCGTATGTTATCTACGAACCTTACGTGTACACACTTTAATGATAACATATTTTATGAACCAAAAACATAATCTTAAGTGAATTCAAAGTGTCACACCCATAATGAACAAACCATAACTTAAATAGCAAGGCTTTATCTATAATACCCATACCTTCTACATGGCCAATAAACGCTTTGGGTGGTAATCCTTTAGTTAACGGATTCACTACCATCATATCCATTTTTATATGCTCAAAGGACACTTTACGTTTCTGCACTTCTTCTTTGACAGACAAGTACTTTAACTCCATGTGCTTAGCACCATTTGAGTACTTGTCATACTTTGAAAAGAAGATAGTTGCGGAATTATCACAATAAATTCTCAGCGGCCTCTCTATACTGTCAATAATCTAAAGCCCTGAGATAAAGTTCCGCAACCACAATACGTGAATTGTGGCCTCAAAGCATGCCACGAATTCAACCTCCATAGCAATGACAGTCTGCTTTCCACTTTTCCATGATACTGCTCCTCCAGCTAATAGGAACAAATAGCCAAACGTCGATTTCCTACTATCGACGCATCCGGCATAATCTGAATCTGAATACCCAATGATCTTTAGAAGATCGAATCTCCTATATGTAAGCATGTGCTCTATGGTGCTTTGCAAGTACCTGAGAACCTTTTTTGCAGCTTTCCAGTGGTCCATTTCAGGATTACTTTGATATCGACCCAACATACTAACATACCAACATCAAAGTTGATATCTGGTCGAGTACATGTCTGAACATAGTTCAAACTCCCAACCACCGATGTGTAAGGAATTCTTTCCATTTTGTTACGCTCCAATTCATTTGTAGGACATTGCATTTTACTGAACTTGTCCCCTTTCTGAATTGGACCTATCCATGCGGAGCATTTTTCCATTTTATATCTTTCTAATATTTTATTGATATATATTTTCTGAGACAAACTTAACAATCCTTGTGATCTATCTTTAAGTATTTCTATTCCGATCACATAAGATGCCTCACCCATATCTTTCATTTCAAAAAATTTAGAGAGATACCTCTTTATACCATGTAGCATGCCCATGTCATTTGCAACAAGCAAAATATCATCAACATATAAGACTAAAATCATAAATTTGCTCACACTGACCTTAATGTAGATACACCGATCAACGATGATCTCTACAAAACCATATGACACCATTATGTGGAAGCTTGTTTTAGTCCATATATTGACTTTCTCAGCTTACATACCAGATTTTCTTTTCCTGTGGCTACAAATCCTTCAGGTTGGTCCATATATACTTCTTCAAGCTCTCCATTCAGAAAGACAGTTTTCACATCCATTTGGTGAAACTCAAGATCATACTGAGCCACCAAAGCCAAAACAGAACTGTCACTTTCCATGTCCTTTTGGAATGAGTTCGGGTCTTCATCAATGCTTAAGTCACATTCATTCCCTTCCTGAATTGTGACATGTTCATCAACTATACTTTCAGCTAGTGGTTTTTGCACACCATCATGTTGTTCTATTGCGTCATTTGACTGTGATGCAACAGTAGGAACAACTACCTTAGGTGCATTACCGGGTGAAGGTACTTCAACTTTTACTTCTTGAATGTCCACCTTCCGTGATTCACCACTCCCACTAGTTTCACCGTTCTCAATGAACCGAGCATTGCCCGTCTCAACTATTCTCGTACTATGGTTAGGACAGTAAAAGGTATACCCCTTTGACTTTTCAGGATAGCCAATGAAAAATCCACTGACAGTCCTAGCATTAAGTTTCTTTTCATGTGGGTTATATAGCCTTACTTCTGCTGGACAACCCCAGACACGTAAATTCCTTAAGCTAGGATTCCTTCCCGTCCACAGTTCATAAGGGGTCTTAGGAACTGCCTTACTAGGAACCCTATTCAGCACATACATTGCAGTCCTTAATGCATATACCCACAACGAAAGAGGTAATGAACAATTACTTAACATGTTCCTAACCATATCCATTAAAGTACGATTCCGCCTCTCAACTACACCATTCTGCTGAGGTGTACCCGTCATTGTATACTGTGCACAAATGCCTTTACTTTCAAGTAACTTTGCAAATGGACCTGGGCGTTGTCCACTTTCATTAAATTTTCCATAAAACTCACCATCTCTATCAGACCTCACAACCTTTATTTTTCTATCTAACTGTCTTTCCACTTCATCAATGAACACCTCTAGGACATTCACTGATTTAGACTTTTCATGCAATAGATATGTATAACCATAACATGAGTAATAATCGATAAAGGTGATGAAGTACTTTTCACCGCTCCAAGAAAGAGCATCAAAAGGGCCACATATATCAGTATGTATTAACTCAAGAAGCTGAGTGCTTCTAGTGGCTGATTTCTTTATGATATGTTTAGTCTGCTTTCCTTTAATGCTAACTACACATACATTTAGGTCACTAAAATCCAATTGAGGAAGAATCTCATTCTTTACCAACCTCATAATCCTTTTTTTGGAAATGTGACCTAATCTTTGATGCCACAAGAAAGCAGAACTTTAATCGAATGCACTACGCTTAACGTCTCGACTTTTAAGTATGAGACACATGAGTAGTAGCACCATAATCTAACCCCCCAAGTATTATTAGGCACTTCTATAAGGTTCAATTCAGAGCAAACAAAATATGATGTTTACCTTTCTTTTCGAACCATGCCTTTCTTTTTGGACAATCTTTCTTGAAGTGTCCCTTTTGCATGCAAAAGAAACACTTCATTTCCTTACGGATTTTACTTTCAGGTTCTTTCACGAAAGTTTTATCCTTCCCTTTTTCCTTTCTACTTGGTTTTCCTTTATTGCTGCTGGCACTTCCAAAACCTACAAGATTCTCAACTTGATCCTTCATCTGCTTTAATCTTCCTTCCTCTTGTACCAGCATAGCGTTTAATTCCTTAAAGTTCCATTTTTCTTTAATGGTGTTGTAATTCACCTGGAACTGGCTAAACTCAAAAGAAGAGAGTTCATGATGAACTGGACCAAGAACTGTTCATGAACCTCCATTCCCAAGGTCGTTAACTTTGCTGCCAAGTTAGACATGTGCGTCACATGATCATGGATTGGCTGAGACCAGTCAAACTTTCTTGTAGTAAGATCATTCATTAAGTTTCCTACAATTGACTTATCAGCCAAATCCGACTGTGAACACTCCTTAATTTTCTGCAAGAATTCTCTTGCTTTCTCTGTCTTAGGCATATATGGCTTAATACTTTCTGCCATCGTCATTCTCATAAGGTTCAAGCTCAGCCTGTTAGATCGCTCCCATCTCTCATACCGAGACTTCAGATTCAGAGCTATCTTCTTTAATGAGTGAAGGCTCCTCATCCGTTAGTATGGCAGAGTCCAATGCCATAACACCCAGAGTAAACCGGATCTGTTCGGACCACTCTCCATAATTGAGCCCATTGAACTTTACGACAGAGTTAGCAGATGCAAACAGATTTGATGAAGCTTCAACATTTATACATGTTTACTCATTATTGCTTTGAGACCTTAATACAAATTCAGAAACTGTAATATAAACTTTAAAGCATGATTTTAAGCAACATTTGGGCAATACTTAAATACATGCACTTTCATCGATGCTAAATTTATACTTTTATAATCAATCAAATCATACACAAATCAAATAATACCTTTGGGTATATATATTAAAGATTATAGTAAGAAATGATTAATCCTTTTCGTATTATTAACTATATTCAATGATCTACCTTTGGGTGATCTCCTAGAATATAGATAGTAAACCAATTGATCAATCAAAACCTTTTATGTCATTTATAGCATCTCTTTAATCATGATCAATTGATAAATTCTATTATTCTCTCAATATATATGTGTAATATAACAAGGCCACTTTGGTGACTAACATGTTACATTACAATATAAACATTGAAATTTTAATGGGCAAATAACCTTATATTGTGCTAATATTTCATAACACAAATTTCCCTTTATTAAAATGCACAACGGAAGTATTTTATTCTATTACAATATCAAAACAAATTTAAGCGTGCTCTTAAACCATACGAGACACCAACCATACAAAACCAAACCGGCGATTCTAGTTTCGTCTTTAATGGTGCTCTTTTAAATTATAACAATTACATGCATGGTGAATTAAACAAATCTAGTATGCTCTGCTACCAAATGTAAATTACTTTTCTGATTTCAGTTCATGAAATCAATCTCAAGATGAACTAGCTTTGATTTAATCCTACCACAATCTTTTTGCTATAAAAGAAGAAACACTAACTTTGATCCATGTTTTGATTAGGCTTGTTATGAATTGATTTATTCTTTCCTTAACCTTTCACTTTTATGATCTTTTTTGATGGAGAAGATATCTAAATCTTTCAAACTTTCGTTTTTCTCTTTTTTTCTAAAGTAAACATTTGATTGTGTCTCTATATATAGGAAAAGATTACTTCATAGCTAAGTAATTTACTTCATAGCTAAGTAATTTACTTCATAGCTATCAATTCATTACTTCAGATGAGCATTAATGAAAGACTTTAATAATATCATAAGGTAAAGAAGAGGGTTATCAATACACCCAAATTCTAATACTGTTATCGAAACCGATCCATCACGGTGTTTGTCTTTTATATTAGAATTTCTCTAAGTTTAATATGAATTTGATCTTTAATATTAAACCGAGACACATATGTCACATATAAGAATAAATATTCTTACAAAAAGGGCCCAAAAAATAATAATATATATATTCCTAAATAAACTAAATATCCAAAAATATTTAGCAGACACCAACGCCTTTTTCTGTATTTAAAAAAAATATTGTTTAGGTCTTTAATTTACATGAAAAAAATTGTTTTTGATTTTTTTTTAAAACATATAACATTTTTAAACTCTTTTATAGGAGAGTTTTAGAAATTTTGTTATGAAAATTAAAATACATTTACGCCGCAAACAAGCTCGCTAGCAAACACCAACGCCTTTTTCTTAACTCTCTTTCCACCAAGTTCCCTCCCTGCGACATCTGCCTTGTAAGATAATAATCTCCTCTTGTCTTTTCTTTGTCTCTGTTCATGTCTGTATTTGTTGTATCTTCAAAGATCTTTGTGTGTTTCTCTATTGTGATTTTTGAGCAGATCTTGCGATTGAGAGCTACTCTTGACAGGTTCTTTAGTAGTATCATTGAGAAAATTCTTAGCTTTTCTATCTATTCGTTAACAAAGATCGGATATTTATATTTAACTTTAGCAAAGGTTTTGAGTGGGATCTCAAAAAATTTGTTAGTTTGCAAAGGTTGGAGTTCTAGATCCAATTTTGGTAGATATTCTAGATGGGGTCTCAAGAAACACATGTTCAAGGTTGCTCATGTAGTAATCTGTTCTTGTGTTCATCTTTGTTGACTTGCAGGAGAAGGTAGCTTTCATAAAGTTGGTCTATGGCTTAGCAGTTATCCAAAATAATTTTATTTTTATTTTTAATCTATTAATAATAACAAACTCAATAAATATGTTATACTGGTGTGTCTTTTTACCGTAACTTAATCTGATACCGTGATTAGGTTTGTGTATTTTATTATTTATTACGTACTTGTAATATGAGCCACAACAGTCCGATTCAATAGCCAAATAATTCATATGGAGAGTAGATGGAGTCGTTAAACTCGATAACATGACAGTAGAGTTGTGACAACCACTGACCCACTTGCTCCTTCTTTTAAGTACCTTTTTGTTTTAAACCATTTATTTTATGAAAAGTTGTTCTTTTTTTTTATAACATTTATGTCGTTTCAACTCTATTTTTTCGATAAATATAACATCTTTTCATTTATATATCTTAATTTCATAATGCTCTAAAATCAGAATTTCGATAAAAAATTCCATTCTATTATTTTTAAATTATTTCAAAATATTGTAGAATTGCCACGAGTTCAAGAAAGCATGTTTACAAAACAATCTCTTGTTTATTACTCTTTGAATCGGAACTACTTACTAGACGCATGTGTTATTAATTAAATGTTCTTTATGTAACCAATCGAGACAAGTAGTGTAACTGGTTACACAAGTATTATTTGTTTTGAGATAAGTATGGTTTTCGTATGTTTCGTGAAAACATCTTGTCACAGTTTGCGCGTGTAGGGTTCCTGAACATACGTTAAAAATAAATGAAAAGATCTTCGGCATGCAACCGATTTTGCTTTGTTTGTGTTGGTATAAGAGTTGAGACATAATAATTGGATATTGTTGTATTGAGCATAATTATAATGTTCACAAAACAGAAAACACCAATAAAACAATCAGAATTCACTTTTATTATCGAATTGTTTTAATAACAGACTCATCAAGCTGATAAAGTAACAAATAAAATACACAAAGAAAATTATGAATTGTTATTTTTCCCAACAAATATGAGTTCTTTACTATAACTGAAACATATATATATNACCATTGCATGGCTTTCAATAACCCAAAAATTAGTTTCTAAAATTGTAACGTTTCTCTTCGCTGTTACCATATAAAATGTCCATTTAATCCCTATGTTTTTCTTCTCACATATCCTCGTTGCATTCTTTTATATAAAATTGTTATCCGCATATCGTCGACATAAAAATGTTATCCGCATATCTTTCCAGGTCATATAGTTATCCCCATATGAATTATCTGGGTAATATAGTGCCAACATTCATATAACAAAGTTAGTTAGTTTTCCATTGAAGAACATATGAAATTTAATGAAAACTATAGGGTTTAATGGTTGAAGAATTATAGTTTAGGGTTTAGTGTTTATGGTTTAGGGTTTATGCTTTATTATTTATGGTTTAGGCTTTAGGCTTCCCTATGTTTTTTTTTCTCACATATCCTCATTGTATTCTCCTATATAAAATTGTTATCCACGTCAAAAAAAAAAAAAAATTGTTGTCAGCATAAAAATGTTATCCGCATATATTTCCAAAACATTTAGTTATCCCCATATGAATTATCTGGATAATATAGTACCGACATTCAGATAACAAAGTTAGCTAGTTTTCCATTGAAGAACACATGATATTTAATGAAAACTATAAGGTTTAATGGTCGAGGAGTTATAGTTTATGGTTTAGGGTTTAGAATTTATTGTTTATGGTTTAGGGTTTAGAATTTATTGTTTATGGTTTAGGCTTTATGGCGTAGGGTTTAGGTTTCCATCATTTTATTTAGTAATATTCATACATTCAGATATTTTTGCAGCATTTAATGTTGTGTTCCATCCATTCTACTTTTTCATTGTAAGTAATTGGGGTATTTTCGTCCGAATCAGCATACTACTTTTTCTAAAACTAATTTCCAGTTATTGAAAACTACTTACTTAATATTTTATTTAACTGAGGCTAGATATTTCATTCACCCTAGATATATATTGAAACTCTATTGTTATATGTTTTAGTATCCTCACACATATTACAAATATTCATAATACCAAATATATCATCTCTACATTAATTAAATTTAATTATTTAATTTAAAATTTATATTCTATTTTCTACGTTTTAAAATAATTGATGTTTAAATTAAGGTTTTTATACACATATTAAGGAAAAAATCATTTATTAACTGCCTGAATAATTAAACTAATAATAAAAGAAACTGCAGAATACAAATGATCATTAAAACATAAAAATGAATAGATTTTGCACTGAAAATTGAAAACATTAGATAATTTAAAATATTTGTTTGCTCTAAAACATTAATTATTTTGAAACAGAAGAAGTATTGATTTAACTTGGTATCTGTAAAAGACGTTACGTGTTCATAATGGTTTAGGCTAATTTTTTTTTTTTTGTTTCAATTTAATTAATAGTTATAAATGCCTCAGCATGCAAAAGTTAATGCTTTTTTAAATGGGCAAAGTTTCGAAGAGACGCTATGCGTTCATAGTGTTTTCGACTAATCACTAATTACGCTAATACAGTTATAAATACCATAAACACTACCTTTTGTTCCCAATTCCTCTCTCTCTCTCCATTTTACCACTTGAAGAATTCAAATCGTTCTCTTAAAAATTCTCATGGCTAAGAAGCACATAAAGCCGTTGCCGGATGAAGATCCGCCAAGCGACCACGAGGAAGTGGAGACTTCGGAGGAAGACGAAGAGAAACTGAAACTCCTCGTTGCTTTGCTGCTGAGGCTCAACCGTCACCTTCACCGAGTGAACGAACCTCCTCAACGACCTTGAACGCGAACTATGACAAAAAGCAACCAAAGTCTTTGACATATCATCGACTTTTTGTCATCTTGTTTGGCACGTTTGGCATTCAAGGCTGTTTGAGAATCTTGTCTTGTTGGATCGATTGCTGTTTGAGAAGTCTTGTTTTGAGGAATCTGTAAAGCAAGATGGAAAATGATGCCAATGGAGGAAAAAAAAGATGGAGATGTAATGACTTATTTCCTCCATTGACACCATTTTCCATCTTGCTTTCACAGATTCCTCATCGATACCAAAATGTGCAATCGATCCAACAAGACAAGACTTCTCAAACGGCTTCTAACGTAATGGAGATGGAAAACATTACAATTGGAAGAAATGATATTTATAACGTAATGGAGATGGAGATGTAATGACTTTTTGGTTTATCTTATGATTCTATTTTGGATTGTTGCTTCTATTATCTATCTAACAATTATTCTGCTAAAAAAAAGAACAAAAAAGGAGAGGCCATATCTAATTTATCGAATTCGTTGAACAAGATCATAAAGAGCTTTTGATAAATTAGGTAATAATGTAATTCGATTAAAAAAATTGTATAAGTAACTTATTTGATTATCATGTTAGTCCTCAAAACTTTAGAAAGCTCGTGTGTTCTCTCTCGTGGAAGAGAAAACTCATTAATCACCATACTCCGATCGATTTCTTATTTTCCGCTCTATGGAACAATGCAGTCGAAGAGCTAACCCAACAATATTGTAACCTACTCGGTGAATCATCTGAAAGCCCGTCGAGTATAACGGTAACAACAGGTACACAAGCTTTACCGGTACTATTGAAACACATGAACGTGATGGCGAACAAGAAGCTTTTTTGTTTTCAACTTCCATTTTTTCTTTTAATTTTTCAACATGATTAATATATATTCTCTAATCCTATTAGCTAAATATTCAATTAAAAAACGAGAAAACCTAATAAGTTACAAATCCTTATACTTAAGCGGTAGTTAAAGTCTCATTTTCATTCCTCCAATCCTCAGTGATTCCCTATAGTCCAAAGGTGAAATTGCTCAGTTAATTCCTGACCTATGGACGCTCGCTCAATTTATTCTCCAACTATCGCTTGCTCAAAATAATTCCCCAAGTTGTAGTTGATTTTGCAAATCGGAATTAAAAAAGTCAAACGCTAATTACTAAATGAATACATGTCCACTAAATCAGGTGTAACTCCTTCAATACAACCCATAATGAGTTGAAACCACTCCCTTAGGAAATCTAACTAAATTTTCAATAATTTTGATGAAGAGATCCAAAGCTAAATCCAAAGGGAAGACTATTATTCGAGTCGATCTTCTAGACACATGTTCTTGATGCAAGATCAACTCGGATGGAAGCTTTCCCTTTTGATTTAGCTTTGGAGCTCCTCATCAAAGTTATAGGAAATTGAGTTATCTTTTCAATTAGAGTGATTTCAACTCATTCGGGGTTGTATTGAAGGAGTTACACCCGATTTAGTGGACATGTATCCATTTAGTGGCTGTAACTCCTTCAATACAACCCCGAATGAGTTGAAACCACTCTCATTGGAAAGCTAACTCAATTTCCTATAACTTTGATGAGGAGCTCCAAAGCTAAATCGAAAGGAAAAGCTTCCATCCGAGTCGATCTTGCATCAAGAACATGTGTCTAGAAGATCGACTCGAATAATAGTCTTCCCTTTGGATTTAGCTTTGGAGCTCTTCATAAACGTTATAGGAAATTGAGTTATGGGAGTGGTTTCAACTCATTCGGGATTGTATTGAAAGAGTTACAACCGATTTAGTAGATATATATCCATTTAGTAATTAGCGTTTGACTTTTTAATCCCGATTTTGCAAAGTCAACTACAATTTGGGAAATTAATTTGAGCAAGTGATAGTTGGGGAATAAATTGAGCGAGCGTCCATAGGTCAAGAATTAAATGAGCAATTTGTAAGATACTACTATTCTCTAACACAATTTTTTAATAGGTCTTCTAGATCACTGCTGAAAACAAAAGTTTGATGCTTATGGTTTTTTAGCTAAAGGTTTTTTAGCTTAAGGTTTTAGCTCTTAAGGGAAATGATTTCTTATAATAGTTTTATATTGATGCTATAAGTCTATAATGGCTCATATAAGAGATGAATAAACATTGGCTTGTATAATGAACTTATATTAAATTATTGACTTGTTGCAGGTTCATTTTAGTGGCATGGGAGAGATGAAGCCATGAATTTATTATTATTAAGTGGGATAATTTCAGTTTGGTTTTAGAATTTTAGGGAATAGTTTTTTTTATGGCTTCGTTTTGTTTACGTTTCGTTAGGATTCTTGTTTTTATAATAATCGAGGGGCTCCCATCGGCTTTCTAGGCCTCAAGACTAATCCTGCGAGGCGCGTCCACCCTTTTCCAAACTCTTATGGGCCGCCAACGCTGGTGTCACTAGAAGGAGTGGTTTTGGTATCGGGTGGGAATCGAACCCGGGTGAGAAACGCAAAGCATACTACACCCCAGTCAAACTACCACTCGACCACAACCTTCCAGACTACTTATGGTTTTTTAGCTTAAGGTTTTAGCTCTTAAGGGAAATGATTTCTTATAATAGTTTTATATTAATGCTATAAGCCTATAATGGCTCATATAAGAGATGAGTAAACATTGGCTTGTATAATTAACTTATATTAAATTATTGACTTGTTGCAGGTTTATTTTAGTGGCATGAGAGAGACGAAGCCATGTATTTTTTTATTTTATTTATTTATTTTGATTAAGTGGGATAAATTAAGTTTGTTTTAGACTTTTAGGGAATAGTTTTTTTTATGGCTTCGTTTTGTTTACGTTTCGTTAGGATTCTTGTTTTTATAAAAAGTTATTTAAAAAAAAAAATCAAATTAAATCCAAACCAAATTACAACCGAACCGATCGAACTAAACCAAACCAAACTAAACCCAAACCGAACACAAACCGAACCAAACTTATTTCGGTTGAGTTCGGCCAGAGTTTTATTTAACCCGAATCAACCGAACCAGAAATTAAATCGTAATGCCCACCCCTAACACATGATATAAGGAAATGCCATAAATCCAAGTAACTAAAACCTCTTTCTTAACCTATATAATTTCATAGCACGAAAAGGGAACATAAGGTACCAAACTTGTTTCCCAAATCTCTGAATAATTCTAATCAGCATATGCTCAAGATTTTTTCGGGACCCTGGGCTAAAAAACAATTTCGGGAAAAAATAAGAATTATTTCTATTTTTGTAACGCTGAATAATAGTTTATTAAGAGAATCAAATATCAAAGGGTTTACAAAAACCGGAAAAGAGGAAATAAATAACGACATCTTTTTTGCGTATGTATATCTTAAAAAAATTCAGATGAATTGCTCCACTTTTGCTTTTGGAATGGTTAAATCTCCACTGAGATGATCTTCATAGAAATCTTTTTGTTATCCATCATAACAAAAAGGCTGGGAATACGGCTCCTCCATCATCTAGTAAGGTGCGTAAGGAGTTAATATTTGGTACTGAGGATATTTTCCCAGAGAACGGTAAGAGTGTAGAAGCAGAGAATTATGCAAGGGAAGAAGAGAAAACGGTAGCTGATGCGGTTATGGAGGACGGGGAAGTTGGGACTGAGGGTAATATATTGGAACAAGTGAGTGAGGAAGGAGAATTGGTTGGGATGGCGGGTAATATAATGAAACAGGTGAGTGAGGAAGGAGATATTGGTACAACTGAAGGACATGTGGAGGAGTCACAAGAAAAGCAGGACTGGCTGTGCACACAGACTACAGAGCTAGCAAGTGGTCCCGAAGGTAATGTTGGCGACGGTAAGGTTGATGAGGAGATGCAGGAGTTAATATTACATTAGGAAACACAAGTCGTTAATGATACGAACAAAGGTGCAAGGAAGAAATTCAATAAAACAGGTTCAATGATGTATGGCGGTGGAACAAAGAAGAGGATGGTCCAAGCGATGATTTCTCCGCGGAAGAAGATGACGACGAAGACTTCGGTTCGTATTGGCGAGGAGGCGAAGGGGATAGGTTCAAAGGTTTCATCAAACCTGAAGACCGGTTCAGCAAAAACAAATTAGTTAATTTATGAGAATTATGAGTTGGAATTGTCAGGGTCTCTGGAATAAGTACACAATAGGTTATCTAAGGGAGGTTTGGAAGAAACATAAACCAGAGTTTTTATTTCTTTCAGAAACCAAGCAAGAATTTCTTTTATGCAAAAATTTCAATTTCATTTCGGTTATAATAAATTGTACACGGTCGAACCGCGTGGTGCGAGTGGTGGACTCGCTTTATTTTATGATGATTCATTGGATGTTAATGTTTTATTCTCAAGTAATCGGATAATTGATATTGAGGCGAAAATACAAGGAAAAAAATCTTCTTATCGTTTATTTATGGTGACCCGGTACCGAAATTTTGAGATCAAGTTTGGGAACGTTTAACACGGACAAGTTTATCACGATTGGAACCTTGGTTTATAATTGGTGTCTTAAATGAAATCACGGGAAATAATGAAAAACAAGGAGGCAATTTAAGGTCCGCATCCTCTTTTATATCCTTTAATCTCATGATACAACACTGCGGTTTTTTGGAATTTCAGTGCTTCGATAATACCATGTCCTGGAGGGGAAGACGGAACTCGAAAATTGTTTGGTGTCGTCTGGACAGGGCCTTAGCAAATGAAGATTGGCATGACATTTTTTCACATTCATATGTCGAATATTTAGCAATGATTGGGTCGGACCATCGACCAATTGTTGCTACTATACAGGATAAAATCCCCCGGAAACGGGGCCAGTTTCGGTTCGATAAACGGTGGATTGGACGAGACGGCTTAATGGAAACAATTGCAAAGGGCTGGGAAATTAATCTAGGCGGAAATCGGTCATCCTTTATAGAAAAGATAACGAATTGTCGGCGAGAAATATCAAAATGGAGGAAAAATAATTTACCATACGGCAAGGAGAAAATTAGGGATTTACAACAAGCGCTAGAGGAGGTCCAGAATGATGATAATAGCACCCACGAGGAACTGATGGATATTACACGAAAACTGAAAGAGACTTATTTAGATGAGGAAATATTCTGGCAACAGAAAAGTCGCACTTTATGGGCAACGGCGGGGGACAGAAACACAAAGTTCTATTATGCGCAAGTTAAGCAAAGACGGGAGATAAATCAGATTACTGCCCTACATAATGCATCAGGATCTTGGGTCACCTTGGATAAAGAGGTGGAACAAGTGGTGGTTAATTACTTCGAGGAATTATTCACCTCAATTTCTCCGACGGAATTTGAGAATGCGCTAAGCGATATTCCGGCTCTAGTTTCGGAACAGAATAATGATATGCTCACGGCAATGGCCACAGAAGAGGAAGTTCGCATGGCTCTTTTTATGATGCACCCAGAAAAAGCTCCGAGCCCGGATGGAATGACGGCACTATTTTTCCAACGATCATGGCAAATTATAAAGGCAGATGTCGTAGGATTGGTTAACGGTTTCCTGGCAACGGGGTTTTTTGATCAACGGCTGAATATGACAAATATTTGTCTAATCCCGAAGACATGACGCCCCACTCGTATGAAGGAATTAAGACCTATAAGTCTGTGTAATGTGGGCTATAAGATTATTTCAAAGGTTTTATGTCAGAGGTTAAAGAGATTGCTACCGGACATGATTTCAGAGACTCCATTAGCCTTTGTATCAGGGAGACTGATCTCCGATAATATTATGATCGCCCATGAGATGTTTCACGGCCTACGAACCAATAAATTTTGCAAAAGTAAATTTATGGCAATTAAGACGGATATGAGCAAAGCATATGACCGGGTAGAGTGGCCATTTATTGAACGTCTCTTGAGAAAATTTGGTTTCGCGGAAAAATGGATTTCATGGATGATGTGGTGCATCCAATCAGTACAATACAAGGTACTTATTAACGGTCAACCCAAAGGCCAAATAACTCCACACAGAGGGCTGCGGCAAGGCGACCCATTATCACCCTACTTATTCCTACTTTGTACGGAGGTCTTGATAGCCAATATACGGAAAGCAGAGACGGAGAAATCACTTACGGGGTTAAAAGTGGCGAGGGCAGGCCCAACAGTCTCACACTTACTCTTTGCGGATGATAGTCTGTTTTTCTGCAAGGCTACGGTACAAGAGTGTCAAACCATCTTACATATACTTAAACAGTACGAGTCGGTCTCAGGGCAACAAATCAATTTTTCAAAATCATCCTTAAATTTTGGACATATAGTACAAGATGTGGTACATGACGAGATTAAACAATTGTTAGGAATCCCAAATATGGGAGGGATGGGTTCTTATCTGGGTCTCCCGGAAAGTCTCGGAGGAGCAAAGAGTAAGATTTTTAATTTTGTCGTCGAGAGACACAATGATAGAATTAATGGATGGACATCAAGGTTACTAACCAAATGGGGTAAAGAGGTTCTAATTAAATCGGTAGACAGCTATGCCCACCTTCGTTATGTCATGTTTTCGTCTACCCAAGTCCATTACCGCAAAACTAACTAGTGCAGCAGTGCGGTTATGGTGGAGCTACGACGGACAACAGAAAGGAATGCACTGGATAGCATGAAGGAAGATGTGTCGGAGTAAATCAGACGGCGGAATCGGGTTTCAAACAATAGAGGATTTTAACACAACACTTATGGCAAAACAACTATGGCGACTAATGGAAAAACCGAAATCGTTATTTGCTCGGGTTTTTAAGGGTCGTTACTTTCGGAACACAGACCCTTTAGATCCTATAAGATCATACTCCCCGTCTTTTGGATGGAGGAGCATTACTTCGGCTAGACCTCTGGTTGTAAAAGGGCTCATTAAAAGAGTTGGTTCAGGTGGTTCTATCTCAGTATGGAACGACCCATGGATACCATCTTCTTCCCCGAGGTCAGCAACATGTAAGAGGTATAATTATTACCCAAATCTCAGGGTCAATCATTTGGTTGAATTGACAAAAAAAAAAAAAAAGATCTTCATAGAAATCCAAAACATATATTAACGCTTCAGACTGAATTGACCACGACTGTCATTCTCTTTTTATTGCTCCATTAGAAGCCACCGAGATGATACAACTCTTTATATTGCTCCAATGATAACAACAGAGCCACTGAGATCACTGTTCCAAACAGTCGATTAATTATGAGTATGCATTTAAGGCCGCCTTCCGGAGTAACAGTGGTTTGCGACGAGAAACCCACCATCACCGAATGAATAACCACCAATGATTGAAGCCGGGAAGAACCGTTGCCACCATCCGCTTCTAAGTATGTCAGTTACCTCTTCGAAACGTCTCAACTGAACCGAAGCTTGTCTTCCCAAATCCATTGGAAAAATCCCACAAAAAGACGATCAAAAACTTTGCCAGATGTAGAATGAATTGGAAAAAGCAAACAAATCAAAGGAAAAATAGCAAAAGAAACCAACCAAGCCGATGCCGGAGTTATAGAAGCCTTCGGCAATCGGCCATGATCCACACAGAAAAATCCCCTTTTTTCTCTCTCGCTTGACGGCTAAGGTTTTTCCCCGATTTTTTTTCTATTTTTGAATTTTTTTTAAGGAATTACTACAAAAAAAACTATCACCTTAATTGTTTTTGCAAGAATACTCCTCAGCTTTATGCAGGTCAATCCCCTCATCTCTAAAGTCACCCGCAAAAAAACCCCTCCATCAAATAGCCGTCATATCAGTTACGGTTTTAAAAACGCAGCGTTTTAATTAGATGGAATGCATGTTGTTTTAAATATTTCAATAATTTTACTAAAATTAATAAAGTTTAAAAAATGTAAAAAGAAACTAAAAAAAACCTCTCTCCTCCTCTTCTTCCTCGTGGGGGCTTGGGAGGTTGAAGAAGCTCAAATATTTACAGTAACGAGATCTTCTGCTTTGACCCTCTTGAGCGAGATTTCTGGTCGTCTCAAGTGCTTAATGGAATCTCCAATTATTATTATTTTATTTTTGCAAATGTTCATAACGATTTCAATTTAAAGAGGTTGTTTTGATTGATTTTCGACATCAATAATCGTTAACTCATGTATAGAAACCCATCTTCATTAGCAGCAAAATCATCATCGAAATTTTAGTTCTAATTCCAGAAGAACCCTAAAAATCGAAACCCAGAAGAACACAGAGGAAGAAGAAACCGATCTGAAAAAGAAAAAAAATTACAACCCAAAATCGATTTCACCTAAATCGATTTCCCCCAAATCGATTTCCCCCAAACCCTAATTTTTGACTCGTGTCTGTTGTGGCGGCCTGAAGGTTTGCCGTTTCTGAAGATGAAAAGGGTTTGCCATTGTCGTGGTTAAGGTTAGAATTTGAGCAGCTAAATATTGGAATCTCAAAGGTGTGATTTTCTTATCTCTCGATGCTCAAGCCGACCTGAATTACCGGATTTTGGATCATTTGCCTTACGATTCCTTCGTACGCAAAACATCATGCCGTTTTAACAGCATTGAAACTCTGCGTTTTAACTTCCGTCCGTTTTTACACAAATGTTTATTACTGCCACGTCATCGATACGAGCATGGGCTATTTTACGGATGACTTTGGAGGTAAGAAAATTGACCTGTATTTTCTAAAGCTGAGGGGTATCTTTGCAAAAACAATTAATATGATAGTTTTTTTTGCATTAATCCCTTTTTTTAACATAACATTTTGAATCTCTTTTATATCATATTTGTTTAGAAATTTAGTTATGGAAATAAAAAATATATATCTAATTTTTTTGTTTTTTAAAGTTGATCTTGTTTTGTATATACTTTAGATGCAAATGGTTGACACATCAGAGGAAAAAAAACTGGTTAGAAACTATTCTTTTAGATTTTTCTAAAAATCAACTATTTAAGTTAAATTTACATTTCTCTAAATTATATTAGACCCCACAAAAAAAGTTGAAATAAGCCTAATTCCATAAAAAACTTATTCCTCTACAATAGAGAAGAAGAAAACGTTTTGCACCCTTCTTTAAAAAAGAAAAAAAATATAGCGCCAAATTGTTTCAGAGTTTTTTCGTCATTTTGGGAAAACAATCCACCTACACAAGAAACAACGCGTTGAGTGCCCGAAAAACACAATGGGGGGTGTGTTTTCAGAGGACGCTCCGACGCTCAAGTCAATAAACAAGAGAGATAAGGACAACGGTTTGGGCATCGGGTCCAAAGAGAATCGAAAAACGGGTTAGAATGGTTAAGTGGCTTAGGGTCCGAAAAAGGGAATGGATCCACTAAGTATATGGGATTTGTGAAGCTATTTGTGGTGAAGAAGACGAGAAAGATGAGAGATTTAGGGTGATTCCGGCCAAAGAATAGCCGGAGACTGTGTGTTAGAATGGATCCAGGTTTTCCCGAGAGGGTTTTCAGTGTCTATAGAGAAAAAGAGAGAGTTTTTGTGAAGGTGAAGAGATTTAGGTAAAAAAACTATATGTGAGTGTGTGTGTGAATGGCCGTCCTCTGCCCTCGGGGAGCGCATAAGACTTTTATAGAGTATACCTGCCCCATATCGTATATCGGGTTGTATTTTCGTAACCCGGGTCGAGTGGGTGGATCATCTGAGCTGGCTCCTTGTACGTCGTACTAAAGTGCTTTTCATGCGTCTACACTTGTCTGTTAGCGGCTCTATCTTGCGATGATTGGTCATTGCTATGTGTCTCGCGGATTTGGCGCCGCGTGGTCTGCTCGTCCCATACCGCACACACTACATGAAAAACATGTATTAATAACACTTTAGGATAGCGGTTTATGTGTTTCTGCTATGGTTGACTTATGCCTAATTTTTTCATAGTGTTTCTGAAATGATAAACGCTGTGATATGTTGGGTGGCAAAAAATATGTGCTCGCGCTTAATTTTTGGTTTTCCAATTGCTCTGTAATAGCACATACAAATTATAAAACGTCATCTTAGGTTAATCGCGAATAAAAAAAATTTATTGCCCGCATAAGTAATAAAAAAATTATACCAAGTTCATATTAGGAAAAAATTGATATGAACACCAAAAAAAAAAAAAAAAATTGTAACAAAAACTTAGGGTAAAGATCCCCTTTTTGCTCTCCCTTTTCTCTTCTTTCACTCGATCTCTCTTCTCTCTGTCTCGATCGCTCTTCTCTCTTCTCTCTTCTCTCAGTCTCGACCGCCGGCAAGATAACGACAACCATGGGGAGGAGTAAGCTTCTGTTCTCGATTTGAAAATCTTATTGATTCGAATTGGGTTTCAATTTCAATTGGGTGCTTAAGAAATTGTTGACATTTACTAATTTATACTGGCTGAGAATTTGATGTTGTTATTTCTAGCTTCATTAGGAACCTGCAAGGTCTTTCATCGCTTTTCTCTTTTAAATCCTAATCCAGTTCGAGAAATTATCTTCCTGGGTTTCTTATCTGAACGGTATCATGCAGTTCTGTGTCACCTAATCGCTGTGGTTTTGAGGTTTAATTCTTTGTTAGTTATAGTTTATCTTTTGTCTCCTGCTTCTTCATCAATTTCGTATCTATGTGCTCATACTGTATGGATTTTCATGGTGTGATGGTGTTTAGGGCTGAGAGAAATGTCTGTTTTGAAGTTGTAGCGTATAGGTTTTGTAATCTAGTTTATGTCGATGAGCTAGTCCTTGCTCGTTTTGAATTTGCTTAATTCCATTGGTTTGAAAAACTTGAAACACTCTTTGTTGATTTTCATAGGTGGTTGAGGTTTTGACTTCCAAGACTGGCAAGCACGGTCATGCCAAATGTCACTTTGTTGCCATTGATAGCTTCACTTCTAATAAGCTCGAAGATATTGTTCCTTCTTCTCACAACTGTGATGTGCGTCCTGTGAATGTTCCGTGGATTATAGAAACATGTTTAAAGTCTGTTAATCTAACTCACACATTGTTCCATTTTTTGTTTTTGCAGGTTCCACGTCTGAACCGTACTGACTACCCGTTAATTGATATCTCTGAAGATGGCTTTGTATGATCTCATTCTCACTTTCCTTTTTTATTAGCTCAGCTTTGTTTTGCTTTTGCCCACATACTTAAAGTTTGAGGTTTTCTTGATGATTACATTACAGGTCAGCCTTCTTACTGGCAATGGTAGCACTAAGGATCATCTCAAGCTCCGAACAGATGAACTCACACATGTTACTTTTCTCGCCTTTTCATGCATACTCCAATCAACTGGTTATGTGATATTGGTTGGATCACTTATGATTGTTTGGTATGTGGTGTGAATGCAGCTCAAGGCTGGATTTGAAGAGGGAAAGGATATTGTCGTCTCTGTCATGTCTGCAATTGGAGAGGAGCAGATGTGTGCCCTGAAGGAAGTTGGTCCGAAGTAATAATGTAACATTCTGCTCTGCTTCTCTTTAACGGAGGATATATCATCACTTGCGAGTGGTGGGACATTCGATTCTTACTCCCACTTCGGTAATTCCCTCTGTTTTCACTTCATGTTGATGTTTTTTTCTAAAGTTCATTTTTTGGTATATATTAGAATGGAGTAGAATTTGTGCTATTTGGTTATGAACTTCTGAATGCTTTTTCCCGATTGTTTTGCTTTGATTTGATTCGTCTTTTTGCTAACAGTTGACTCTGGCTCCACTTTATCTATTTTGCAGGAATTCATGAAGTAAATATCGAAAAGCCATACCGTTTCCGGTGTTATTAACCGATGTTTTTGTTACAGTATCAGTTCTAGAAACGAAAAAGTTGAATATAATACAATGTGTTTCTTTTGTATCCATCTGATGACTGGTTCTAGGATTGTATCTTATAGGAAATGTTAAAGAATGTTGTGAGAACAAGACTTAAGGAAATGTTAAAGGATGTTGTGAGAACAAAGACTTGAAGAAAATGTTAAAGGATTGTATCATTACATATATGATATATCGATACCAAGAATTAATTTTACAAAATAAAAAAATATAATAATTTGTTATGGATTAATGAGTGTTTGATTTAGGCTGTAGGGATTTTCACTTGTAAGATATTTTTTATTGATTAATGAGTGTGATTTAGGGTATATTATTTTTTTATATCTCAATTGAAAAAAATACAACAAATTATTGTTTTAAAAAAAATAGAATAGAACAAACTATTACAAAATAAGGAGAACTATGATTTAATAATCTTCATAGGAACAGTGAAACATAAGCTCTAGTGATAAGTCTGATTGTGATTCTCGTTTTGCGGTTCATCATAATTTCTGATTTCAACATCTTGATCTTGAATTGCTTGGCGTGTTAGGTGTTTCTATAGTCCTAGAATCCTTGTTTAATCTCAAAAGTTTAGATCGAATGTGGAAACAAAACTTTATAGAACCAGTGAAGCTAAAGCTTGAATCATAAGTTTTATCGGAAAGACGATTTGAGGAAGATCGTCATCGATGGACTCTCATCTCTCGGATTCGATTCCTCAATTTGTAAATCGAAATGGGATAAAACTCGTTCTATACCGTCCGGTACGATTTCCATAAACCGGTTTTCTTTATCTTCTTCTTCTCCCACTTTTCGATTCTCATGATTTTTGTCTGATTACTGTAAATTTTCGGAAATTTCAGGTGAGTATGAGTACATTGATGTGATTGTGAACGGTGAAAGGTTCCTAATTGACGTGGATTACAGGTACCTGCAGAATAATCTTGTAAAACGTGGAGATAATGGGAAGAAGCTCCGTGTCATCATTGGTGCATCTATTGGTGCTTATACTCTTCTGCTAATCGTGTTATCATTGGTGAATCAATTGGTACTGCTCTTCTGGGTATTTGTTTCTTCTCTTACAAAAATACTTGTTTACTTGTGTATCATGATTTCTGGGTTTGGATTAATGTACTTGCCTTTCGTTTTGGTTAATTTCAGCGGAGTTAACGAATCTTCCCTTGCGTTACAGGAGCTATGAATCAGCTAGCAAGAAATTGCTGTGATAAGTCGTGGCTGAACCAGAGGTAGATTGTTCGGAGATTGAGCTGAGTTTCGAGGAGAAATTGGCAACACCAAAGATTGATTTTGTTGATGATATCGAAGGAATAAGTTTGAAAGATCGGATGTCCAAGAGTGTGGTGAGAATTCACAAGTTTAGATACAAAAGATTGTATGAACTTTATCTTTTAATTATGTACTTTTACTTTGTAATATAGGCATTTTGTAACATGGTTTTATATTAATATAATAAAATATGTTATTTCCCTTTTTAATATGTCAAATTATTCAAAAACCAAAAAAAAAATCTCAATAAATCATAATTTAAATACAATTTACTAAAATAATTATAGAAATCAATTATATATTTCGAAAACTATAGTAAAATTATAAAAATGCTATGAATAAAACAATTAATAACAAAGTATAATTGTTATTGTTAAATATACGATTGCAAAGAAAAAAAACGCTATATTAGATGAAGACACGATAGCGATGCAAAAAACTACTATCTAAAGTGTCGGACCTATTATCGCGTGCGATGATAGAGCGTTTTCTACAACGCTATAGTATCGTTAAATAGCGTTTTTCGTGCACTGTGGAAAGCTAATATTCTTGTATTGATATCTCTTGAGGTTCCGTGTCACGTCGTTTTCGTCCGTCTCTAATCCTGAAACCGCGTAGCGTAAATCCTCCGCTAAGTTTGTGGGCGGGAATAGTTCGAATTGTAAAAGCGTTATCTATGGAGAGAAAATAATGAAAGACTTATGTGGACTAAGCCTCTCTCATCTCCCCGATAACATGGTAAGGGGTATCGGGTTCCTCTTACCTTCTCGGGTATAGCTACCCGGTTATATAAGAGCTTACCTTCCCGGGCATTACTGTCTGATTTATGGTGGTATAGATGGGAAGTCCATCTATTCCTGCCCGAATCATTCATCTCCCTACTACCGCACTCTCCAGGTAACCTGGCACGAGTTGGCGGGATGAGGAGAAGATGACTCCTTATTATCTCGTGACCACTCATCTCCTTACTTCCCACTCCCGCTAGTCGAGAACGATTTTGGGAGAAGGTGGTGGTTTGTTACTTGTCATAACCTGTCAAAGGGTTTGACCACCTAGCCTCGTAACCGCACCCCCTCTAAGTGGCACACTTTTAGGTCAGGTGACCGTCTATTCTACGATGATATGCCATATAACATGTCCTAAAGGTCGATCACCGAACCTCATAACCGCACCCTCTCTAAGTGGTGCACCTGTAGGTCAAATGATTGTTTAGTCTAATATGACATGTGCCACTCTTTAGTTCGCCGATCCAAAGGGGAATTATTTATGCCTAAAAATTTGCCCCCCACTCAGCGGATTTGCTTTCAGCACGTCCGTAGAGTGGAAAAATCATCCTTAATGATAAATAATTCTTCATCTTCCAATGTAATCATCAATAACCTGTGACATAGGCCGGAACCTGGGTCTGGGGGACATGGGGTCGAAGACCCGGAAGACACGGCCGTGAGTCTGAATGACCTGGGGTTGAAAACCCGGAAGACACGGAGCCTGAGTCTGAGGGACCTGGGGTTGAAAACTTGGAAGACAGGGGGCCTAAGTCCGAGGGACTTGTGGGTTTAAAACCCGAAAGACACAGGGCCTGAGTCCGAGGGACTTGTGGGTTCAAAACCCGGAAGACAAGGGGCCTGAGTCCGAGGGACCTGAGACAAATGACGGTTCATGACTGTTCAACTCTTATAAGTCAAGACGCACACCATCAAGTTTCAATGTTGTCTGCTAACAGGTAGGGATGGTCACCACGTTGTCCGGGGCACTGGGAGTGTACCTCACCCTGAAGGGCTGCCCTCCCATACAACACTTTACCGCGACAAGAAAATGCCTTCCCACTAGCAGATAACCGGTGCGAGATGGGGAGTATCCCATCTGCTATAGAGAAGTAGTCTTAGTTGAAATTTCCATACCTCGGGGGAGAGACGGGCTCGAGGAGCTGATTTTGGAGAAGCATGTTGAGAAATTCGTTGAAGAGAGAACAATACTGGGATCTGAACTCCTTTATTAATGTTGTGCCTCCTTTAAAATTGCTCCGGTATGTGTATGTTGATCGTTGTTGAAGTTGTTGACTCCAGGTGTTGACCGCATCCCTTCGAGGCCCTTGTTCAGACTGCTCCTCTCCTCAGCTCTGTGCTATGCTGGTCGTGCATCACCTCCATGTGTTGGCTCTTCTTCTATCTTTTCGAGGATCTACGGTAGATTCCAAAATTCTTGATAGTGGCTGATACTCTCTGGGATCCTGGAACGAATTATTGTCTTTGTCAGCTTTGGGTTGGGTCTCCGGTGCTCTCCTTGTCAGGCTCCTCTCTTCCTCGTGTAGCGGGCCTCTCAGCTTCCCGATTGCCTCTTCGTGCAGTTGGGCCCGTTGCCGGATCTCCTTCCCAGCTGCACTTGTTGATGCCCACGAATGGGCTTCCTAGGTGGGCCCATCCCATTCTGACTGCTTTCTACTTTCCGCGAGTAGTTAAAGATTTCCCTTTGTAGAAAATTCTTTATTCTTCTCTTGTGGCTCCTCTCTGGGATTGGTCGTAGGGCCTACTGGGCTTTGTGGCTATTCATGCTTAGTGTGAACTTGAAAACCGCTCTACGACTCTTCGGTTTTCGCATGACTCCCATTTTTTGAATTATCCACTTGTTGGCATCCACGTGTCACGCCAAACGGTAGTGGCATACCCAATCTCTTCATATTCATCGGATCGCCTATATATTCGCGTTTCCCTTTCTGATATTCTTCACCATTTATCTCATCACCAGGACTTGAGTTCTTGCTCTAAGCCCTTTCTTCTTCTTCGTTGTCCCTCCGCTTGCTCTGTTGCCCGTTCATTTTCTCGGTTTTCAATCCCAATCTCACGATGTCTTCCTTCTCGTCTTCTTTTGGTTCCGCTGGTAGGGCCTTAACGCACAAATCTTCTTCTAGTGATGACTACTCCGCGGAATCGCCTCCGAGGGGTCATATATCGGTGAGTACCTCTGTTTGTGGGGTCGGATTCCGCATTAATCTCTCTAAGATTATGGCATATTATTGTGCTGAGGTTCTCCTGGCTCCCAGTCAATTGACTGTCCGTTCTTGGGGTCTGATCCATGCGCTCTAGGTCCTCTCCGATCTTTCTCTCATCCATATCATCATCGAGGTTATGGTTGCGAGTGCCTTCTTCCTTAGCGAAGTCGACGAAGGTGCCCGTTTCTACGAGCTGACTCCCCATAGTGGGTGGAGGTTGCCGGTGTCCCTTCCCGAGTGGCTCGATTATTCTAGACTTGGGAGCCTTTTCCTTTCCCCGATTAGGGGCGTGGAAGGGTATCTCGTCTCCTGGTCTCATGCCGATACGTCCTTCTCTTCCTCATTTCTTCTGCCTATGGGACTCTTAATTATATTACTTCTTGGCTCGGATTTACTTCGTAGGATATCGTCCCCGGGAGGAGTTCCCGTATCCGGCTTTCGCGGAGACCATGTTCCTCCTTCCCGAGTACATGCAGGATCTTTTCTTCTTGCTCCACCCATCGATTACCGAGAGAAGCTCCCTTGGAGCTACTGAAACCAGACCGTTCTTTCTTCGCGGTCAGTCTCTCTTTCTCAGTCTGCATCCTTGCTCTGGCATGTAGGTTTCGGGCACCGCTTTCAACTTTTCTGCTTTGCTGCTCATGCTCTATGGATGCGCTGATGGAAGCCCGATCTACCATCAACTCCATCCCAATTACACCTCCTTCTTGGGCCCTGGCCGTGAGGTCGATAGACCCTTCTTCACGCGACACTATTACAGTTGGCCGCTCCTTTGAGAGCGGATCTGGACCCCTTCCGACTCGGGACCAAATTCTTCTAGTCGGCAATCTCAGTGTGAGTCTTGGTGCCCGGATATCCCTAGGATTTCTCTGCTACTCGGCCCTTTCGCCTTACTTACTCCGACCCTTTGTCCTTTTCAGGGTCCTTTGTCTTTCGGCGGATGCTTCTCCTTCATCAGTCTCCCTAGGGAACCAGAATAGGCTGCTCTCCCTGATGGCTGCTACATCCCGTCAACAGCGTTGCCAGCTGGATGAGGAACGAGACATGCTGAGAGGCAGGGTGGCAGCGCTGGCGGCGCATCTCCAAAGGGTAGATCGTGAGCTGCTCGAGTCACGATCCCAACTTCGGGCCTGAGGCGACGCCTTCGCCTCCGCTGGTTTGGCGTCTGGTTCTTTGGGGAACCCTCATGGTGCAAAGCGTCCTCGGTCGCCGCCTACGTCCTTGGATGAGGACTGATTTTCTCTTGTGGCTTCCCCGTCTTTATGCAGATCCTTTGTAGTGGGGGCCGCTGCCCTTTGTAAAACCTTGGTCTTAATGAATGGCAATTTTTTTTATAATTGACTTTGTCTCCGTCGTCATCTCACCGTTGGCACCTTCTCATGTCGTTTTTGGGGGCTTTTCCTATGATACCGTCCCTTACTCTTCCTTTGTTCACTAGCTACCCACTATTTGAGTCTAGCTTTGGTCGGAATCGTTCATTACCACGATGAAGCTCACCCTCTGCGTCTTTCCGTCTCTGGTGACATGGAGACTTACATGACCATGGGTGAGCTTTCCATTCGACCCTTTAGTTCCTAATGTCGATGCGCATCCGGTGCTAACACACAACCCGATACAACTTCCCGCGATGGAGGTTATCAAGGAGGCTTGCCCTCCTAGCTGGCTGTTAGTCCTTTTGCTGACTAGGGTTTTCATCCTTCCTCCCAGCCGCAAGTCTTCTCTCGTGACTCTTCTTGTGTCAATCCTCAGCTTCTTTTTACTCGGGGCGTTCTTCTTTTTACCCGCATGGTCGGTTTGCGTTGTCACAACCTTCTTCTTCCTTTTCTTTGATACCGTAAGGGTGAGTTCTTTGGGAACGCGTGATTCTGAGCTCCGCGTTGTCGTCTGTCCTAAGGCGCTTCCTCATCGTCGCCGCCGGCTGCAACATGGTTGTATTTCCGTAATTCGGATTGGGTGGGTGGATCTTCTGAGCTGGCTCCTTGTACGTTGTACTAAAGTGCTTTTCATGCTCCTACACTTGTCCGTTAGCGACTCTATCCTGCGCCAAGTCGTCCTTGCTCGCAGGTCTGCTCTTCCCCTACCGCACGCCTCTCAAGGTTCTGTGTCACGTCGCTTTTGTCCGTCTCTGATCCTGAAACCGCGTAGCGTAAATCTTTTGCTAAGTCTTTGGGCGGGAATATTTTGAATTGTAAAGCGTAATCTATGGAGGGAAAATAATGAAAGACTAATATGGACTAAGCCTCTCTTACCTTCCCGATAACCTGGTAAGGGGTATCGTGTTCCTCTTACATTCCCGGTTATAGAAGAGCTTACCTTCCCGGGCATTGCTGCCGAGGTTTTGGGAGAAGGTGGTGGTTTGTTACCTACCCTAGGGTTTGACCACCTAGCCTTATAATCGCACCCCCTCTAAGTGGCACCTTTTTAGGTCAGGTGGCCGTCTATTCTATGGTGACACGCCATATAACCTGCCATAACCTGTCCTAAGGGTCGATCACCGAACCTCGTAACCGCACCCTTACTAAGTGGTGCACCTTTAGGTCAAATGATCGTTTTGTCCAATATGACACGTGTCACTCTTTGGTTCGACGATCCAAAGGGGAAATATTTATCCCCAACAAAACGTTAAAAACAAAAATTGGACCCCAAATATCATTCGGTCCCGGGGCGGTTGCACCGCTTGCCCTCATGGTTAAGCCGACACTAGTTCTAATATGGAACCAACTACTACAAAATAAACAAGATATTATCGCTGAAATTTTAAAATGCTAAATTTTACAGCGATTATAATTTTGTTCGTTTCGTAGTCGTTGGTTCAATGATAGGTTTCAACGACTAGCGAATAAAAAATTTTAGCCGCTAACAACTGCGAAACGAACAACTAAACATATCACTGATTGCTAACGCTGGTAGCTGCCGTTGATCACTATGGCCAACGACATCCAAAACGAACAAAGTCACAATTAACCAAGCTTGATACCATAAAAATCTTTTGCCGCCGACAAAATGAAGAAAACGCGATTGAGAGGAAGAAAAAAAAAATGGCAAGCTTAACCTACATTCCATTAAAGATAAAATGGGTATATCCCATATTAAACAAGCTTCTGGTTTCATGGTATTTTTTCCTCTCAAGTGGCTGTAAAAATTTGCAAGTACACCAACAAGAAGAACCATATTTGTTAAAACAGATAAAAAAACTATATTATAACCAAAAATGTTGACAAACCCAAACAGAGATAACCGAAATAAAAACAAAAACAATTCGACTCAAAATCTAATGGAAACGGTAAGCAACAGCTTCCCTCGAACTAATTCCCAACCTTACCTTTAAACCGACGCTCCTCCCATAAACCGACAAATCCCAAAACCGAAAAATTCTCCTCTCCGCCGTAGACGACCGGAGACTTTTCGTGGATGGGCCAATCAACATCCACCGCCGGCAATTCCATCCTCAATCGACGGAGAACCAAATCGTTTTCTTCGAGATTTCAGATCGAACCTGACGAATCCGAGGTTTCACCGGATCACACATCGTGTTTACCCGACGAGTGCTTGGCGTTAGTGTTCCAGTTTTTGAATTCCGGTAATCGGAAGAGATGTGCTCTCGTTTGTCGACGGTGGATGATCGTTGAAGGACAGAATCGTTACCGTCTATCTCTCCACGCTCGCGCAGATCTGCTTACCTCGATCCCTTCCCTCTTCTCTCGATTCGATTCCGTTACGAAGCTTTCGTTGAAATGCGACCGTAGATCTGTGAGCATCGGCGACGAAGCCCTCGTTAAGATCTCTCTCCGGTGTCGGAATCTGAAGAGACTCAAGCTGAGAGCTTGCCGTGAGCTAACCGATGCTGGAATGGCTACTTTCGCTGAGAATTGCAAGGATTTGAGGATCTTCTCTTGTGGATCTTGTGATTTTGGAGCTAAAGGTGTGAAGGCTGTGGTTGATCATTGCTCGGCTCTCGAGGAGTTATCGGTCAAGCGTCTCCGTGGATTCACCGACATAGCTCCGGAATCGATGGGACCAGGCGCGGCGGCTTCTTCTCTTAAGTCGATCTGCTTGAAGGAGCTTTACAACGGCCAATGCTTCGGTCCGGTGATCGTCGGCGCGAAGAATCTCAGATCTTTGAAGCTTTTTAGATGTTCCGGCGACTGGGACAAGCTTCTTCAAGATATGGCGGTTAAGGATCATGGCATAGTGGAGATACATCTTGAACGGATGCAAGTGAGTGATCTAGCTTTAGCTGCAATCTCTAATTGCTCAAGCCTCGAGATTTTGCACCTTGTGAAGACACCTGAATGCACGAATTTCGGATTAACTGCGATTGCAGAGAAGTGTAAGCGTTTGCGAAAGCTTCATATTGATGGATGTAAAGCGAATTTGATTGGGGACGAAGGGCTCGTTGCTGTGGCTAAGTTTTGCTCCAAGTTACAGGAATTGGTTCTCATTGCGGTGAATCCGACAACGCTAAGTTTAGGAATGTTGGCTGCGAAATGTCAGAATCTTGAAAGATTGGCACTTTGCTGTTGTGATACGTTTGGTGATCCTGAGCTTTCTTGCATTGCGGCGAAATGCCCGACTTTAAGGAAATTGTGTATCAAGAACTGTCCTATTTCCGATCTGGGGGTCGAGAATCTTGCAAACGGATGCCCCAGTTTAACCAAAGTGAAAATCAAGAAGTGTAGAGGAGTGTTGGGCGGTTGCGCAGACTGGTTAAGAACGGTTAGGCCTACGCTTTCGGTGAACGCAGACACCGTAGAACCAGAACATCATCCAGAAGCAAGTAATGATGCTGTTGAAGGAGGATTGCAAGGAAACGGAATCGAATTCCCTCACTTGAACAGCCAGAACATGGCACCAAGCATTGCGTCTGGCAGTAGAAGCCGGTCAGGGTATTTCAGTTCACGAGTTGGATTGTTCAGCGGAATGAGTCTAGTAGCTTGCACTTCGAGAAAACGGGCAAGCAGTTGATTGGCTTCGTGCGCTCAGCAAATACTGCAGTTACTTGATCATGTTGTTTCTTCACAAATGAAATTGTACATATATTTGGTAGTTGATTGTTTGTTGCTGTACGCAATTCCATATATAATCTTTACTGATCTATCAAGTTCCCAACACAAAGAAACATCACAATCTCAATATGGTTAACAAGATCAATGTCGTTGAGAGTAAAGCATCCATAAGCAACGAACATTAGAAATGGAAATATAGTAAGAATTAGAAACAATCAAGTGAAGAAAAGACATAGAACCAAAGCCACAAAGTTACTACAAAAAACATCACATTCTCAACATAGTTGTTCTTACAGAAACATCAAATTCTCAACATAGTTTGCGAAGGTGAAGATTATTCCTTTAGGGCTATCTCGATCCATCAATAACTTCTCTTCAATTCCTGTGATATAAACTCTTCTAACACATTTTCTCTCCAGATTGTAGTAGGAAACATAGAATGGGTAGGTCCAACAAATTGGCGCCCAAGCAATATTTCACCGGTATCAGTTGCCCAGATTGACGTTCTTTTCTCGAAAGCTGAATTTTGCAAAGGAAAGAGATGTTTCCACCGCATCTCTTTCTCAATATCATCTAGAACCCATATGTAACATCCCTATCTCGGCTTTCCGAAGGAATCGGCGCTTCGGCCATGCTACCTTTAACACCCGCCTCTTCACTCAGAAACGGCATGTTAGCTACCCTAACTTAGTGCACATGTAACCACATTTCTGAATAATACTCATCTCATTCAATGTCAACACCAATGTCTTACAACCCAAATTATAAACTACTTAAAGACATCCGAAATAGAACACTTGCATAATAATCTTAGATAACGAAGAAAGTAATGAAAGCCATTGAAAACACCCCAGCTCCTGAAATCTCGCACCACACCGAGACTTCTACTCCAGCTCCTCAAACGGCTCTTCGAACTCACCTGTAAGAAGGAGGGGTGAGTAATTTTGATTACCCAATGAGAATGAGACCTGAAACTCATTCACCACACCCACTCATATTCAACTAATATGCCAATAATAAGTATAAACAAGCAAACAAACATCACGTTCTAGTAACGCGCAAGCAAGGGAGATATCATCATGTGCACACATCCACACGGTGTTCCGAATCCACCCAAGCCCAAATCCCCATCATCTGAAGATGATCCATATTCATGTGGTTCGCCAAAACCTCCCGGCGGTGAGAATCGGTGTCCCAACTAGGCGCCCACCGAGCCCAAACAACAAATCCGTACCACAAGGCCTCCCAATCATGTGACGGCGACCTAGTAGTGCTTACACACCATCTAACTACTTTACACGCATTAGTCACACAACAAGGTTATTAAACAAGTATGCAAGCTCTTCCTCTAATGATTCCTAAGTCCATATTCGATTACCAGATGCAAATCTATCAACCAATATGCAACAAACAAACGTGTCCATACTCCGTAACACGCGGCATACTTGCGTAGAGCTAGACTCAACACACGAGAAGAAGACAAGAGAACATAGAGAATGCTCTAGATCTAATCATCACCATAGAGATCTCGGCTTAGGGTTTAAGAACAGTAAAACGGATCAGATCTACAACTAACAGCGGCAAAATCGAGAAGACATCGGCTCCTCTTCATCTCGACGGTGGCGGACGGCGGTGGCGATGGTCGGCGGCTGGCTCCTGATAGTAGGACTTTTGCAAGTCTTAAGTCAATTACTTAACTCCCACTCATGTCATTGTGGTATTTAAGGATCAATCCAAATGGGTTTAATGTCTCAATCACTAAGAATGCATAGAACTACTTAATTCAAGCAAGACAAGTTGGCTTATGTTTAATCTAGCAAGTTAATTCAAATTTAAAGCAAGTAAACAAGAACTACAATATCAAACGAGATTAATTGCAAATAAAAGACGAATCCAAGGATGAGGTTATGAAATTAAGGTGATTCTATAGCTAATTTATGATGCCCAATACACAATCAATGCATAATCCCTAGGTTAAGATCACTAATTATGACTAATCCTCTCTCAAGGCACTAATCACTTTGCTGATCACTAAATCAAGAACAAATTCTCATTTGTGATAGAATGATTAGCATGCATTAAATTCAGTATTCAAATCAACCAATAAACACCCTAGACATATAATCTTATAGGCTAGGAATGAATATCTCTAACTAAGCTCTTTGGAGAATTTCATCAAACACCTTGTGGGTGTGAAATTCCCTAAAGTCTAGATTGATTATCTCTAACCTAATCTAGCATTAAGTACACTTAGATAGAAGGGGAATCAAAAGACTAAAGCCCTAAGCATCATAAATCAACCTAGAAATCACCCTAAATCTACCTCATCCCAAGATTCTAAGTAACTACTCACTAATCATGATGGACCCAACAAATCCTGTGAAGAATATATTGAATCCCATGATTATGTGATGATTTGATTAAGAGAGAAAGAGTAGAAGGTAGAAATTAAAGAACTAAAGCTTAAATTGCATAAATTAAAAGGAGATATCTCTTACAAAATACTTAGAACACTAAAGGGAAAGTTTTTTAGCAAGAGAAAAGGATCCCCTAAGAAAAATTAGGTTTAGAGTATTTATAATTATTGCTGGACGGACTGGGTCAACCTGGTACAAACCGGGTGTTGACCCGGCCGAAACTGGGTCGAGAGTTCTACACCGGCCGGTGGTGGTCCGGTATGGCGGGCCGCTGTAGATGGTCTTCGGTCGAGAACTTCCATGCCGGGTTGAGATGGGGCGGTGTGGAGGGCCGGTATTTGGCCTGTCCTTGTGTTAGTCGAGTACCGGCCGGACATGCCGGTATTCCGTATCCTGAAGTCTTGAGGGCAAGCAAAGTCTAAGTCTGGGGGAGTTGATATATCATAGTTTTTACCCATTTTAGACCATGATATAGATCTTAAATATGGAGTATTTCTACTATTTTGTAGTGTTTTTGAGTCTTTTACAGGTTTATGTACGTTTGGAGCTTAATTGGAGATATTGAAACATTATGGAGCATTTTGGAGCATATGGAGATGTAGACTCATGCAGAGACGTCAGAAGTTTGGCATTCGTTGAAGAACTTTCCACCGATGGATTGAGCTCCCATTTGGACAAAAGACAGATCAATCGATTAGCTTTCATTTGAAAGTGGTTTATGGCCATTCTAACGGTGCGATAAAAAGTTATGCCAGTTTTCGTGAAGACAGTCTAGTCTAGCGAGCAGAAGAGTCGACACAGAGGATTAGTATCGACCGATACTACCTAGTGTCGATCGATACTCACTGCAGAAAAACAGGAAACGCGACTTTTTACAAGATTTAAGAGTCTGCACTTTGGTCCAGAAGACTTTAATAATTAGAAGAAGCCCCAAAACGTGTTTTAGCAGTATAATTAGGTTTTTCAGCCACTTTTGTGGGAGGAGCTTTCTTTTATTTTTGTTCTGATTGAGAGAGATTGTTTTAGGGATTTTGGGGAGACAACTCTGAACCCCTTTGTTTCTGATTGATTACTTTTATGCAATTCTATTCATCTATGATTTTTGTTCCATTAATCATGTCTGAGTAGATCCACTTTAGGTTCAAGGTTCTCATAAGGGTTTTCTCTGAATGCTAGGTTGATTAGTTGATTAGGATTCACTATCTGAATTAGTTTTTCACCATAGGTTGTTCTCAAAGCTAATTCTAGGTTGACGAATCTGGAACTTAGATCTTAGGATAATTGATTAGGCACGAGAGTGCGATTAATTACCTGATAGAACTTAGGGTGAGCAAAACAACTATTCGCAAAGAGATTTGGTTTAGTTGTTTTGTGAACAAATCAAACTTGAACTAAAAGCTGGTTTAGACTTTAGGATTCGCAAAGAGATTTGGAATTCTAGGATTTAGACTTAGATAGTTTTCGCAACGAGAGTTAGTTAGCTACACTTTAGTGATTTGAGTTCATGAACCGCGCTAAATCTGAATCATGTTAGTTAGTATTATCTACATTCATTGAATTTCTGATAAATACCCTGAGCCTATCTTCTTTCCAATTGACTCACAACTAGTTTAATTTACGTATTTGCTTTCAATTCCATTGATCACTTAGCTTAATTCAGCTTTTAGAATCTATTGTGTGTTTCATTGAGTCTCTGTGGATTCGATCCCTAAGTATTACAATCGACAAAGCTTTAGTACTTTTAGGGTATTAATTTGAGCTTATCAAATTTGGCGCCGTTGTCGGGGATTCAATTCGCCATTAGATTTTAGTTTGAGAATTTTGACTAAGTTCGACCAGTGTCGATCGACACCCTAGTGGTATCGGTCGATACCTGTCGTGAATTTCGGTTACTTACGTTCTTCACTTTTGTGTTTCAGGTGCATGCCTAATCGCCAAACCAGAAGGAACAAGGACACTCCGCTAGTTAATCTTTCCAACGAGGAATTAGCACTTTTGGAACGTACAAACCGGAAAACAAGGAAGCCAGCGGAGATGAACAATCCAATGGTATTGATTCGTGATGAAACTGGGACTTTGAGAGACCAAGAAGGTCAATTGTGCAATGAGAGAGAGCAATGACTTGATGGAGATGGAAACGTCATTGCCCCTGCAGTTATTGTGAATTTCGGGAACGATGTGGTTGATCGTGGAAGAACAATTGGAGAATACAACAGGCTTGATCAGTTCTATGCAAATCGATCAGCGATTCGCCCTCCTGCTTTTAAGAGGAATGACTTTGAGCTGAAACCCGCATACTTCACTTTCGTGGGTCAGCATCTCTTTCATGGTCTTCCTCATGAACACCCCATGGATCACATTGAGAGGTTTGAGGACTTGGTCACTAGCATGAAGTATAATGGAGTGTCCAACGATTACCTTCTCTGTAAGCTCTTCCCACACTCTCTTGGTGGAGATGCAGCTTATTGGCTTAAGCAGTTGCCCCCTGGATCACTGACTACATGGGAGGAGACGAAGAATGCGTTCCTGAATAATTTCTATGATGATGCGAGATCCGAAGAGCTCAGGAACAAGATTTCTCAGTTTTCTCAGGGTCCGACAGAGGCACCCAAGGCTGCTTGGGTGAGATTGAGGTCATATCAGAGAGATTGTCCGCACCATGGTTTCACTAAGGTTCAGTTGCTGGGTATATTCTTCAGAGGGATTAATTAGAGGTATCAGATGGCCTTGGATGCTGCGAGTAATGGAAATTTCAACACCAGGTATCCTGACAATGCTTATGTGCTTATTGAGAACTTGGTGTCTAGCAATAGCACCAAGAATGCTGATTTCGAGCGAAAGAAGCAAGCTGGAGGAGTTGATGGATCGCAGATTGCTGAAGTTCAGGCCAAGTTGGATTATGTGCACAATTTCTTGATGGGAAGGACCAAGAAGGATGTCCACTTTGCCGCTGACGATGAAGTAGAAAATGTTAACTATAGTGGTGGAGCTGGGTTTCAAGGTCAAATGTATCAATACCAGCACAACAACAACCGACACTTCACCAACAATGCTAAGCAAGGAGGGTACCAATCTCCACCACCCAAAGCTCCTGAAAGCAAAGTTGAATCTATGCTTGAACATATTCTTCAGGGACAGCAGAATATGACAGTGGATTTCAGTGGGAAGATGGATGCCTTGTATGCAGATCTGAATGGGAAAATCGAGGCACTCAGTACTGGCCACAAGATGCTGGAAACTCAGGTAGCTCAGGTTTCAGTAGCTGTCAAGGGAAAGATGGTTCATCCACAAAACGAACACGTCAATGCAATCACCTTAGGAAGTGCTAAAGAGGTGATTCCAGAACGGAAAAAGAGCCTAACTGCAGGAGATCTCGTCGATCTTGACGATAAGGATTCAGAAAATCCCAGGGTATCGACCGACACCACCGAGCGTCGATCGACACTAGTGCAGAAACTTTCACGGGACGTCTCAAAACCCCGTGTATCAATCGATACCACCCCTGTATCGATCGACACTGACCCTGAGGTCGAGAAGACACCTGAATTGATTGAAGAATGTGTTTACAAGCCTAAGGTAACATACCCTCGACCACCTAGACATCTCATGAAACCCATAACTGCGGAGAAGTTGCTAGCTTTTGAGAAGATGGTCAGGAGGATTCCCCGCACTATATCTTTTGAAAAAGCTTTTGAAAACCGTCATTTGGAGTGTTACTTCCAAAACTGCAGAGAAACTGAGGAAGAGATCAATGCACTCTTCATTAAGGCCAGAAGTACACCACCTCCACTGAAGCAGCTGACTAAGAGGGAAGACCCAGGAAAATTTTCAGTTCCATGCTCTATCTCTAGAGTTGAATTCAACGAGTCTCTCGTTGACTCAAGGGCTAGCGTCAATGTCATGTCAAGGGCAATTGCAGAGAGATTGGGAGCTGATATTCGATCCCCCAGGACATCTATCACATACGCGAACTGTTCCACCTCACTTCCGCACGGTACAATCCCTGATTTGATGGTCACAGTAGGAGATTGTCTGGTTCCTACTAATTTTCAAGTTGTGGAGATGAGTGCAAGATCTACTACGCAGTTGATTCTTGGAAGACCGTTCATGGCTACGGTTGGTGCCATTATGGACACACCCATCAAGAAAATCTCATTCTCATATATTGACAAGGAGGTGTACTACGAAGCCAATCCTACTAGAGGAACTCCCACACGTGTCTCTTGCATCGATGTTGTCACATGAGAGACGTTGATAGTTGATAATCGGGAAGAGCCTTCTGACGAGCCTAATACCATAGCGATCTAGATAGTCCTTCTGTCATCACCAAGAAAGACATCAAAAAGGCTAAGGCAAAAACCGAGGAGACATAGAACTTGCATCGACCAAGAAGCCCTGGTATCGATCGATACCCTCCTAGTATCGGTCGATACCCCACGCGCAGTGCTACCCATGTGACTTTGATCCCTCAGAAGTGTGATGGAGATTCGCTTGAATATAAGGTGAAGTGCAAAGGAACCCCAAAACCATTCTCTAAGGCTAGAGTTATTCTTACTTCGAAGCTGAAAGAGAAAGGAAAGGAGGTTGTGGAGAGCATGTTGAGCAGGACTCTGAAGTTGGCGATGTCTAGTTGTGGAGCTTGTTTTGGTGCAAGTTCTCATTCCTATTCCGATTAATACATGAGCCAAAGTCAAGCTAATGACTAAAAACAAGCGCTTGGTGGGAGGCAACCCACTGGTAAGTCTGTATATAAGTCTTTTGTTTTTGTTTTTATTTTTGGTTTTGTGTCTTGTGTTTCACGTGAAGCAGATTCAGAAAAGCAGCATCGATCGACACAAACCCGGTATCGATCAACACCATCCACGTGACAAAGGAGCAGAAACTTGCTACGAGTATCGATCGATACCAGTGCTGTATCGGTCGACACTCATCACCATCTCGGGTAACTTCTTCGCTTTTCACTAATCCACTCAGCTCTTCTGATTTCTTTTACCAACTCTAGACTAGATAACATTGGGGACAGTGTTGTTTAAGTCTGGGGGAGGTAGTTGCTGACATCGTGTTTGTTTTTCTTAGAGTCAGTCATTTTTGTGTCAAATTTGTTTTATTGAGTCAAAATTTTGTTGGAGATTATGATCTTGTTCTTGAATCTACTGTTTTGACTTTGCTTCTAAGTGTCTATTGTTACAGAATCAGTTCTAGATCGACTAATGAAAAATCCAAAGGCGGACTAGTTAACTAGAAGACACACATGTTTCCAGCAGAGTTCTTTTAAAGCCTGAGCCAAACTTCTGCACTTCATCGATGTGGTTAGTATTCATAGAGCTTGATTCCTCATTCATATCTGACAAATGAACCCATGTGTTTAAGTAATAGTATTTCTCTCCCCTGTTATAAGTTAATAAATAAGTGCATGAAAAGATGAAATGATTTTCTCCTGAGTAGAGGGTTAGGAATGTTTCCAGCAATCCCATTATTCTACTTGGTGAGGAATGATCACACAAAGGTTGGAAGCGAGGCTAGGATTTTTCTATGATGCCATTATTCGCCTACGCCTTTGATACGTTGAGAGGGAAGAACCGGGGATTCGGTGGCAAACACCATCAATACTCGCGTCTCATACCGTGATGTGTATATGCAGATCTAAAAAAAAAAAGAGAACATAATAAGAAATAAGTCTGGGGGAGAGAAAGTGATACAAAAGGTGTGAAAAAGGGTGGTTCCTTGTCATGATATGGGAATGAATCTAGAAGGTTCTTGGTATTAATCACAGCGATGAAACTGGTGATGATGGGTTTAATTGAGCGATGTTGTGAGATAACGTGTGTAGTCTGGGGAAGCTGCGAATGCCTAAGGAGAAGTACATGGTGGTTAGTTTTGGAACTGGTTAGGTGACATTTGGGTGCTTCGGAAAAAGGTCATTGCAATGTTTCATGAACATGTGAGTCTCCGTGTTTTCAAACCTCTTTCTCTGGTTTTGTCTTCTATTTGCTTGAGGGCAAGCAAAGGCTAAGTCTGGGGGAGTTGATATATCATGGTTTTAACCCCTTTTAGACCATGATATAGGTCCTAAATATGGAGTATTTCTACTATTTTGTAGTGTTTTTGAGTCTTTTATAAGTTTAGGTACGTTTGGAGTTTAATTGGAGATATTGAAGCATTCTGGAGCATTTTGGAGCATATAGAGATGCAGAGTCATGCAGAGACGTCAGAAGTTTGGCATTCGTGGAAGAACTTTCCATCAATGGATTGAGCTCCCATTTGGACACAAGACAGATCAATGGATTATCTTTCATTTGGAAGTGGTTTGAGGCCATTCCAACGGTGCGATCAAAAGTTATGCCAGTTTTCGTGAAGATAGTCTAGTCTAGCGAGCAGAAGAGTCGACACAGAGGATTAGTATCGACAGATACTACCTAGTGTCGATCGATACTCACTGCAGGAAAACAGGAAACATGACTTTTTACAAGATTTAAGAGTCTGCACTTTGGTCTAGAAGACTTTAATAATTACAAGAAGCCCCAAAACGTGTTTTAGCATTATAATTAGGTTTTTCAGCCACTTTTGTGGGAGGAGCTTTCTTTTACTTTTGTTATGATTGAGAGAGATTGTTTTAGGGATTTTGGGGAGACAACTGTGAACCCCTTTGTTTCTGATTGATTTATTTTATGCAATTCTATTCATCTATGATTTTTGTTCCATTAATCATGTCTGAGTAGATCCACTTTAGGTTCAGGGTTCTCATAAGGGTTTTCTCTGAATGCTAGGTTGATTAGTTGATTAGGATTCACCATCTGAATTAGTTCTTCACCAGAGGTTGTTTTCAAAGCTAATTCTAGGTTGACGAATCTGGAACTTAGATCTTAGGATAATTGATTAGGCATGAGAGTGCGATTAATTACTAGATAGAACTTAGGGTGAGCAAAACAACTATTCGCAAAGAGATTTGGTTTAGTTGTTTTGTGAACAAATCAAACTTGAACTAAAAGCTGGTTTAGACTTTAGGATTTGCAAAGAGATTTGGAATTCTAGGATTTAGACTTAGATAGTTTTCGCAACGAGAGTTGGTTAGCTACACTTTAGTGATTTGAGTTCATGAACCGCGCTAAATCTGAATCCTGTTAGTTAGTATTATCTACATTCATTGAATTCCTGAGAAATACCTTGAGCCTATCTTCTTTCCAATTGACTTACAACTAGTTTAATTTACGTATTTGCTTTCAATTCCATTGATCACTTAGCTTAATTCAACTTTTAGAATCTATTGTGTGTTTCCTTGAGTCTCTGTGGATTCAATCCCTAAGTATTACAATCGACAAAGCTTTAGTACTTTTAGGGTATTAATTTGAGCTTATCACAACACCGGGTGAGATCGGCCAGGTATAACGGGCCGGTATGGTCACTCCGAGTCAAGCCTTGCCTAAAATCATCTTCTCATTGTCCAACTACATGTGCAAGTTCCTCCAAGGTCTCCAAAAGTCTCCAAATACCAAGAAACAAACTCCAAAACATGCAAGACACTCTTGGACCTAGCATGAACTCCCTAAAGTCTAAATGAGGGTAAAATGCTAAAGAAAAACAATGATTATGCATGCATGTGACTCAAAACACTAAGTAAAATGCATGCTAGAACAAGTAAATTATGAGAATATCAACTCTTCCAAACTTATTCCTTTGCTTGCTGATATATCATGGTTTTTACCGGTTTTTAACCATGATATATGTTTTATTTATAGAGTCATTATAGTATTTTTGGAGTCTTTTTGAGTCTTTTCAGGTTTTAGGTGACTTTGGGAGAAAGGAACCGTTTTGGGTAAAAATGAGCATATGAAGATGCAGAATCATGCAGAGACGTCAGAAGTTTGACATTAGTTGAAGAACTTCCCACCGATGGATTGAGCTCCAATTTTGATACAAGATAGATCAATGGATTAGCTTTCATTTGGAAGTAGTTTAAGGCCATTCCAATGGTGCGATCAAAAGTTATACCAGTTTTCGTGAAGACAGTCCAGTCTGGCGAGCAGAAGAAGCAGTGTGTCGATCGATACCACTAATGGTGTCGGTCGATACCGACAGCAGGAAAACAAGAAACGCGACTTTTTACAAGTCTGGAGAGTTTGCACCTTGGTCCAGAAGTCTTTAATTATTACAAGAAGCCCCATAACGTGTTTTAGCATTATAATTAGGTTTTTCAGCCACTTTTGTTGGCTAAGCTTTATTTTATTCTTCATACTTTGAGAGAGATTTGTTACAGGGTTTTTAGAGAGACAATTCTGGACCCCTTGTTTCTATTTGATTTCTTTTATGCAATTATATTCATCTATGATTTCTGTTCCATTAATCATGTCTGAGTAGATCCACTTTAGGTTTAGGGTTTTCTCATAAAGGATTTCATTGAGTGCTGGTAATTGATTTGTTAGGATTCATAATCTGAATTAGTTCTTCACCATAGGTTGTTCTCAAAGCTAACTCTAAGTTGACGAATCTGGAACTTAGATCTTAGGTTAATCGATTAGGCACGACAATGTAATTGATAATCTGACAGAACTTAGGGTGAGCAAAATAGCTATCCGCAAAGAGATTTGGTTTAGCTGTTTTGTGAACATATCAAACCTGAACTTTAAAGCTGGTTTAGATCTTTAGGATTTGCAAAGAGATTTGAGATTCTAGGATTTAGATTTAGATAATTCTCGCAACGATAGTTGGTTAATTATAGCTTAGTGATTTGAGTTCAAGAACCGTGCATAACCTGAATCCTGATTAATTGGTTTATCTGCATTCTCTGATTTCCTGAGAAATACCTTGAACCTATCTCTCCTCCATCGAATTTACAACCGTTTAATTTGCATTGCTCTTTCCTTTTTATTGTTTTACTTAGCTTAATTCTATTCTATTTAATCTATTGTGTGATTCTTGAGTCTTTGTGGTTCGACCCCTACTATACTGCAGCTACAACTTTAGTACTTTTAGGGTATTAATTTTGATCTTATCAAAATTTGGCGCCGTTGCCGGGGAATCTAAATTCGCCATTAGATTTTAGTTAAGAATTTCGACTAAGTTCAGCGGTGTCGATCGATACCCAACTGGTGTCGGTCGATACTCGTCGCATTTTTTTGATTTTTGTTACTTACGTGCTTTGACTTTTGTGTTTCTGGTGTATGCCTAATCGCGAAACCAGAAGAAACAAGAGCACTCAACTAGTTAATCTTTCCCTTGAAGAACTAGCACTTTTGGAACGCACAAACATGAAAGCAAAGACGCCAACAGAGATGAACAATCCAGTGGTTTTGGTTCGTGATGATGCTGGAACTTTGAGAGACCAAGAGGGTCATTTGTGCAATGAGAGGGGGCAACGACTTGATGGAGATGGAAACATCATTGTCCCTCCAGCTGTTGTGAATGTTGGGAATGATGTGGTTGATCGTGGTAGGACAATTGGAGAGTACAACAGGCGTGATCAGTTCTATGCCAATCGATCAGCGATTCGCCCTCCTGCTTTTCAGAGGAATGACTTTGAGCTGAAACATGCATACTTCACTCTTGTGGGTCAGCATCCTTTTCATGGTCTTCCTCATGAGCACCCCATGGATCATATTGAGAGGTTCGTGGACTTGGTCACTAGCATCAAGTACAATGGAGTGTCCAACGATTACCTCATCTGTAAGCTTTTTCCATACTCTCTTGGTGGGGAAGCAACTTATTGGCTTAAGCAGTTACCTCCTGGATCATTGACTACTTGGGAAGAGACTAAGAATGCCTTCCTCAATAATTTCTATGATGATGCGAGATCCGAGGAGCTTAGGAACAAGATCTCACAATTTTCTCAAGGTGCGACTGAGGCATTTAAGGCTGCTTGGATCAGATTCAGATCATATCAGAGGGACTGTCCACATCACGGGTTCACTAAGGTTCAGTTGCTGGGTATTTTTTTCAGAGGGATTGATTGGAGGTATCAGATGGCCTTAGATGCTGCGAGTAATGGGAACTTCAATACCAGGTATCCTGACGATGCTTATGTGCTTATTGAGAACTTGGCGTCTAGCAATATAGCACCAAGAATGCAGACTTTGAGCGGAAGAAGCGGGCTGGGAATTTGGATGGATCGCAGATTGCTGAGGTTCAAGCCAAGCTGGATTCAGTGCACAATCTTTTGATGGGAAAGACGAAGAAGGCTGTTCATTTTGCTGATGAGGATGAAGTGGAAGATGTTAACTACATATGTGGTGCTGGTTTTCAAAGTTAGAGATATCAATACCAGCAAAACAACAACCAAAACTTCACCAACAATTGCCAGCCTATTCCTCCCAAATCTCTAGAGAACAAGGTTGAATCCATGCTTGAACAGATTCTTGAGGGACAACAGAAGATGACAGTGGATTTTAATGGGAAGATGGATGCTATGTACACATACCTAAATGGAAAGATTGAAGCTCTTAGCATTCATCAGAAGAGGCTGGAAACTTGGGTCGCTCAGACTGCAGCAGCTGTGAAGAGGCAAGAAGGTTTTCTTCTAGGAAAAACAGTGAATCCAAGGGAATACGTCAATGCAATCACCTTAAGAAGTGATGAAGAGGTCGATCAAGGAGTGAAAATTGGCCTAACTGCAAAGAATCTCGTCGATCTTGTAGAAGATGACGACGATGAGGCTCCCGAAATCGCCCCAGTATCGATCGATACCACCCAGCATCGGTCGATACCCGTCCAAGGATCTGCCAATGACGTTTCGAAGCAACAAGCATCGATCGACACCCCCCAGTGTCGACCGATACAGAGACCGAGATCGAGAAGCCTTGTGTCGATCGACACCAATCTGGCATCGATCGACACCCCTCGCAGACTAATCCAGAAATTGAGAAAACACCCAAGATTGTCGAGGAACGTGTCTACAAACCTAAGGTGCCATATCCTATGCCACCTAGACATCTCAGAAACCCCATTACTGCAGAGAAGTTGCTCGGTTTTGAGAAGATGGTAAGGAGGATTCCCCATACGATGTCTTTTGAAGAAGCTTTGGAAAACCGCCCTTTGCTTAGTCACTTCCGAGATTGCAGAGAAACAGAGGAGGAAATCGAAGCACTCTTCATCAAGGCAAGAAGCACACCACCACCATTGAAGCAGTTGACTAAGAGAGAAGACCCAGGAAAATGTTCGGTTCCATGCTCTATCTCTGGAGTTGAATTCAAAAAATCTCTCGTTGATTCAGGGTCTAGCGTCAATGTCATGTCAAGGGCAATTGCAGAGAGGTTGAGAATTGATATAAGATCTCCTAAGATGTCTCTTACATTCGCGAACTGTTTCACCTCAGTCCCATATGGGACCATCCCTGATTTGCTGGTTAAAGTAGGAGATTATTTGGTTCCTACTGATTTTCAGGTTGTGGAGATGAGTGCAAGATCTAGTACGCCTTTGATTCTTGGAAGACCGTTCATGGCTACAGTTGGTGCATTTATAGACACGCCCAGTAAGAGAATCTCGTTCTCATACATTGACAAAGAGGTCTCCTACAAAGCCATCCCTTTTGGAAGAGCTCCCAAACATATCTCTTGCATCACCGTTGTTACAGGAGAGACGTTGATGGTTGATCTTTTGGAAGAGCCTTATGATGAACCAACTGTCATAGACGTTTTAGATGGTCCTTCTATCATCACGAAGAGAGACATCCCAACGGCTAAGGCAAAGAAGAAGGTGAAGAGCAAAAGAGTCAAGGGTGATGCCTATATGAATTTAATCCCTCAGAAGTGTGATGGAGATTCGATTGAGTATAAAGTGAAGTGCAAAGGAACCTCAAAACCATTCTCTAAGGCTAGAGTTATTCTTACTTCAGAGCTGAAAGAGAAAGGAAAGGAGGTTGTGAAAAGCATGTTGAGCAGAACTCTGAAGCTGGAAGTGTCTAGTTGTAGAACTTGCCTGGGAGTAAGTTCTCAATTTTCTCCTGACTGATACTTGAGCCAAAGTCAAGCTAGTGACGTAAAAAAAGCGCTTGGTGGGAGGCAACCCATTGGTGAGTCTGTATATAAGTCTTTTATTTTTGTCATTTTTTGTTCTTGTGTCTTATGTTTTTGTGTGAATCAGATGAACAGGTGATGTGTCGACCGATACCATTATGGTATCGATCGACACCAGGAGGAACATAGATTGTGGCTAACTACGCTTGGTATCGATCGATAGCAGGCTGTGTGTCGGTCGACACCCCTACCCCAATCCAGTAATTTCTTTGTTTTTCCACGATTCCACTAAGTTCTTTTGGTTTCTTTTACCAACTCTAGGCTAAATAACACTGGGGACAGTGTTGTTCAAGTCTGGGGGAGGTAGTCTTTAATTATTACAAGAAGCCCCAGAACGTGTTTTACCATTATAATTAGGTTTTTCAGCCACTTTGGCTAAGTTTTATTTTATTCTTCATACTTTGAGAGAGATTTGTTACAGGGTTTTTAGAGAGACAATTCCGGACCCCTTGTTTCTATTTGATTTCTTTTATGCAATTCTATTCATCTATGATTTCTGTTCCATTAATCATGTCTGAGTAGATCCACTTTAGGTTTAGGGTTTTCTCATAAAGGATTTCATTGAGTGCTAGTAATTGATTTGTTAGGATTCATAATCTGAATTAGTTCTTCACCATAGGTTGTTCTCAAAGCTAACTCTAGGTTGACGAATTTGGAACTTAGATCTTAGGTTAATCGATTAGGCACGACAGTGCAATTGATAATCTGACAGAACTTAGGGTGAGCAAAATAGCTATCCGCAAAGAGATTTGGTTTAGTTGTTTTGTGAACATATCAAACCTGAACTTTAAAGCTGGTTTAGATCTTTAGGATTTGCAAAGAGATTTGGGATTCTAGGATTTAGATTTAGATAATCCTCGCAACGACAGTTGGTTAATTATAGCTTAGTGATTTGAGTTCAAGAACCGTGCATAACCTGAATCATGATTAATTGGTTTATCTGCATTCTCTGATTTCTTGAGAAATACCCTGAACCTATCTCTCCTCCATCGAATTTACAACCATTTAATTTGCATTGCTCTTTCCTTTTTATTGTTTTACTTAGCTTAATTCTATTCTATTTAATCTATTGTGTGATTTTTGAGTCTTTTTGGTTCGACCCCTACTATACTACAGCTACAGCTTTAGTACTTTTAGGGTATTAATTTTGAGCTTATCACTTGCCCTCAAGCGAACAAACAAAATTAAGTAGAAGTAGTGGTTTGAAGGCGGGAGCTCAAATCCACAAGTATCATAAAAAGAATTCAAGCCCAATGTTTACATTGGACTATTGAGGCTAATTTCTAATGCTAATAGTTAACCTTATAATTTGCACCAACCACTTCTCAATATCGTATTCTCCCCTTTGCCTTTTCGTTCACTTTTCCATTCCACCACAATCCCGTTGATCAAATATTTTATACCAAACCCTAAAACTTCCCTTCCTAGCTAGCTTACCCTAGTCTAGCCCGTGATGTTGAGCTAGATCTTCATGCAAACCTATCCTTGTCGCCTTAAACTCAACACTTTTTGCCAAGTTTACTCGAAAAATTAGGCCTCACATACGCACACTAAAGCTTTGGCTTGAAAGGAGGGTAGATTAAAGGTACGGTGAACCGTTCCAATGATGGGAATCAGCTATTTGAGCTAACAAGAGGGTGGTAAAATGGATAAGATAGCCTAAATATGTATGTGGTATCCATGAATTCACTATGCAATGCACAAACATGATAATTAAATGTCAAGATTATGGTTCTCACTTAAGTAGGATTGGACTCAAATCACAACTTGCTTTAGCTAAGACATGAGTAATGAAACAGAAGATCAAAATATGGTTCATCATTGATTTCAAACACGAGATCAAAAGCATCAAACAACTAGCAATGAAGGCATTAGACCAAGCTCTTAAAATGATACTCTACAAGGAAAAATCATCATTGCTCCCATGCACGTGCAATGCAACCTATATGCACACTAGACTCGATCCTACACATGTGATGCAACTACATGTTTTCTTTTTGTATTTTCAAAATTTTCAAAAATTTTCGATTTTTTGTGTGTGTTTTTCTATGCCTTATATGGATGCATGAGACTCAAAATGCAAAATAAAAATAAGAACACAAAGAACAAGATTAGATAACACACAAACCCTCCCCTAAACTTAAATTACACAATCCCTTGTGTAATAAAATCTTAAGAGAGAGCTAAACAATGCATGAGACAAACAAAAACATGAATCTAAATGCTATTTACAAAGTTTTGGAGTGTTACCTAGAAACTTTGAGATGGGGAAGAAGACCCCACGAAATAAGATGGGTTACTCGAGCAAGGGGATGGGGATCTCAAGGCCTTCCTCTTGGCCATTTTCTCATCACGAGCCCACGAACGGCATGCTTCTTCATGGAGCACGCTCTCTCCTCCATGTACCGCAAGGCTTTGGTCCAATGCCATGGAGCTCTCACCAACTTCCTCCCGGTCCATTGCACTTGTCTCTCCTTGGTCGTGGGATGAGCTAGCCTTTGCACATTTTGCTTTGAGCTCCTTGACCGTCTTCTTCAAACTCTTGACCGTTCTCACCAATTTCCTCATAGTTTTGTTTTGCCACTTGCACCACCGTTGAAGGAGTCTTGTTTGGTGGTGTGCATGTCTAGTGGCAATGTCCGGCATTTTCCCATCATAAGGATCAAAGCTATACCTCTCACTTCCGTACTTGGGGTCGGTTGAAAACGGTCTCTCATCCTCTTCATCTAGACCATTGGATGTCTCAGCTTCGTCCCTTGGTGCTTGCTTGGCTTTCTTCTTTGATAAGCGAATTGTCTCAAGTGGTGGATCCGTGCACTACAAGGAAACAGTCTTTTAACTACTGCAAAAACAGTAGGAAATCAGTAGCAAAACAGAGTTTTACGACTGATTAGCGACTGATATGTGTCGTAGTTAAAGGTCTCGTCGCTAAATAAATCAGTAGCAAAATTGCTACTGATTTACGACTGATTAGCGACTGATATAATCAATCGCTATTAAGTCGCTAATCAGTAGTAAAATATTACGACTGATTACCGACTGATTACCGACTGAATAGTGACTGAATTTTGCTACTAAAAGTTCAGTCGGTATGCAGTCGTAAAATCTAGCTACTAAATTGCGACTGATTACCTACGACTTGAGCTACTAATTTACGACTAAACTGATCATTGATTTAGTTGTTTTTGGCAAAGTTTAACTACTGTTTTACGACTGGTTTGTTTTTGTTGTTACTACTAATTTGCTACTGAATACCTACTACTAATTATCAATTTCTTAATGTTGTTTAGTAACTAATCGGTTTATTGATTTTAATTCAATGTTGAAGCTATAAAGAAAAGAAAAAACAAATTTAAAGCAATCGAAAAGTGAAAACAAATTTAAAAACTTAGGAATAAGTTTTTAAACACACAACATAATTCATGTTTTAAACATGTTTCAGACATGTTTCAAAAGGAACAAGTTTCAGACAAAAGGAACAAGTGTCTTAGGGATTAGCAGAAGCAGAAGAAGTGTCTTGGGCGAGGAATGCGAGGAAGCGCTCATCGGTTTGCAAGAATTTGTGGACAATTGCAAGCTCAGCGGTCTGGGCGCTTTGAGCAGCTAAAACTCGAGCATTCTCTGCTTCTTGCTGTGCGATAAGAGCAGCTTGTTCCTTCAGCTTCTCTTCAGCCATTTGAAGCTGTTGTTGCATCTGCCGGAAAGAAGCCGAGGTTTCCGGGTTTTGTACCTTTCCCTTGACCAGATTCTTGAGGCTTCCAAAACCAAACATTTCTCCTCTATCATTTGTGAGTGTAGACTACAAAAAGAAAACTATCATCAATCAATTTCAGACACTATCATCAATCAATTTCAGACACTATCATCAAAAAGAAAACCAAACATTTCCAAAACCAAATATTTCTCCTCTATCATTTGTGAGTGTAGACTATTAATCTCAGACACTATCATCAATCAATTTCCAAAACATAACAACATAAACAAAGCACTTCACCTGAATAAAGAGCTCGTTATCCTCTTCTATGGATAGCACTGGATGACGACCATCCGAAAGCTCTGTGGTTTCCGAGTCATGTTCAGACAACTTCTCTTCCTTTTTCTTCATATAGGCCTCAGCAACTTGCTTCGCTTTCAGATCAACAAAGGTCCCATCTTTCTTGGTATGAGCCCTGATGAACACCTCACCGAAGCTCACCTCAACAAAGGTCCCATTCAACAACCTTAAATGGGAAAAGGATAAGGTGAATCAGTATATCAGCAAACTTAGTTAGAGTAAATGTAAAGCATTAAGAACATAAAACCATATATCACAGATTCAAGCACCAAGTAAATGTTAAAACTGACTTACCATTTCTTGTTCGATTTGTCGGTAAGACTTCTGTCCAGAGGTGTGTTTGTGAGGACCGAGACCTTTACGATCAGACATCCGAGCTGCTGAGGTTGTTGCACTCTTTGATTTTTGTTCTTCAGTTCTCCAATGTTTTTTCATGTCTGCCCAGAGCTTATCATTGATCCATTTCGGTTGCTCGTCATTACATCTCGCAGTGCTCACCATGTCTTTCAAGCGAAGTTGAATTATAGACTCGAAATGCTCTTGAACCAAACCTGTTAAAGATGGATCCCATCTGTGTTTTTTCTACAAAACAACAGAGAAAGATAAGTGTTAAAGCAAATACAAGAAAAACAGAGAAGTTTGGTGTTACAGTAGAGAGATTCTTACCGCGAATTCAACAAAGTACCGTTCTTGTCTTTCTCTAGGCACACTCGACCAACTGTAGTAGGGGCCATCAAACTTGTTGGTGAAACACTTTGTAATCTTCCGGGTTAGAGATGATTTGTCATAACCAAACCTACAAAGACACTGAAATATATGATTGTTATTGAGCAACAATCACAGAATCAGCCATGGAATCTAGTTCACAGAAACATATCATTTCATTTCATTCTACTATACTAAAAGGATCTAAAACCGTATACTAGCTTATCGGGAATTCATAAACTACAATGAAAAGCAGTTAGCTTACTGAAAATTCAATCACAAATTACAATGAAAATTTCGTGAACAATGTAAGCTATTCAGAGTGTTTCTCAATCTGCAATCAAACATTTGCTTTGCCATTGGATCAAAAGGAGAAACTGTTCTTCAAGCAATCAACATCAACATGATCTCTGAACATTCTTGAAATACAACCAAATAAGCTTAACCTAGTGCTACACAAAATTCCCAATTGCATGCAGCAGAGCTAGAATCAAACCAAAATCCCAATTTTCATCTGTTTCAACAGTCCACACAAGTTATGTATGACAATTCTACTATACTAGCTTATCGGAAATGCATTCACAAACTACAATGAACTCTGTATGACATCAATTTTAGTTACATTGCCCACTTTTCTAGTCATACTCATCAACAATAAACTTCTTGTGCAATGAATATCAACAAGTAGTAAAGGAAAATAATAAACTGTTGTAGTACAACCAAATAAGAAATTGTTGAAGTAAAAAAAACTAACTAGAGATTACAGAGAGAAAGCGATTTTACCAAGTTGAATCAGGCTCGATGAGGTCGGGATCAAGGATTGTAATGTTCTTCGGCCGTGGCGCAAGAAGCAGCGAGTTAAGAGCCTCCATCTGGTCTTCGGAGAGATTGGGTTGAGGCAGACCTCCGAGATCACTCAATTCGTCATCTTCTTCTGTGTTGTGTGAATTTTATGCCTGAGAACTGTGAGGAGATTGAGCTGCTCGATGTGGAGTGGGTCGATGTGGAGTGGCTTGAGTTTCAGCAGCTAGAGATGGTCTGGAAGGTGGAGGAATTGTTCCCTCTTGATTTGCAGACGCTTCAGATCTCGGAGCCGTTGTGGCCGAAGGAGATGCACCAGATGGCGGAGCCGCTGAGGCCGGGAAAAGCTGCTTCGGAGGAGGGTAGTCTCTCACCGATGGCTGACGTTGGTTGTTGGGGAGAACCGGTGGGTCAGTCGCCGTTCTCGGTACAAAATCAAACCGAGTTTTTGGAAGAGAAGCCGGCGTTCTCACTAAGGTGTTAGTTGGAGGGGCGAGTTTTCGCTTCCTCTTTCCACCCATGGACAGATCGGGATAAGAGAGGAAGAGGAGAGGATGGGACAGTTCAGGATAAGAGAGAAAGAAGATAGAATCGAATAGATCGGGATCGGGATAAGAGAGGAAGAGGAGAGAATTGAACAGATCACAGGCGGGATAAGAGAGGAAGAGAAGAGAATTGAACAGATCGATAAGAGAGGAAGATGATAGAAGACGATTAGGGTTACAGAGAAAAAGGAATGAAAAAAATCTCTAAGTGTTAGAATTAAAAGGCGGACCAAATTATTTGAGCCCACTAAAATTATTTCAGCCCAAAATGTAGGCGAGAAATGAAATTTTCACCAAAAATTTTCACCAAAAAAATTTCACCCCAAAATTTTTTAAATTACACATATTAATAAAATTAAACTTATATAACATACTAATACATAAAATATCTTGATCAAAACAAAAACTTAGGTACCATATAATATTCTCATAATTAGTAAGATGTTACACCTTCTGAATCGTCATCATCAGATTCCGATAAATTACACAGAAATTCGTCTTCTGGTTCCGCATCGCCGACATCGTAATCGAGATTAACTGGGTTTGCTCCTTGTAGCGAATTGTCGACTACGAGATCTTCAATTGTAGTCAACATTACATGATCATCAGTTTCTTGTTGTAAAAGAGTCGGTTCCGTGTATACATAGACTCCTGCAATATTTCCCCTCGGGTTGACTTTAACAACATTTAGCCACAAAAGTTTCGGTTTATGGCGGTTTGGGTACGGGATATAACAAACTTGATCCGCTTGAGAGGCTGTGCAATATCAATATATAGAAGTATATCAATATATGGTATCGACAGACGCATAAGAGTATATGAGTGTACGTACCAAGAATAAAAGGTTCGTATTTATAGTATCTTCTCGATTGAAGAACGTCTACAATCCCACCATTGCTCCTCCGAGTTCCTCTACCGATCACAGGGTCGTACCACTTACACTTAAGAAGTGTGATTCTCAAATTAACCACCCCCTCATACTCGAGTTCTATGATATCAGTTAAGATACCGTGGAAATCAGCTCGGTCAGCTGCATTGCTACAATGCTCCCCAGTAACACATACACCATAGTTACAAGTCTTTCTTCCCTCACTGTGATTCTTGGTATGAAACAAATATCCTCTTGTATAATAGATGGGCCAAGTTTTGGCCTTATTCACGGGACCATGAATTATGTCGAGCACCCATGTTGGAAAAGGAATCTCGGCGTTCCAGGTAGTAACCTGCATATAGATAGACATTAATATCAAATATATTGAAGAAAAAAACTCAAATTTCAAATATTTAGAGACATACATATTCTTTGATCCAAGAAGGATATTCTTCAGCTCTTTTCACCAGGATTTCTTTCTCGGAGAAGTCCGGATATTTTACACTAATATAATCTTCGAAGAAACTATATATATATATATATAAAACACCAGAAAAATATATGAGAAATCGAATATGGACTATATTTAATTGTAAGTTATAGACATTCCAAATTATACCTCTCAAGTGGCTCGAAATAACCACAATTTCGCAAAACATATGCATGTGCGCATCGATAGTCTTTATCTGAAAGCCAGATTTCATGAATTTCGCCAGAGGGTCGACCTACATGAGTAAATATATCAGGGACTCCATCGAAATGATATTCGGGGACATCACCTTCAGCGAATCTTGTTAACCTGACCAAAGTAGTGAAAATCAATTTATAATAGCTAGCAGGTGTATATCAAATGGGATGTGAACCTTTAAATAATTATAGCATTTACCTTGATTTCGTTTGTATAATCGAGGGAAAATAGTGCTCTGTGAAATAAGCTACCTCCTCCCTTAGATATGATTGAACAATCGATCCTGCTGCATATCTTTGGTTCTTTGCTTTACCTTTCAACTTTTTGAAAAACCTTTCAAAAGGGTACATCCACCTGTATTGCACGGGGCCTCCTAGTTCAGCTTCGTCCGGGAGATGTACAGGTAGGTGCTCCATCACGTCGAAAAAAGATGGTGGAAAGATCTTTTCCAAATAGCATAGGATTAACACTATGTTATGTTTTAGAATTTGGACGCGACTTTTCTGCAAAGTTCTCGAACATAAGTCACGGAAAAATGCTCCAACCCCTACAATTTATATATTGAAACTGGAAATGGTTAATATAAATTACTAACATGCATATTTATGTGATTTATTTTCCTCAAATTATAAGTAATTAGTACCTGATAACGCAGTGTGAACGTTCCGGTCTAGTAGTTCTGCACAGATAAATGGAAGTAGCCGCTCCATAAAAACATGGCAGTCATGACTCTTCATCCCAGAAAACTTTCCATTCGTCAAGTCAACACAACTAGCTAAGTCTGAAGCATAACCATCTGGGAATTTGACCGAATGTTTTACACATTCCAATAATGCTTTTCTGGCTTCGTCTTCCAATGAGTAGGGAGGAAAAGGGGCTCTACCCTGATCATCAACATGTAAATGTGGCCGAGAACATAATTCTTCTATATCCAATCTTGACGGGATGGTGTCTTTTGATTTACCCTTCACACGCATAAGAGTATTCATGATGTTGTCAAAAAAATTCTTCTCTATATGCATCAGATCGAGATTGTGTCGGAGATTGAGGTCCCTCCAGTACGGCAATTCCCAGAATATGCTTTCTTTGTGCCAGTTATGCTCTTTCCCAAAGCCAGGCTTCTTCTTATCGTGACCGTTGCCACCAACATCCTTTGTTTTTGGTGGATTAACACGTTTCACCCGGTATGAATAAATTTGCTCACCGGTCAAAGACACTGGTGGATCGTCTTTCCTAGCGTCTCTCTTCTTCAAAAAGTCTTTTTTATTCTTCCTTAGAGGATGATCATAAGGGAGAAATCTTCGGTGACAATCGAACCAACACGTCTTTCTTCTGTGCTTCAGATAAAAAGACTGTGTATCTGCCATGCAAATTGGACAAGACAATTTGCCATGGGTGGTCCATCCTGATAACATGCCATACGCCGGAAAGTCGCTTATCGTCCACAACAACACCGCTTTTAGAATAAAATTTTCCTTCTTATACACATCGTATGCATCGACTCCAGTAGACCACAGTTCTTTTAACTCATCAATGAGAGGTCGGAGGAAGATATCGAGACTAGCTCGCGGATGATTTGGCCCAGAATTCATAATTGTTAGAAACAAGTACTCCGTATTCATGCACATACCAGGGGGTAAATTATACGGAGTCAAGATCACGGGCCACAATGAATGATTTTTTGACATGCCAAATGGATTGAACCCATCTGTACACAATCCAAGATAAACGTTACGGGGTTCTTCTGCAAACCGGGGATGTTGATCTTGAAAATTTTTCCACTCCGCAGAATCAGACGGATGACACATTTCTCCCTCATTTGCTTCGTGCTCGGCATGCCATCTCATTGCCGCTGCAGTCTTCTCACTCTGATACATTCTCTTTAATCTGTCAGCAATAGGCATATACCACATACGACTATATGGTACATTGGACCTACGGTTTTGCTCGTTAGGCATCCATCTTTCTGAATTACAAAACCGACACTTATCAATCTTTTCATCATCTTTCCAAAAGATCATACAATTGTTGATGCAAACATCAATTGCATGACATGGGAGCCCTAAATTGCGCATCAATTTGTCAGCCTCGTAATGTGAACCGGTTGCCTGGTTTCCTTCAGGTAAATAATCTTTGAAGATTCCGCATATCGAATCCACTAACTTTTCACTCATATTATGATCTACCTTATTTTGCATGATTCGAGCAGCTAAGGATAACTGCGAGTGACCTTCACGACAACCATCGTATAATGGAGTATTCGCTCCATCCAACAAGTCGTAGAATTTTTTTGAATGATTACGTACCGGTTCATCTACATTCTGATAACTATCATCCTGATGATAGTTATCAAAACTAACGTTAACACGAAACGCATCATTCACCATATCCACATACCTATCTTCTACTACATTACCCACTTCTTCATTCCCACTAATATGCGTCCTATCAACATAACTCGTTCCTAAATCCATATCGAGTTCTTCACCATGTTTATACCAGATATAATAATCTGGCATAAATCCTCTACTATACAGATGTCTCAAAACTCTTGTACCCGGGATAAATTTCTCATTCTCGCAAACAAGACAAGGGCAGTGAAACATACCCCGATTTCTATGCGCTAGAGGCTGGCTATTTGCAAATGCCACGAATTGATCCACCCCCGATGTGAACTCTGCCGAGAGATTTCCCGTCGCTTCATCGAACCTACGGTACATCCACTCACGAGAATTACCATAATTGTAATTTCCCGACATAAATAAGTTGAGAAACCTTAATCTTTCTTTGATTTGTGTTTATAATGTCTTTCTTTACTTTGTGTTTCTACAATTGTGAGAAGAAAATTCAAGTATGGCATATATATAGAAAATTTCCTGACTGATTTGCTACTGATTAGCGAATGCAGCGGAAATTAGGTACACCAACCACCAAATGATTTCCACGTGTTTAACTGCATTTAGCGACTGATTTGCTACTGATTAGCGACTGCAGCGTAAATTAGGTACACCAACCACCAAATGATTTACACGTGTTTAACTACTTTTAGCGACTGATTTGCGACCCGCCGAATACAGTAGCAAATCAGTCGCTAAAAGTAGTTATAAAAACACGTGGAAATCATTTCCTATGCAGTAGCTAATCAGTAGCAAATCAGTCGGGAAATGTTATCCATATTTGCTACTGATTACCGACTACATTTTTGACTTCAATTTAGTCACTATACAGTCGTAAATTTCCTACTATTTAACGACTGAGTTATTACGTCGCTAAATACCGACTGTTTTACGACTGTTTAGAAATGTTTGTCAAGCAGTCGGTAATCAGTAGCAAAACAGTCGGGAAATGTAGCGACTGCAGAATCAATAGCAACAATCAGTAGCAAAAACCCTGTTTTGGTGTAGTGGTGGTCAGGCTATAAAAGTGGTCATTGGTTGGGTAGAAGTAGATGTCTTTTCTCCCTCGAAGCTTGGTGAGAGGAGCATTGGGCAACATAAGCTTCACGGTGTTAAACTCGGTGAGCTTGAGGTTGTAGGCAAATGTGTTGCCTAGCTTGCCTTAAAAATATCCCGTTCTTGATAGATAAGCTTCGTTCATAAGTTCTACCTCTGTGGCATCTTCCACCAACTCAACACCCTTGGCCTTAAGAATTGAAGTAACCAAACCACCAATGTGCAATTGAGGTTCCTTCATCTTTGTAGTGTGAGCCCACTCTTTGTACCCAAGCAAATGGTTAACGAGAATAGCGGCTAGACCCGGGTTTGAGCTATCTCCGACGAGTAGCCTTTTATCATTTGGTGCGTCTAGAAACGGCCTTAGCCCTAGAGCGTGTGACTCCATCTCGTCTTCCGCCACGGTCCCGAATTCTTTCTTGGAAAAGAGGGTGTGAGCAAGGGTCTTGTTGACATAGCGTATGGCGGGATGGCGAATGCAAGAGCTCTTGATAGCGTCGGGGTTGTATTCCCCCATGCCAATAATGTTCCACAAGTATGAAAGGTCGTTTATCCCATAGACAAACTTGAGTCCTCTCTTGGTCCCTTCTTCCTTGAACCCAAAAACTTGACTTAGCTCATGGAAAGTCATCTTGTAAGCTTCTCGACCCACCTTGAACTCAATGAATCCATGACCATCATCCACATTGGCGCTCTTATCATCTCGGTCATAGAACATCGCCTTCAAAGATGCTAGAAATTGGCAAGTTTGGTCCTTGTGAGTGGTGTGAGCCAAGTCAAAAACATTCCCAAAAACCATGTTGGTGAAGATTGTTTTCACATCTTTATAGATCCCCATCTTCTCAAGTATGGCCTTGTCCGAGAATCTCGTCTCCACGAACTTCACCGCCTTGAGCTTCTTGAGATATTCATTGTAGGTAGGGTCTCTTTGCTTGGGCTTGGGAACCCTCTTCTTTTTTGCTTCCACCACATTCCTCGCGTCCCCCTCTTCTTCATTGTCTAGCGCCACTCTCTTCTTTTTCCCTTGCCCCTTGGAGCACGCCACTAGAGCCAATTCCCTCTTTGTTGGTAAACTTTGACCTTGAGTTACATTTCTCTTTGTCTTCATGGTGCCTGCATTGTCTCAAGGAGATTGTAAGGCTCAAGGGACAAATGCACATTTTTTCTCAAATTCAAGCAAGGGCATATTAAGAGATAAAGACAATGCTTAATGAGCTAGAAGACATCTAATAACCAATTAGGAAAAATCGATTATCCAATTTAAATGTCTCAAAAACTCAAATAATTTGTCAAAGTTCCAACCTTTAGACTCTAGAGATGTGAATTCAAGAAACAAAATTTTCTCTAGTAGAACACAAATTAGCACAAGAATCACCAAGCTTAACCATTAAGAACCTAATCCCAAGGTTTTTGTTCAAGCTAAATGCATCACCCAAACATTTTCATGAAATTTCTACTTAAGAGCAAGTTCATGGTTTTCAAAGAAAACATGAGTGAAATACCTTGGGGATGAGTGTACAAGTGAGAAAAAATGTTGGCGGATCCAGAAAGAGAAGGAAAAACCGAGTTTTTAGCAAGTTGAACCGCAAATTTTGAGCAAGTAGAGAGAAAGTTATGAAGAAAATGAGTTCTTGGTTGGAAAAACAAGTATGGCCGCGAAAATGGTGAGAGAAAGAAGCTTAGGTCGCGTGAAAGGAGACAAAGAAAACTTACCTGGCCGGGTCGGGTCGCTTACTTGGGCGGAGGCATCGGGTGGACCAGCGGACAATAGATTTGGATCGCGGACCGCTAGCTGGACAAAGAGGCGCACCGAGCAAGACTCATCCGGCACGCGCGTCCGGTGTGCGTCTCGTGTGAAGTTTCTCGGGTGCGAATATCGAGCTAGTCTCAACCGGTGTTGTTGGCCGGTACTTCCCCTGATTTTTGCGTTCTCTGATACCGGTCCATTACACCGGGTTTATGCGATCCGGTGTGCATTTGTGCGAGTCATTGCCGGGGGTAACACCGGCCAGTCCCCAACCGGCACATGAGGGCGGTGTTCACACACCTGGCCGTCTCCATCAGGTGTGCAGAGCCGGGTTTCCTCCTGGTTTGGCCACTCTCCAATACCGGTTCACCTCCATCCGGCATGGAAGGCCGGTACTCGTCATTCCTCCACGCCACACACTTCCCTTTGCGAGACTTAACCTTTTAGATCATCACGAACCCTATGAACACTCAACAAAACATTAAAAAGAACTAGAAAAGATTGAAAAGGAGGAAAAGAAAAGTATATACAAGGATAAACATGGGAGTGTCTCCCAAGTGCACTTTGTTTAACGTGACTAAGTTCGACATTTGTTACCCTTTTTAGGCTTGAGGAGCCTCATCGAGTGGGAGTGAAATTCCTTCCTCAATGGTTTCGTTGGCTAGATACGGTTTGAGTCTTTGACCGTTGGCAATAAACTCTTCCCCGTTCTTGTTCACAAGCACAATGGCCCTGTATGGTCTCACTTCTTTGATCACGAATGACCTGGACCATCTCGACCTTAGCTTCCCGGGAACAACTTGAGCCTCGAGTTATAGAGCAACACTTGGTTCCCCTCTTTGAAATCCTTGTGCATGATCCTCTTGTCATGGAAAGCCATGGTTCGCTCCTTGTAGATTTTGGAGCTCTCATAAGCTTCAAGCCGGATCTCATCGAGTTCTTGCAATTGGATCAAACGCCTTTCTTGAGCCGTCTTAAGATCAAAATTGAGAAGCTTCACAGCCCATAACGCTTTGTACTTGAACTCCACCGGTAAATGACAAGATTTCCCATATAGAATATTGAAAGGTGTGGTTCCAATGGGAGTCTTGAAAGCCGTCCTATAAGCCCATAGAGCTTCATCAAGCTTCTTCACCCAATCCTTCCTTGAACTCCCCACAGTCTTCTCTAAGATCGCTTTGATTTGGCGGTTAGAGACTTCAACTTGCCCACTTGTTTGGGGTGATAAGGTGTGTCCACCTTGTGCTTGACTTCATGCTTTTTAAGCAAGCTCTCAAACACCTTGTTGATGAAGTGCGAACCACCATCACTTATCACTACCCGAGGGACTCCAAACCGTGGAAAAATGATTGTCTTGAACAACTTGAGAACCACCTTCTCATCGTTTGTTGGGATTGCAACTGCTTCCATCCACTTCGAGACATAATCAACCGCTACCAAGATGTATTGATTCCCATAAGATGAAGGGAACGGTCCCATGAAATCGATTCCCAAACATCGAAGATCTCAACTTCAAGAATCGGATTTTGTGGCATCTCGTCCCTTCTACTAATGTTGCCCTTCATTTGGCAAGCATCACACTTAGATACAAAATCTTGAGCGTCTTTGAACATAGTTGGCCACCAAAATCCCGCTTGGAAAACCTTAGCAACCGTCTTGAAAGAAGCGAAGTGACCTCCATATGCCGAACCGTGACAATGCACCAAGATACCATATACTTCTTCCTCGGGAATGCATCTTCGATAGAGCTTGTCCTTGCAAAGAGTGTACAAGTAGGGCTCATCCCAATAGAAACGTGTTATGTCTGTAAAGAACTTCTTCTTTTGATAGCCATCCAACCTTGGCGGTTCTTTCCCGCAAGCTAAGTAGTTGACATAGTCCGCATAACACCGTAGCTTCTCATCCTCTAAACCCTTAGCTTCCTCAAGAACTCTCACCGCTTCAAGACCTTTCTTCAAAATGCCAACCAACATGAGATGCTCTTCGGGAAGAGAGTCATCTATAGGGATAAGATCATCAATCCGCATCCTCGATAAGTGATCCACCACCCCGTTCTCAATGCCTTTCTTATCAACAATCTCCATGTCCAACTCTTGGAGGAGCAAGATCCATCTTAGAAGTCTTGGTTTGGTGTCCTTCTTCGCATAGATGTGCCTTAGCGCGGCATGATCCGTGTAGACAATGATCTTGGAGCCAACCACATAGGACCTAAACTTCTCGATAGCAAACACAACCGCTAGTAGCTCCTTCTTCGTGGTAGCATACCTCTCTTGTGTGTCATCAAGTGTCCTACTAGCATAGTAGATCACATGTAGCTTCTTATCTTTCCTTTGCCCAAGAATGGCTCCAACCGCGTAGTCGCTCGCATCACACATAATCTCAAAAGGCAAATCCCAATCCGATGCTTGGACTATTGGTGAACTCACAAGAGCCTTTTTGATTTCCAAAAACGCATTTAGATATTCCTCATCGAACACAAAGAAGGGTCTCCTTGCAAAGAAACCTAATGAGATGCCTTGCTGTCTTGGAGAAGTCTTTGATGAACCGTCGGTAGAAACCCGCATGTCCCAAGAAGCTTCGGATACTTGTGACCGAGTTTGGAGGCTCTAAGCTCGTCATCACCTCAATCTTGGCTTTATCCACTTCAATTCCTTTCTCCGAGATCTTGTGCCCAAGAACAATGTATTCCTAAACCATGAAATGATACTTCTCCTAATTCAAGACGAGATTTGCCTCCTCGCACCTAGTGAGTACCTTGCAAAGATTCGATAAACATGCACCAAACGAAGAACCATACACGGAAAAGTCATCCATAAACACTTCAACCATGTCCTCAATTAGATACGAGAAAATGGACATCATACACCGTTGAAAAGTCACGGGTGCATTACAAAGTCCAAATGGCATCCTTCGATACACGTAGGTACCATAAGGACAAGTAAAAGTCGTTTTCTCTTGATCATTGGGGTGGATAGGGATTTGAAAGAAACCCGAATATCCATCAAGAAAGCAATAAAAAGGATGGTTTGCAAGCCTCTCTAACATTTGATCGATAAAAGGCAATGGGAAATGATATTTTCGAGTAGACGAGTTGAGCTTTCTATAATCAATGCACATCCTATGACCGGTTATAGTTCTAGTGGGTATCATTTCATTTTTTTCGTTCTTTATAACCGTGATTCCTCCCTTTTTAGGCACCACATAGACCTGTGAAACTAAGTACTATCCGAAATGGGATAGATAATACCCGCATCTAGAAGTTTTAGAATCTCCTTCTTTACGACTTCTTTCAAATTTGGATTTAACCTCATTTGATGTTCAATAGAAGTCATCGATTCAACCCTTAGATGGATCCTGTGTGTGCAAAGAGTAGGAGATATGCCTTTGATGTCATCCAAAGAATAACCAATGGCTCTCCTATACTTTCTCAATTCACTCAAAAGGGAGGACAATTCATCACCACTTAAACTATCATTCACAATCACGGGATAAGACTCATTAAGACCTAAGAACGCGTATCTTAGCTCTTTTGGAAGCGGTTTGAGGTCCACCTTTGGGGCCTTTAGCTCACTCCAATCATCCTCAATGCTAGACCTACCATTGCTAGCCCCAATCACGTCCTCACCATGCTTGGCATCCAAAGCAAACCCTTCTTGGACCAAAACCCTTGTAGAACCGTCTTGACCTTTTGTCCTTTGATGACCCAAATCCACAAATGGTGTCTCTTTATCCTTGGGCTTGTATGAATCCAAGAACATCTTGTAACCCTCACTAGCTCCATGTAGATACCCGTGCTCTCCATGATCTTTTGTCAAAGCCACTTGCAAATGATCTTCAAGGTTCAATTCTTCCAAAAGCTCGTCCGCTAATTCATCCATCACCTCGATGTAGAAGACTTGGCCATCAATGGTAGGCCTCTTCATCACATCGTTAATATCAAACTCAAGTATCTCATCCTTGCCCAAGTGGAGATCGATCTTCCCATTCCTCACATCAATAATCGCACCGGCGGTGGACAAGAAAGGCCTACCGAATATGAGGGGATCCTTGGGCTCTTCATCCATCTCCAAGACAATAAAATCCCCAACCATGACCGGTAAATCTTCAAGGAGACCAATCGGGACTCTTATGCTCCTATCCGCAAGGACTAAGGAGATCATACAAGCTTTGTATTTGGTGAACCCCAACTTCTTGGCAATGGATAATGACATTAGACTCACACTAGCCCCAAGATCACATAAGCAATTCTTGAATACCAAAGTCCCTAGAGTGCATGGGAGAGTGAAGCTTCCTTGGTCCTCTAGCTTCTTTGGCACTACCTTCTTTTGAATAATAGCATTAAATTCGTGAGTTAGCACAACCGTACTCTCCATCTCTTTGGTCCTATCCTTGATGGCATCCTTGAGAAAATTTGCATATTGAAGCACAAGGAGAAAAGCATCCACCAAAGGGATGGTGATCTCAAGTTTCTCCATTTGCCTATCAAAGACCGCTCTATACTTTTCCAACAATTGTTTCTTGAAACGGCCCGGAAATGGTAGTTTCGGTACGTAAGGCGGTGGAACAAATGAAGTTTCCTTCTTCTTAGGCTTCTCCTTGGCCTTCTCTTGAGTAGCAACCTCTTTCTTCTTGTCATCTATATCCTCAAGACCATCCTTAATCACACCTTCTTCGGTTTCAAGCGTCACCCCCCAAACTTGGACATCGATGTCCTCATCGACCTTTGGGGCTTCACGAGGGGGAAGTTCCTTGCCACATCAAAGTGTGATGGCGTTCACATATTCCTTGGAATTAGTCTCGGGCTTGCCCAGAAATTGACCTTGTGTCCGTGAAGAAGAAGCTACACCTTTGCCTTCAAGTTGCTTGATTTTAGAGCTCAATGTCTCAAACTTAGACGTGAGATCATTGTAGGAGCAATCAACTTTGTTGTGGATTTCTGCCATTTTCTTACTTATCTCCATTGCTCCATTGGCTTGACCTTGAAGAAGTTGTTGAAGAATGTTCTTCATATCAAAATCTTGAGGCGTAGAGGCGTTGCCTTGGAGCTTGTGGATTGAAACCGGGTGGAGCAAAGCCTTGCTTGGGGTGAAACCCGCCTTGGTTTCCTTGAAAATTGTTCTTGGGAGCATAGCCTTGTTGGTTGGAGTTGGAGGTTTGACCTTGTTGTTGAGTGAATTGCTTTGGTTGTGGTGCTTGGTTGCTTTGGTGTTGTTGAGGATAGATTTGGTCTTGTGGATTCTCCACGTTTGGGTTCCGGTAAGAGAAATTTGGGTGGTTGCGGTAGTTGTTGTTGAAACCGCCTCTTTGGTAGCCTTGATTACCCACATAATTCATCTCTTCTTGTGTACCCACGTCCCCTTCTTCCTCTTGGTAACCTTGATTGTCTTCAAAGTCTCCAACAAAGTGAACCGGTTTTTGAGAAGCGCTAAGGAGCTTGTCAATCATAGAAGCTTGCTTGTCCATGTTGTCGTTGAGAGCCTTAATCTCCTTAGACCTCTTGTGCTCATCAAAATCACTAGTTGATCTTGTGGCACAATCATAATCATCACCATACGTGCCGTCGCTTTGAGCTAGATTCTCCACTAGTTCTATGGCTTCATCAACATCTTTGGCTAAGAAATTTCCGTTGTAGGCCGTGTCTAGAAGCATCCTTATCTTGGGCAATGCACCATGGTAGAGGGTGCTTAGGAGGGATGCATTTGAGAAACCATGATGAGGGCATTGAAAAGTGTAGCTTCGAAACCGTTCACATGCCTCGTTGAAAGACTCATTTGATTTTTGGGTGAAGCTTGAGATTTCGTTCCTCAACTTGGCGGTTCTAGCCGGTGAGAAGAACTTAGCAAGGAAAGCTTGCTTGCAATCATCCCATGACGTGATTGACCTTTGAGGAAGATTCTTCTCCCATTGATGTGCCTTATTTCCAAGGGAGAATGGGAAGAGTCTTAGCTTGAAACCGTCCTCGGATACACCGTTCATCTTGGTTAGGCCGCATATCCTATCGAATTGATCGATATGGTCCAACGGGTCCTCCATAGATAGGCCGTGGAATTTGTTACTTTGAACCATATTGATCAACCCCGACTTCACTTCAAAGTTATTGTTCTCCACCGGAGGGGCTTGGATCCCTTGACGGTTTTGATGAGCATTGGCGGCATCACCCGCGCCAACTACGTTTTGAGCCCTTGGAGGATGGTTAGGGGCTCTCATTTTCCGGGTGGGTGGTGGGTTGTTGCGTTGGGCTTGGCCACCTTGAGCTTGGTGGTTTTTATTGCCACCATAGCCTTGTTGCACGTTGTCATGTATGTCACCGATCGAAATATCTTCAACGTCTTCCATACCCAAATCGTCAACGTCTTGAACCCGTTCCCTTTCCCTCCTTGCTCTACGTCCTCGTTCCAAGAGATGGATGTCGTCTATTGGCTCAACTACGTTGTCGTTGCCTCTAGAACGCGTATGCATACACCTAGAATAGAGAGATAGCAACAAAAAGTGAAAGAGATTAGTAACCGAAATAAAAAGAAAGCTTAATCTCAAGAAGATCTAAAATCTTAATGTTGAAAGGTAAACCCAATCGGCAACGGCGCCAAAAGATAGTCAGACTTTTGCAAGTCTTAAGTCAATTACTCAAATCCCACTCATGTCATTGTGGTATTTAAGGATCAATCCAAATGGGTTTAATGTCTCAATCATTAAGAATGCATAGAACTACTTAATTCAAGCAAGACAAGTTGGCTTATGTTTAATCTAGCAAGTTAATTCAAACTTAAAAGCAAGTAAACAAGAACTACAATATCAAATGAGATTAAGTGAAAATAAAAGACAAATCCAAGGATGAGGTTATGGAATTAAGGTGATTCTATAGCTAATTTATGATGCCCAATACACAATCAATGCATAATCCCTAGGTTAAGATCACTAATTATGACTAATCCTCTCTCAAGGCACTAATCACTTTGCTAATCACTAAATCAAGAATAAATTCTCATTTGTGATAGAATGATTAGCATGCATTAAATTCAGTATTCAAATCAACCAATATACACCCTTAGACATCTACTCTCATAGGCTAAGAATGAATATCTCTAACTAAGCTCTTTGGGGAATTTCATCAAACACCTTGTGGGTGTGAAATTCCCTAAAGTCTAGATTGATCATCTCTAACCTAATCTAGCATTAAGCACACTTAGATAGAAGGGGAATCCAAAGACTAAAGCCCTCAGCATCATAAATCAACCTAGAAATCACCCTAAATCTACCTCATCCCAAGATTCTAAGTGACTACTCACTAATCATGATGGACCCAACAAATCCTCTGAAGAATATATTAAATCCCATGAGTATGTGATGATTTGATTAAAAGAGAAAAAGTAGAAGGTAGAAATTAAAGAACTAAAGCTTAAATTGCATAAATCAAAAGGAGATATCTCTTACAAATTACTTAGAACACTAAAAGGAAGGTTTTTTAGCAAGGGAAAATGATCCCCTAAGAAAAATTAGGTTTAGAGTATTTATAATTGTTGCTGGGCGGACCGGGTCAACCGGGGACAAACCGGGTGTTGACCCGGCCGAAACTGGGTCGAGAGTTCTACACCGGTTGGTGGTGGTTCGGTATGGCGGGCCGCTGTAGATGGTCTTCGGTCGAGAGCTTCCATGCTGGGTTGAGACAGGGCGGTGTGGAGGGTCGGTATTTAGCATGTCCTTGTGTTGGTCGAGTACCAGCCGGACATGCCGGTCGAGCGCGGGCTGGTATTCCGTGTCCCGAAGTTGCACACCGGTCGGCCATCAAGGGGTGTGACGGGCCGGTATTCTCCCTGGTCGAACTGGGATTTGACACCGGACAGATACGCCGGTCGGGACTGGTCCGGTATGGGTTGACTCCATGCTTCAACACTGGTCAAGGTCGGCCAGGTACGACAGGCCGGTATTTCTCCTGCCCTTGCTTCCTTGCAACACCGGGTTAGATCGGCCAGATATGATGGGCCGGTATGGTCACTCCGAGTCAAGCCTTGCCTCTAGCCATCTTCTCATGGTCCAACTACATGTGCAAGTTCCTCCAAGGTCTCCAAAAGTCTCCAAATACCAAGAAACAAACTCCAAAACATACAAGACACTCTAGGACCTAGGTATGAACTCCCTAAAGTCTAAATGAGGGTAAAATGCTAAAGAAAAACAATGATTATGCATGCATGTGACTCAAAACACTAAGTAAAATGCATGTTAGAACAAGTAAATTATGAGAATATCAGTTCCTATGGTCGTCGACTGCTGCTAGGGTTTTCTGTTTGCAAAAGTGTCTCCCTTCCTCTCCAAATATACTAATATAAAGAATACGACTAGGATTTTCCAGGGTTTTCTCTAAATGGGCCTTGGGCTGATAGGCTTCTTGGGTTTTTTTTCCCTTTGGGCCAGGATATGTATGTAACACCATAACTCATCAAAACTATTATAATCAAATACTAGGACACCTAACTTTCCCTTGTAGTTTATCAGAGTCATAGTGCGAGTTAACTCAGAGCCCTTTTCTATTTTGATAAAACTAATTTTGACTTAACATCAAAGCATGCTATCAACCTAGTCATCTTGGTCCAACCTATGTAATACAAAACCCCATTGATGCATATCCCATTGTTGTTTTCTCAGGTTAATGCGGAAACAAACATTCGATATTTCTCCACGATAGTTCTCCCTTCCCTAATGTCAGAACTTGATGCTTTCTTGAGTTAACTTGTTGTCTATAATTTGTCACGGTCATACACAAAACCTTGAGTTGTTTGTTGATCGGATCATACCCAAAAAAGCTTCTCAAATCAATATTCTTTGCTCTCACTTTAGGTAAAGTTAGGTGCTGACCCGTGCAAGGGTTATATATCACAGGAATTCTATCTAGCTTTCCCTTTAACATCATTTTATCGATAAGATAGATGAATCCGTTGACATATACACATATTTGCTTGTACCCATCTCCGGAGAAACCCATATGATAATCTGCAGGTACAACAACACTTAAGTTGTCATCAAGATTTCGAGGTTGAGAGGTTGAGAAGAAGTTCACCTTGCCCCCAGATTCGAGCGTGAACTAAAGACGTGGCCGAGTCGATGAACTGGTTAAGAATGTTTTGGTGAAATCTGGGCTACAAAGTAAGGAAGCCCATTGCTTCGAGACGTAATGACAAACCGCGATGGATTTTGCAGGTACTTTCGAGAGTATCTTGATGATGAGATCGATGGGACTCATCTGTGATTGTGTATTGCGTGATTTGCGTTTGACAATTTTCTAGCAATCCACTTGATTGTTCATCCGTTTGTTCATGTCGTCTTTATTTGGCAAATTTTTTTGCTATGCTCTAGGGTTTCCTGTATCTCGTTGATGAGATCGATTTTACAGGAGGATTCAGGTGTCCGACATGAGTTACATGTGGTGGAAATGCCTTGAAGTTTTATGCTTCTATGCGTTTGAGTATTAGGCGAGTCGGACTTGTCAAGAAGATCTCATGGTATTTCTTATGCGCGCAAGACAAACATGTGCTTACTAAATTTGCCGTATCTATTGAACCGCTGCTCAGAATGACTTGAAACAAGTGCCAAAAGAAAGCCAACTCGATTTTCTATGTTTTGTCCAAATGTCAGATCAATCTAAGCACGATAGTTAAGGTTTCCATATGGCACGATCTCTTAGTCACTTCAGATGGCCTCTGCATTTTCCTTCTACAGTTTTCATCTAAAAGCTTGTGCTTAACTTTTTCTTGCTCCTATTGTCTTATTTCTCCTCTATTCTCAAGTATCCCCTTTCCGTTGGCTCCAAAAACACCTAAAAAGACCAAAAATGCAATGCAAATGTAAAGAAACACACCTATGACTCTAAGATGCATGACAAGGAGAAAAGAAACTCAAATGCATGAAAATATTACAAAAGGATGAAAAGTGTGAAAGAAACAATGGGAAAAACAATATTAGAATGATGCAATATCAACTTTTACCGGACTTACTCTTTTCTTGTCCTCAGAAAACAAGAAAGAACAAACTGGAAGAGAGGTTTGAAGGTGGGGGCTCATAGCCAAAATAACTTAGCAAACATTCGATATGATCACCTTGAATAATATTAATATGTTGCAAAAACAAACACTCAATTCACTATAACTCATTAAAGGCTTATCACAACTCCTAATGTATTCTCTAAACAACAATGTCTCGCACCTACAAGTTTTCTTCTCAACCAACCCTCACATTCATTTGATATTTTTCAAGTGTGGTCTCACAAATGGGCAAGTGATCAAATCCAATCGGTTTGGAAGAAAAAGGCTTTTAGCACTAAGAAGTGAGTACAATGAGGCTTATTCTTTTTGGGTGGCTTAATTACTCTCAAGAAAACAGAATGCTATATGTTATGCAAAAGCAAGGAAGACTATAAACAATTTACGCATACAAAGTTTAGCTCACATTGTTCTACCCTCCTAGCAAAGGATTGTACCCGAATGGTGATCCCATTTTCCTCTTTCTTATCCTTTTGAAACTCATGAAATTCCCAAATCCTTTTGGCTAGAACGAAAACCTCTTTTTAACCCCTTTTCTTTTCCAAACTCCAAACTCCTAGAGACATTTTTATTTGACCTTTTCTTTCTTTTCTTTTTACTCTCCCTAAACTTTTTTTTTTCTTTTCCAAAACATGGAGAGTGTTTTATCTTTTTTGTTTCCTAGGGTCTATCTTTTAAGTTCCTTCTCTAGAGCTTGTCTTTTTAAACCAAGGGTTCTTTTTCTTATTTCATTTCCATCTCACTTTCTTTTGTGAGCTCATGTTCCCAAACCCCGAAACCATTCATTCCCTTTTATCCTCTTTCTAATGCTAGTCATTTTCTTTGAACAACTTACACTAGCTAAAAATGAAAGCTAACCTTTATCGTTCCCAATACTTACATTTTACACACAATAACATTATCAAGAAAAGGCCTCACTTAATCAAATATCAAGGGGTTGAAAGAAATCGGTTAAGGTTAAAGGTGGGGAACCATTTTAAACATGAGAATGGCCACTTGGGTTATTAGAGAGTGGTAAAAAGGATAAGCTAATCCGAGTGTTTTGTTTGAACCATGGTTGTGTATCACACGCCCATAAGTGAGAGAATTAAGTTCAATTAAGTCCCATATCAAAGGTTTGGTTTTGAATAAAACAAGCATTTACAAGACAAAGAGTTAAGAGTGGAGAGATCAAAGCAATTTTTTTTCGAGTTTCAAAAGGTTGTTCAAGCAACATGATAATATTACTATAAGGGTATCATACCGAGTTCTAAGCTAAGTCTTTAAAAGGTGGGTTAAATCATTGTCCCCTATGCATATGCAATGCAATCATATATGTTTATAGACTCAATCCTAAAGAAAATATGCAAAAATGGAAAGCTACATGATTTTTTTTTGTTTTCTTTTTCAAATAATTTCAATTTTTTATTTTATTTTTATGCAGTAGGCTTGAAAAAATACATGACTCAAACCACAAAAAAAAAAAAAATAAGACAAAAGACACAATGTCAAAACACAAGAACCTCTCCCCCAGACTTTAATCACACTCTCTTGGTGTGAAATGAGTCGAAAGAGAGAGTAAAACAAATACAAACAAAAATGGTATGTACAATGGAAGAAAGTGGTACCTTGGAGTAATGGAAATGAGGAGCTTGGTCCTCCTTATCTTCTCTAGCTTGACAAAGGATAGTCTTGGGAGAGTTCCCAATGGCGCGTTTAACGTCGCTAGCTTGATGGTTGTTTCCTGTTGTTCACTCTCTCCTTGAATGTTTCCTTTACTCCTAGTTGTACACCAAAAAGATCAAGATCACAAGAAAAGGGAAAATATTAGCAACAAAATAAAATAAAAGGCTCTAATCTCAATTTGAATCCTAACTCTAATGGCAAACGTTTAGTTCCATGGTAACGGCGCCAAGAACTTGACACGCCTTAATTTTATCGCCACTATGAAGTGACGATCCAACTAAGGTGGCGAAACTTTAAAATTTATGAGCCTTTAATAAAACCACAAGTTCATGGATCACCGCGATAGTATTTGGGGGTCGATCCCAAGGGAACTAAAGATTGCAACTAAAGATGCGAGATACAAACTAATCTAAAGCAATTAAATTTTAGGTTTTTAAGTTTACAAACTAAGAAATTAAAAAGTAAGTACTAAAAAAAAATAAAAGCATTGGACGATGAATTCAACTATCGTAAGAATGAGCTAACAATCAAAGAATAATGCCAAAGATTGAATTAAGCCCCATCCTAGAACATGGAATTCACAAATATGACTAATCAATTTCCATGGCACTAATCACTTCACTAATTACCTAATCAACATCAATTTCCGTTCACAATTAGATAATCAATGAGCATTAAGAAACAATTCCAATTAGTTCACTTATCACCCTATTCATCAACTCCCATTGACTAGGTATGGAAAGCTCATAAACGGTTTGGTTCAAACATTTTCACAAACACTTGCCGGGAATGAAATGCCTAAGTTCTAGATTTTGATTAACAAAATCAAAACTAGTATGAAGAATAACCTAAATGAAGGATCTAACAAGATGCAACCTAAATCATCATCATTTAACCATAAAGACATCCTAATCTAGCCTAATGATGCGGTGCATGTGTTATCCTAGTTTCATGTTTTAAATTTGTAAACCCTAAAAGTCTGCAAGTGCACATATATGCGTTGTAGTAGTTTAGGTATCGATCCACAGGGAGAGCACGCTTTTCCGCGAGACCCCAGAAAGGAGAGCACGCTTTTCTGCACGTTTAGGTATCGATCCATAAGGTTTTTGGTATCAAAAATTGTAAAGTACGTAAAAGGTAAAAATTGATTGTAAAGTAGAAAGGAAAAATCAAAATACAAAAGCAGTAGAAAAATCGGTTGTAAACTATAATGAAATGATGTTGGGTCGATAGGGATTTCTCCGGGGAATGTTCGATTCAAACACGGTAACAAAGCTCTTTGAAATCGATTCTAGCAAACTCCACAAACTCGAATCACGAAATTATGATTCGTAGTACTAACCAACTATTATCTATCTACTCGATCAGTCGCTTTCGTCGTTGACCGCGCAGGAGATAACGCAAGATCGAATAGGTTCGTCAACGCTCACAACGCCCTATAAGTATACTTTCAAAATCTTATAGCACGATTGCTCCTCTCAACTAGGATCAAGTTAATAAATGCAGCACTTTCGTGGTTTTATTAATCATAGGATCAGCAGCTAGTTCATGACGCTAACTCCATGCAATAAGAACAAACTTAGAAGAAAGAGTTCTACAATACGCCTAAGTTTACCTCGTGGAATCTTATCCAACATATCGATTCCCTTCGATTAATCCCTTTAAACCCAACGACTAAACTACTCTGACATAACCATCCAAGAGAAAATCAAGTTTCTGAATTGCACAATCAATATATAAGAAATAAAACAAGAGGGTTCAAGAGAAATTTCTATCTCCCTAAACAAAGAACTCAGAACAAAAGTTTTGTGCAAAAAGTAAACTAAAAGTGGCACAAAAGAAGCACACGAAATAGGGTTTCTAAAATCACATATTTATAGGTCTTTTGCTCTATTTTCGGTTTCTCCGTTGTTGGACTTGACGGGATTCGAACGGGCTTGCAAATAGGCTTACATGATGCGGGTCCAAGGCTTCTGACCGCGGCGAACTGTTTCTTGGCCGCGGGTGGAGAACTTCTGGCCGCGGGTGGTGCAGCTTCATGGGTGGCCGTATGGGACTTGTTGATCTTCATGTATCTTTTGATGAACCGTTGGATCGTCCTCATATCAGGCGGAATCGAAAGGTGGCTGGTCCTTGTTGAATATCTCCAAAATTGGACTGGATCAGACGGTGAGAAGAACCTCTTTGGCAGTTGAACTTCTGACATTTTGACTCTGAGCTGAAAATCTGGTTTTTCTCCAATTTGCAATTTTTTTGCCTAAGTAACCTAACAAGAGTGTTGAAACTACAAATATGCAAAAACCATAATAAATACATATAAAAGCGAGTGAAACAATTATTAAAGTGCTCTAAAATAGACAGTAAAAGGGTAAAAATACGGTGTGATCAACACCCCCAGACTTAGAATTTGTTTGTCCTCAAACAAAACAAAACCAAAACTCAGAAATATCAAACAAAAATCATAGGAAACTCGAAATCTCGGAGACCGTTGTCCTAAACCATGACCGTTGACCATTGAACTACATCAATCGCAATTTACCCTAGATAATTCTCACAAGAAGTTTCCGTAACACTAGTACGCGTATCCGTCATACGAAATCTAAACTTTCAAAATTCAAAATTCCAGTCAACTAGCTCTCTAAATTCATTAAGTATAAGCGTAAAATTCTCATCAAAAAGATCAAACCAAGACAACCGATGCTAGGTATTAAAGGATTTTTAAGGTGAGGTCAAAGGTGTATCGGGTTACCGTAATTTCAGTGGAGGGTGCGAGATATCATGCAAAACAGTAAGAGAGGATGGACCTATTGAGAACCACAACTTCTAGTCACTTCTTCTTGGGTAAAATTGTTGCAGTTTCCTCATTCTCCAAAAACAGAAGTTTTCTGCCATTCCTCCATACTTAGATTTTTCTATGGGCTCAGAATGAAAGACTTCTCACAAACGAACCATGGATGCCTCATAAGAATTTCGACCAACCTAGACTCTTTTAGGCTCTTGTTTCCTTTCCCTTATAATTTATTTTCGATTTCTTTTTTTTTTGTGAAAGGGGAAATGCCTTTTCTTGAGATATAGTCTTAGGGGCACAAAAATATACCATGGTTTTGAGTTTTCCAAGGCAAAACCAAGCTCTCGTTTGTTGATTTTACCTCCACCAATCGCGTATAGTCTCCATCATTAGTGACTGGAAACTGCGTCGTTCCTCCCTCTCCGGCGTTTTTGCACATATCTGCACATGAGACACAAAGAGAGAATGCATGAGGTTTGAAAAATGGTTAAGGTTTGGGTGGGTACCAACTAAAGGTGAGCTGGCCATTCATGTATAACAAAGAGTGGTAAAGTGAAAAAGATGTCATGAATGTATGATTCGTTATCTTTGCCTAAACCTTTGATAAGAAAATTAAGTCAAGTTAACGTCCAAGTATAATAGAGCTAGTATATTCCATCCTAAAGAATCTATACGGTCTAAATTCCTCTAGAGATTTCGCATTAACAGAAACTCTAGCTACCGCCTAGTCTAGAACCAAATTACGAAAGAGCATGTTACTAGGAAATAGCGTAGAAGCACATTGGTCGGTTATCTTCATGAATTTCTGTCACCATTCCCTCAAATCGTATTCCTACTTTTGAAAAATTTGAAAAATTTAAAAGAAAGCGCGAAAAATGCAAAGACTTATGAAAGAAAAGGTGGTTGGTAAGAGATGAAATCCTCCCCAGACTTAAATCACACTGTCCCTAGTGTGAAATAAATCGAGCAAAGACGAGAAATAGAGTATGTAATAATTGAAAAAGTTTCAGGAAAAAGAAAACTTACCTGGAAGTGGTTGGAATGGTGATGGGGAATGGATTGGAATGGTAAATGATGGTATGGTGATTTTCGGGATGATGGTGATTGGGAATGAGAATGGTCGGGAACGGATGGGAATCGATCGCGGATCAAAGGAGCTCGAACGTGATCGACAGGCGGTTGGCCGCGGGTCAGAGGAACGCGACCGCGACCAATAGAAGGCTCGCCGCGGGTCGGTTTATTAAACCGTTGGACCAAATGGGACTTCTTGATCTTCATATATCTTTTGATTGAACTGTTGGATCGTCCTCGTATCAGGTGGAATGGAAAGGTGGCTGGTCCTTCTTGCATATCTCCAAAATTTGGCTGGATCGGACGGTGAGAAAAACTTCTTTGGCAGTTGAACTTCTAACGGTTTGACTGAGCCAAAAATCTAGGTTTTCTCCAATTTGCAATGTTTTTGCCTAAGTAACCTGAAAAGAGTCTTGAAACTACAAATATGCGAAAACCATAATAAAAACATATAAAAGCGAGTGAAACACTTATTAAAGTGCTCTAAAATAGACGGTAAAATGGGTAAAAAATCGGTGTTATCACCTAACCCATGATCCAACTAAAAATTTATTGTTAAACATAATGAAAGGCAAAAGAAAAGACATAAACATAAAGATAAAAGATAGAGGTTTAAGAATCCTTCACTAGAGTGGCTTGATAAGGTGAGGATCAATCCAAATACATCAAGAGAAGAGTTCAGATCTAAATCCAACTCTAGGGAGAAGAAAACTTGATAAAAATGTTAGGTTTAGAGTGCTTAAATTGGAAATGGGGCGAACAGGGTCGACCCGGTTTGTCAACCCAGAACAAACCGGGTCGACCCAGTGGATCTTAGGGTCTCAGATGGCTCGTAGCGGCATCACCAAACCGGTATGATCAAACCGCTATATCTCTTAGTATTTTTCTTCGCGCCAGACAGACATGTGCTTACTAAATTTGCTGTATATATTGAACAGCTGCTCAGAATGACTTGAAACAAGTGCCTAAAGAAAGCCAAACCCGATTTTCTATGTTGTGTCCAAATTTTAGATTAATCCAAGCATGATAAAGTGTCCTCTGCATTTTGGATGGCCTCTGCATTTTCCTTCAACATCTTTCATCGAAAAGCTTGTGCTTCACCTTTTCTTGTTCCTCTTGTCTTATTTCTCTTCCATTCTCAAGTCTCCCCTTTCCTTTGGCTCCAAAAACATCCAAAAAGACCAAAAATGCAATGCAAATACAAAGAAACACACATATGACTCTAAGATGCATGACAAGGAAAAAAGAGACTCAAATGCATGAAAATATCACAAAAAAATGAAAAGTGTGAAAGAAACAATGGGGAAAACAAGTTTAGAATGATGCAAAATCCACACATATCAAAATGTACCATAAAACACCAATTTGTATTCATTATTATTTGTTTTAACTCTGTTTATGGTTAAATTATTTGATCAATTTTGTTTTTTGTTCTCAAGTTTCTTATCTTATTTATAAAGTATAAATTGTAAGGTGATATAAAATTAAACAATTTAATATCTATCTTCTATATATACATTCGAGATGGAATCGTAATGATGGGGCTTGACGACGCTACTATGAAATTATATATTGCCCTTACCCGGTTTCCGATTTTTATATGTATTGTTTTACATTTTCACTTACATCTTAATTGGTTGATTGGGATTATTATTAGGAGTGGGCACGAATCGGATAACCTATAATTACATCCCATTCTTGCCTTTTATCATCCTCAAAAACTCACAACTCACGGGGACTAAAGTGATGTAAAATTTGTTTCTTAAGTCATATATGTACATAGATTAAAAAAGCAATAGCAGTAGAATAAGATTGACAAAGGGAGCCATATCCAATGAAGAAGATTTAGATCAATGTCGTTGAAACTTAAGACAACATCCATAACACCAAGATCAATGGAACTATAGTAAAATTCAGAAACGAGCAACTGAAGGAAACACTTAGAACAAAAACCGCGATTAACCCAAAAGTTATTATTATAGAAACATCACATTCTCAACATGGTTGACGATGAAGTAAGCTGCATAGCCATTTCGACCCACCTTTTCATCAAATCCTTTAATTTCAATTCTCCAGGTTGTAGTAGAAAACATAGAATCTGTTTTCCCAACGACTTGGGACCCAAACAATTTCACCCGTATCATTAGCCCATGTTGATTCTATTACCACAGAAACTATATTGGGCAATGGCAAAACAAAGGTATGCTTCGACCATTTCTCTTTCTCGGTATCATCTAGAACCCATAACTCACCATGACTACCACCATGACTAAAACCATAAACATACTTTAGGGCACCTAACTTTCCCTTGTAGTTAATCAGAGCCGAAATGTAAGTTAACTTAGGGCCCTCTAATTCTACCGTTTCCATAAAACTAAATTCCTCAGACATAACATCAAAACATGCTATCAAACAAGTCTCGTTGGACCGGGCTATGTAATACAAAATCCCGTCGATGCATATCCCATCTCTCGTATTAGGATACTGCGGAAACAAGCTTTCAATCTTTCTCCACGGTAGTTTTCCCTTCCCTATTGTCAGAACTTGATGCTCCTTGGAGTCAACTTGTTGTCTATAGTTTGTCACTATCATGCACAAAACCTTGAATTGTTTGTTGATCGGATCATACCCAAAAAAGCTTCTCAAATCAGTATTCCTCGCTCTCACTTTCGGTAATGTTAGTTGCTGACCCGTACTAGTGTTACATATCACATGAACCCTTTCTATCTTTCCCTCTAAATCCCATATATCGAGACGATAGATGAATCCGTTGGCAGATAGAGAACTTCCGTATGAGAATCCGGAGATACCCATATGTTGATTCTGAAAATTACACAAAGGAGTAAAACAGAGAACTTTGGATCGGAATCTCATTTTATTGATTGAATTCGGCGTTTACAACAGAGATTTAAAAAGAACTAAGGGAACGAAAGAAGTCAAAATCGGTAATTTGGAGCTCTCCCCTCTTTCTTATGTCTCTCCCTATTTATAAGATTCAGAGTTGGTCGTTGAAAAGAAAACTTCATTTTCCTAGTTCGCTTAGGAAAAAGGAAATTCTCCCGATTTCCCTCCGAGATAAGGAAATCTTTCGCTTATCTCGGAGGTCGGTCGAGTTCTGTTGTAACGAACTGGGCCCTCTATGGGCCTCGGATATCAGTCGTCAAAATAACTGGACCCGTTTTAAGTCCGAAGTTCGGCCCATCGAAACTTGGTTTTCTTTCTTCTGGCCCGAACCGCCGTAAACCGGGAATAATCGAACCCGTCTCGATTCGAGCCGAGCTAAACCAGGGAGTGCTAAACTCCCCTGTAACAATTAGTCCCCCCCTCAGTTCGGCGAAGGAGTTTTCCTTGAGTTCGGCGAAGTTTCACGGAGTGCTCTTTAGCTCGGTTAGAATTGAGATCGGTACGATTGTTCGGATTTCTTCCCTTGTTATCCCTCAGTGGGGGGCACTCGTTTCGGGATTTCTGAGTTCGGTGAATTTTTCTTGGGAGGGTCGCGTCGGTTCGCCTTCCTTAACTGTCGCAGAATTCGAGGAGTCGTCATCCTTGCATTTTTCTCTTTAAATACTGCTTGAATCCCTCCGAATTTTCACTTCCTTGTTCTCAAAAAGGTATTTTACTTTCTCTCTCTAGCGCTCTCCCTTCTCTCTAGAATTTTTTATTTTTACCGCTTTCCGATTAACCGCTGCCGTGATTTCTACGATCTACGTTGAAGATCTTCAAGTTTTCCGGTCGACCCTCATACTATTCTTCGTCAACTCCGCTTTTTGATTGAGATGGGTTCAAAATCTTCATCTTCATCAGTTAATGACCGAGCTCCATCTCTGAAACTTCCGCATCTTGGATTGTTCGTCGATGATTCTGATCCCAACGATTCATCGGATGGTTTGAGTGATGTTCGACAAGAGCTGATCAGACGTAGTTCTCGGCCTGCTTCTGCCGAACTTGGTTGCTCACGTGTTATTAATCAAATCCCGCGCCTCATTGACAAAGGTGATCGTGAAACAGATGCCCAGATTCAGTCTGTTGACGAACAGGTCGCCGAGTCAGACAGTCAAGTTTGGGTGGATAGAGAGTTCGCATTTCAGTTGGCCGAGGCTGATGAACAGAGAGCCCGTCCAATCGATGGGGTTGCTCCATCGTCAGTTCGTCCAAACGATGAGACTGTTTTACCGGCTGCTCGTCCAAGAGCTCGTCCAGCAGCTCGTCCAGACGAGGGTGCCCCGTCGGTAGTTCGTCGTAAGGTTGTGACTCCAGCAAACATAGGTCCGAGTTGGTTTAACAGGGAGTCGATTATGAATACCCTGGAGCAATGTGGTGCTCCTAAAGAGCTGGTTTTCATCATCCCGAATGCTAACCAGTGACCTTGGGATGCCCCTGATGGATATTTTTGCGTATACGAAGACTATTTCAAAAGATGCGGTCTTCAATTTCCTCTTCCCGAACTTCTCTACAGATACTGCAAAAGGCGGCATATTGCAATCTCTCAGCTCATGCCCGCCACGATAATTAACATTGTCGGACTTCTCGTTCTCGGGGATGAGTGCGGCATTCCTATCGACGTTAAGGTCTTCGAGAGGCTGTTCCGCGTGAATCTTTCGAGGGATAAACCCTGGTTCCTTTCGTCTAACGCAAAGCCGGAGTATGACCTCGTTACTAGGAATAAACCGAGCAAGATTAATAGCTGGAATACTCGATATTTTTACGTTCAGGTTGACGAAGCCTCGGTAGAACGGCCCGACGGGAACTACCGAACTCGATGGACGACTCCTATTGGTAGATATTGGCTCCTTCGTGTTTATTTTGCCTTAGTCATTTTCCTTTTGTCCTTTCAGTTCGTCATACTCCGAGCTTTTTCACAACGATCCCCGGGCCCACCTCGGGTTCAGCAATTACTTGAATAAAATTTTGTAAGAACCAGAATTCGCACCTCTTTTAGAAAGGCGAATTCAGTTTAGGGTTTATGAGAATTATTTTTATTAGAATCATAGCTGTGCCTGTGAAGGCTGCCTACGTACCCTTAAAGGGATCAAGCCAAAGCGTAGTTCTTGTTACAAAGAAAGTTGTAGATCTTTGTCTAAATTGTCGGATGATTATTCTGAATGAAGAGCTCCCCTATTTATAAGTCTTGAGGTCGATCCAAAACGGGATGGTTTCCTTTTCCTAATCCCATTGGGAAAAGGATAATCTCTTTTTCCTTGTTTCATCGGGAAAATGTTAACTTCCTTTCTTCTTGGCCTTTATCAAATAAAATGAAATCTTCCTTTTATTTCGTAAGTTGGTTCTAATGGGCTTTGAAGTCGATTGTTGGGCTGATTTTAACTCGGACCGGGCTAAACTAGGGAGTGCTAAATTCCCCTCTAACAATTAGTCCCCCCCCCTCAGTTCGGCGAAGTTCATGGGGAAGTTTTTAACCCGGTTGGAGTTGAAATCGGCATCTTGTCTTGATTTTTCAGACTTGTGTTCTTTAATGATCGAACTTCCTTTGCAGACAAGATGTTGCTCAGCTTTGTTCCTGCAAAAAATTACTAAAGACACAAGATTGAGCTCGAGGCTGAGCTCGGCGTTTGTTAGTTAGGTGCGAGGCCGGCCTCGGCTTTTATTTTTAGTTCGGTTTCGATAGTTTGTGCGAGACTGCAAGGTCGGCGAGCTGCCCAATTGTTAGATCGGTGAGTTACGATTACGAGTTGCCATACTGTGAGGTCGGCGAGCTGCGTGGTCGGAGAACTGCGATCGTGAGGTTGGCGAGCAGGAGGTCGGTGAGCTGTGGTCGTGAGTTAGGCGGAGCTGCGAGGTCGGCGAACTATGACTGCGCGATGAGTCAGCTGCGACCGAGCTACCTAACTGTTAGAACGACAAACTGCAACCACGAACTGCCTTATTGTCGGATCGACGAACTACGACCACGAACTGCCTTCCTACGAAGTAGGCGATATGTTCGATTGGGAGGTAGGCGAACTGCTTGAGTTCGGCTTGATGATACGAACTGTACGAGGCTTGATGATACGAACTGTACGAGTTCGGCAAACTGACTGAGTTCGGTTTAGAGGGACGGACCATGTGATTGAATTTGAATAGAAAATATATTCGAATAATAAAGTAAAATTTTTGATAAGGAGTACCTGAATTTTAGGGAGCTCGGTAGGCGAGCTACGATCGGTAAATGACGATATCGGTGATCACTTTTTTTTTTTTAATCTCGACTTTTCTTCGCCAGTTCGGTGTTATCGTAGGTCGGGGTGAGAGTGAGTGAGGTCAGCGTCGTGTGCTTCGTTGTCGGCATGCATGTTTCTTGGCATGTAAGTTACATCTTCTCTGGTCATGGTGGTCTTCATGCTCGACAAGTGAGCTCGTGAGGTTTCTTGGTGAGTTCGTCACGTTGAGTTTGAGATCATCGGGTTCGGTAAGCGTGCCTCGGCGTGTTCTACGAGTTCGGTGAGTGATCTCATGTTTGGCACGTCTCCATGCTCGGCAGTTCGACACGTCTCCATGCTCGGCACGTCCTTTGCCGTGATCGTGGTTCGTCTCGGTGAGCTCGTGATCTCTTCTACGTGATCATGAGCTCGGTTTGTTTTTGGCGTGATTGACATCTTTGATGTGTTGAGTTCGATAGTAAACGTCTTGGTGTGTTGTCATGATTGGCTTCATCATGCATGTCACATTGCTTGCCATGCAACTGAGGTCGTATAGGTGCGGTTCGTGAAGGTGATCTCGTCCCTCCGTGGTGATGACGTGACGTGTTGGCGTTCACGGCTTCATGTTTGGTGATTGGAAAATTGTTGAACATGACGAGAAGAGTCGGAGAATTTGTCGGATTTATAGGGTTTTAAAATAATTCTCCATAAACCCTCAATTTTCTTCCCCCCTCCTTCTACCGCCAATTGTAAGAACCAGAACTCGCACCTCTTTTAGATCGGCGAATTTAGTTTAGGGTTTAGGAGAATTATTTTTATTAGAATCATAGCTGTGCCTGTGAAGGCTGCCTACGTACCCTCAAAGGGATCAAGCCAAAATGTAGTTCTTGTTACAAAGAAAGTTGTAGATCTCTGTCTAAATTGTTGGATGATTATTCTGAATGAAGAGCTCCCCTATTTATAAGTCTTGAGGTCGATCCAAAACGGGATGGTTTCCTTTTCCTAATCCCATTGAGAAAAGGATAATCTCTTTTTCCTTATTTCATCGGGAAAAGGTTAACTTCCTTTCTTCTTGGCCTTTATCAAATAAAAGCAAGTCTTCCTTTTATTTCGTAAGTTGGTTCTGATGGGCTTTGAAGTCAATTGTTGGGCTGATTTTAACTCGGACCGGGCTAAACTGGGGAGTGCTAAATTCCCCTCTAACACCATATGATAATCATCTACAAGAGTTAAGTCCTTATCAAGATTTTGAGGCTGAGGGGATGAGAAGAAGTACCACTTACCAGCCAACGCGAAGGTGAACAAAATACGAGGCCGAGACGATGAATGGGTCAAGAACGATTTGGTGAAATCTTGACTGCGAAGTAAGGAAGCCCATTGCTTCGAGACGTAGCGACAAATTGCGATGGATCTTGCAGGTAATCTCGAGAGTGTCTCGATGGTGATATCGATCGGAATCGTCGTCTCTCTGTTTTCTCTTACTAACGTTGAGCTAAGTGGTTGTGTGTTGCGTCGGATGATTTTACGGCCATCCACCAAATTGTTCATGGCGTCCTTACTTGCCCTATTGTTTGATTTCTGCTCTGCTATAAGAAAACAGTTTTTTTGGGACAATGTGAGTTGTATATGTTTGATATGCTCAAATATAATACTCTAAAAGTACTATAGCAGTAGTTGCAGTAAATTAGGGTCGAACCACAAAGACTCAAGATATCACTCAATAGATTTCAAGATTTGAATTAAGCTAAGTCAATCAATTAAACATAAAACAACTAATAAATTAAGTGGGTTGTAAATTCAATGGAGGAAAGATAGGTTCAAGGTATTTCTCAGGAAATCAAAGAATGCAGACAAAACAATGAATCATGATTCAGATTTAGCACGGTTCTTGAACTCAAAACACTAAGTTATAATTAACCAACTTTCGTTGCGAGAATTATCTAAGTCTAAATCCTAAAATTCTAAATCCTAAAATTCTAAATTTCTTTGCAAATCCTAAAGATTAAACCAGCTTTAAGTCTAAGTTTGATGTGTTTACAAAATACCTAAACCAAATTTCTTTGCAGATAGTTATTTTGCTCACCCTAGGTTCTGTCAGGTTTCCAATCACACTTTCGTGTCTAATTGATTAACCTAAGATCTAAGTTCTAGGTGATCAAGTTAGAATTAGCACTAAAAATAACATATGGTGAAGAACTTAATTGATTATGAATCCTAATAAATCGATTTATCTAACATACAGAGAAAACCTTATGAGAACCCTAAACCTAAAAGAAAACTACTCAGACATGGAGATTAAAGAAAGCAACATGACTGAATAATACTTCAATAGATAAAATAAGAATAGAGTAAAACAAGGGTTCGAAATCTTCTCTCTGACGTACAAAGTTCAGACTTGTCTCCCTCAATAGTTCTCTCAACAAAAACCAGAATAGAATAAAAGCGTAGCCAACAAAAGTGGCTAAAAAACCTAATTATAATCCTAAAACACGTTTTGGGCTTTCTTGTAATTATTAAAGTCTTCTGGACCAAGGAGCAATTTCTTCAAACTTCAGAAAAGTCGCGACTTGTGCTTCTCTGCAGTCGGTATAAAAAGGACTTATATCATTGTCAAAAACGGGTAAAAACCATGATATATCAACTCCCCCAGACTTAGCCTTTGTTTGCCCTCAAGCAAACAGAAAGCTAAACGAGAGAAAGATGTTTGAAAAACACGGAGACTCACATGTTATTGAAACATTGCAATAACCCTTTTTCCTAATGTCTTCTCATCACTTTACCAGTTCCAGATCTAACCACCATGTACTTCTCCGTAGACATTCGCAGCCTTCCCATACTCCACACATAATCTCACAGCTTCATCCTTCAAAACCATCATCGCCAGTTTCATTGCTGTGTTCAGAGCCAAGAACCTTCTAGACTCTTTCCCATACAATATCATGAAAAAAGAACCACCCAAAATTCACACTTTTTCGGTATTTAGTTCCTCTCCCCCAGACTTATTTCATTTCATGCTCTTCTTTTCTTTTTTTTATTTTTTATTTTTTTATTTGCACATACACATCAAGGTTTGATACGCGAGTATTGATGGTGTTTGCCACCGAATCCCCGGTTATTCCCCTCTCTATGTATCAAAGGTGTAGGCGAATAATGGTATCACGGGAAATTTCCTAACCTCGCTTCCAACCTTTGTGTGATCATTCCTTCTAACCAGAATAATGGGATCGCTGGAAATTTTCCTAACCCTCCACTTAGAAGAAAATCCTTTCATATTTTCGTGCTTTAATTCATTAACTTAGATTAAGGGAGAGGTATACCATTACTTTAAAATACATGGGTTCCTTTGTCATATATGAATGAGGAATCAAGCTCTAATGAACACTAACCACATTGATGAAGTGCACAAAATTTGGCTCAGGTTTCGATGAACTCCACTGGAAACATGGGTGTTTTCTAGTCAAATGGCCAGCCTTTGGATTTTTCATTAGTTCGATCTAAAACTGATTCTGTAACAATGGACACTCAGAAGCAAAGTTAAAACAGTAGATTCAAGAACAAGATCATAATCTCCAACAGAATTTTGACTCAATAAAACAAATTTGACACAAAAACGACTGACTTTAAGAAAATCAAACACAATGTCAGCAACTACCTCCCCCAGACTTTAACAACACTGTCCCCAATGTTATTTAGCCTAGAGTTGGTAAAAGAAATCAGAAGAACTGAGTGGAAGATGTCAAGGCCAAGAGGTTACCGTGATGGGTGATGGTGTCGACCGACACACAGCTTGGCATCGACTGATACCAAGCATGAGTCGACACAGAAATCCTCTTGTCATCGATCGTCGTGTGGGTGGTGTCGATCGACACCACCTAGTGTCGATCGATACCGCTCGTCTGAATCTGCTTTACGTGAAGATAAAAGACACAAAACGAAAAATAAAAATAAAGGAAAAACTTATGTACAGGCTCACCAGTGGGTTGCTTCCCACCAAGCGCTTGTTTAACGTCACTAGCTTGACTTTACCGAGTTCAGGCAGTGGATGCATCAGCCAGAGGCACAATGTGTCCGTCTGGAATCTTGGCTTTCGCCCAATAGTGTTTCACCCTCTGTCCATTGACAGTGAATTCCTTGCATTCAGCATTTATCAGCACAACTGCACCATGTGGTCGGACTTCCTTGATTGTGAAAAGACCTGACCAACGAGAACGCAATTTTCTAGGAAACAATTGCAAACGAGAGTTATACAGAAGTACCTGGTCATTGGGTTCGAAGTGGCGAGAGAGGATCTTCTTGTCGTGAGATGCCTTAGTCCTCTCCTTGTATAGTTTCGAGTTCTCATAGGCAAGGTGCCTAATCTCATCCAGCTGAACCAATCGCCTCTCTGCAGTAGACTTGATGTCAAAATTTATCAGCCTGGTAGCCCATGCTGCCTTGTGTTCGATCTCGACTGGAAGGTGACACGCTTTCCCATACAGCAAGTGAAACGGCGTAGTCCCGAGTGGCGTCTTGAAAGCGGTCCTGTAGGCCCACAATGCATCATCCAATCCTTCCGAGTAGTACCCACTGTCTTTTCCAAAATCTCATTGATCTGTCTATTGGATACCTTAACCTGCCCACTCGTCTGAGGATGATAAGGAGTAGCTACACGATGATTCACACCATGCTTCTTCAACAGCTTCTCGAAGACCTTGTTAATAAAGTGAGTGCCACCATCACTTATAACAATCCGAGGTACTCCGAATCGAGGGAAAATAATGCTCCTGAACAGCTTCAGGACCACCGAAGAATCATTGGTTGGACTAGCAATCGCTTCCACCCACTTGGACACATAGTCCACAACAACCAATATGTACTTATTCCTTCGTGATGAAGGAAAAGGACCCATAAAATCAATGCCCCAGCAATCAAAAACTTCCACCTCAAGGATGAAGTTATGTGGCATCTCATGTCGTTTACTGATCTTCCCTCTCCTCTGACAGACATCACACTGCGAGATGAAGGTATGAGCATCCTTAAACATTGTAGGCCACCAAAAGCCTGTTTGAAGAACCTTGGACACCGTCTTGAAAGTAGTCTAGTGTCCAGCATACTCAGACCCATGACAGTGATAGAGAACCTCAGGTACCTCAGATTCTGCAATACATCTCCGGTACATCCCATCAGAAAAGTGCTTGTACAGGTAAGGCTCATCCCAGAAGAATCGCCTTATCTCACCCATAAACTTCTTCCTATCATACTTCTTTAGGTGCTTTGGCTCGTCATCTGTAGCAAGATAATTGGTGATATCAGCATACCAAGGTCGATCAGGAGTAGCCACAGCAACTAGAAACTCCTCAACACCAAAGTGATCCATAGGCAAAATTGGTCTTGATCGACACTAGAACCTGCAGCTCGTGAAAACTGCAGATTTTCGGCAGAAACTCTGTGAAACCCAGTCTCGATGAAGTAAATGTTCTCCTCAGGTAGGAAATCATCAATAGGCACGTCTTCATCGATCCTCATCCTCGAGAGATGGTCTGCAACTCCGTTCTCGACGCCCTTTTTGTCTTTAACTTTGATGTCGAAACCTTGGAGCAAAAGGACCCAACGACATAGGCGAGGCTTGAGATCCTTGTTCTGCAGCAAGTACTTAAGAGCGGCATGATCTGTGTGGACAGTCACCTTACTCCCAATCAAATAGGGTCGAAATTTCTCAAAAGAGAAAACAACTGCAAGTAACTCCTTCTCTATGGTGTTGTAGTTCCTTTAAGCATCATCCAACGTTCTGCTGGCATAGTAGATAACATGAAGTTTCTTGTCTTTCCTCTGACCCAGAACTGAACCAACTGCAAAATCGCTCGCGTCGCACATAACCTCAGAAGGTAGATTCCAATCTGGAGGTTGGACAATAGGAGCACTCACCAAGGCTTTCTTAACCTGCTCAAAAGCTGCAAGACAATCTGGGGTGAAATCGAATGCCACTTCCTTGCATAACAGGGCGGTAAGTGGGCGGGCTAGCTTGGAGAAGTCCTTGATGAATCGTCGATAAAACTCGGCATGACCAAGGAAGCTTCGAATGTCCTTCACAGATTTCGGTGGTTGTAGGCTTGTCATTACTTGAATCTTAGCTTTGTCAACCTCGATCCCAGCCTTAGAAACCTTGTGCCCAAGAACGATGCCCTCTTGAACCATAAAGTGACACTTTTCCCAATTTAGGACCAAGTGTTTCTCCTCGAATCTCTATAGCACCTTGCACAAGTTATCCAGACAGTTCTGGAATGACGATCCATAAACTGAAAAATCATCCATGAACACCTCCATAAACTCCTCAATCATGTACGTGAAGATAGATATCATACACCTTTGAAACGTTGTTGGAGCGTTACATAATCCAAATGGCATTCCGCTGTAGGCGAATGTGCTATAAGGACATGTAAAGGTCGTTTTCCCCTGATCCTCTGGATGTATAGGAATCTGGAAAAAGTCTGAGTACCCATCGAGGAAACAGTAGTATGGGTGACTCGCTAACCTTTCCAACATCTGGTCAATGAATAGCAATGGGAAGTGATCTTTCCTTGTGGCCGCATTCAACTTCCTGTAGTCAATACACATCCGATGACCAGTGATTGTCCTTGTAGGAATCAGCTCATCCCTCTCGTTTTTCAGCACAGTGATTCCTCCTTTCTTAGGCACCACGTGAATTGGACTAACCCAAGAACTGTCCGAAATGGCATAGATGATGCCTGCTTCTAGAAGCTTCATGATCTCCTTCCTGACCACGTCTGTCAAATTCGGGTTCAGCCTCCTCTGATGCTCGATCGAAGGCTTCGACTCGTCCTCAAGATGAATCTGATGCATGCACATGTCTGCTGATATACCTGAAATGTCATCAAGAGAATAGCCAAGATCCTTGCGATACTTGCGCAGCTTGCTCAGTAGTAAGGCGATCTCTGCCTTTTTTAAGGAAGAATTAATGATCACATGGTATGTGGAATTTGGACCAAGAAAAACATACCTCAAATTGGCTGGAAGTGGTTTGAGTTCCACTTTAGGAGCCTTCTCCTCACTCCAATCACCAAGCACAACAACCTTCGCAGAAGTGTCAGCCAACTTCTCTGGTTTTGGCGGACGGTGTCGATCGATACCCTCAGTGGTGTCGATCGATATTGCTCCAGATTTGTCGAGCATATTAGCATATCCAGCAGCATCATCACTCAAGTCAACCTTTGTATCAGCTGAACAAACCAATGCCCTCTCTTATGGATCCTCAGGATGCATTTCCAGAACTCTTCAGCTATGTCACTGAAGATATCAACAAAGAAAGTCTGCCCATCGATGGTTGGTCTCTTCATCATCTTCTCCATGTTAAAAGTCATGACCAAATCACCGATGTTAAGAGCTATCTTCCCATTCCTGCAATCAATCAAAGCTCCAGCTGTTGCTAAGAATGGCCTTCCAAGAATAAGTGGATCCTTTGGCTCTACGTTGTACTCCAGGACAATGAAATCAGCCGGGATTAAGCAGTTCCCGATCTTTATCAGAACATCTTCGAGCAATCCTTTGGGAAGTCGAACTGAGCGATCAGCAAGTATCAGAGAAATCCTGGTGGACGTGAAATCTGTCATTCCCATTCGCTTAGCAACCGAGTATGGAATAAGGTTCACACTCGAGCCAAGATCGCAGAGAGAACGTTTAAATCTCTCTGTGAAAATCGTACAGTCCAACACAAAACTCCGTGGATCTGGTAGCTTCTCTGGAATCTTGTTAAGCAGGATCGCACTGCACTCATGAGTAATCATCATCACTCCGTCCTCAAGGTTCACATTGCTCGATACCATCCGCTTGACATATCTCCTGAAGGCTGGTGAAGTCTTGATAGCATCGACAAAAGGAAGCTCAACAATCAACTTGTCTAGCATTACCTTGCATCTGGAGTCTTCCACTTCCTTCTTGGTCTTCCTAGGAGGTCGAGGGAAAGGTATCTTGGGTATGTAGACTCTTCATGTACACAACTCGGGCTATTTCTCGACTTCTGGGTTCGTGTCGATCGATACAGGGGTGGTATCGATCGATGCTTGTTGCTTCGAAACATCCTTCGTAGATCCTTGGACGGGTATCGACCGATGCTGTCTGGTATCGATCGATACTGGGGCGATTTTGGGAGCCTCATCGTTGTCATCTTCAGCAAGATCGACGAGATTCTTTGCAGTAGAGGTCTTCTTCACTCCTGGACTGACCTCTTTTCCATTCCTCAAGGTGATAGCATGAACATGTTCCCTTGGATTCACTGTTTTCCGTGGAAGAAAACCATCCTGTCTCTTCACAGCATCCGCGGTCTGAGCGACCTGAGTTTCCAGCCTCTTCTGATGAATGCTAAGAGCTTCAATCTTTCCATTCAGATCTGTGTACATAGCATCTATCTTCCCATTCAAGTCCACTGTCATCTTTTGCTGTCCTTCGAGAATCTGTTCGAGCATAGACTCGACCTTGCTCTCATGAGTCTTGGGCGGTGGAGATTGATAGGACGAACTCACGTAGGCACGCGTGTAATCGCTGCTCTGCATTGGTTTCTGGGCAAAGGAATTTGCTCAAAAACCTGAGGGCTTGAAATCAGATTTGAACCCTCCTCGCTGAGCATTGTTGGTGAAGCCTCGGTTGTTGTTGTACTGATACCGCTGATTTTGGAAACCAACACCTCCAATGTAATTAACATCCTCTGCTTCCTCCTCATCAACATTCTCGACCTCATCAGCAAAGTGAACAGCCTTCTGCTGCTTGCCTATCAACAAATTATGCACCGAGTCCAGCTTCACATACACCTCAGCAATCTGCAATCCATCAATGCTCCCGTTCAGCCTCTTCCGCTCGAAATCGGCATTCTTGGTGTTATTGCTAGACGCCAAGTTCTCGATCAGCACATAAGCATCGTCAGCATATCTCGTGTTGAAATTCCCATTGCTCGCAGCATCTAGAGCCATCTGATACCTCCAATCGATTCGTCTGAAGAAAATACCCAGCAACTGAACCTGAGTAAACCCGTGATGCGAGCAATCTCTCTGATATGATCTGAACCTCGCCCAAGCGGCTTTAAAAGCCTCTGTCGCTCCCTGAGAAAATTGGGAGATCTTGTTCCTCAGCTCCTCGGATCTCGCATCGTCATAGTAGTTGTTCAGAAACGCGTTCTTCATCTCTGCCCAAGTAGTCAGCGATCCCTGAGGCAACTGCTTCAGCCAGTAAGTTGCATCCCCACCAAGAGAGTATGGGAAAAGCTTACAGAAAATGAACTCATTGGGCACTCCATTGTACTTGATGATAGTGACCAAGTCCTCGAATCTCTCAATATGATCCATGGGATGCTCATGAGAAAGACCATGAAAAGGGTGCTGACCCACAAGTGTGTAGTATGCAGGCTTCAGCTCAAAGTCATTCCTTTGAAAGGTGGGAATACGAATCGCAGACCGATTGGCATAGAACTGATCGGGTCTGTTGTACTCTCCAAGCGTCCTAGCACGATTAACCACAACATTCCCATGATTCACTTCCTTGTTGCGTGCAGTCTGCGTACCATTCTCATCGATAGCTACTGGAGGGATTATGATGTTTCCCTTCTTCATCAAGTCGTTGTCCAGCCTCATTGCCCAAATTACCATCCTGGTCCCTCAAAACTCCAGCCTCGTCGCCACAACTGGATTGTTCATCTCTGCTTGTTTCTTGTGCTTCTTGTTCGTGCGCTCTAAGTCAGCTAGCTCCTTGTTGGACAGATTAGTCAACTGTGTGCTCTTGTTTTTCCTGGTTTCGCGTTTAGGCATACACCTGAAACACAAAAGTCAAGAGACGTAAGTGACAAAAATCGAAAAAGTAAAACAAACTAAAACGGCGAGGATCGACCGATACTAGGCAGTATCGATCGATACCGTCGGACTTAATCGAAATTCTCGGCTAAAATCTGATGGTGAAATTAGAGTCCCCGGCAACGGCGCCAAAATTTGATATGTTCAAATATAATACCATAAAAGTACTAAAGCAGTAGTTGCAGTAAATTAGGGGTCGAACAACAAAGACTCAAGATATCACTCAATAGATTTCAAGATTTGAATTAAGCTAAGTCAATCAATTAAACAGATGGGCTGTAAATTCAAAGGAGGAAAGATAGGTTCAGGGTATTTCTCAGGAAATCAAAGAATGCAGACAGAACAATGAATTAGGATTCAGATTTAGCACGGTTCTTGAACTCAAAACACTAAACTATAATTAACCAACTTTTGTTGCGAGAATTATCTAAGTCTAAATCCTAAAATTCCAAATTTCTTTGCAAATCCTAAAGATTAAACCAGCTTTAAGTCTAAGTTTGATGTGTTCACAAAATAACTAAACCAAATTTCTTTGCAGATAGTTATTTTGCTCACCCTAGGTTCTGTCAGGTTTCCAATCACACTTTCGTGTCTAATTGATTAACATAAGATCTAAGTTCTAGGTGATCAAGTTAGAATTAGCACTAAAAACAACATATGGTGAAGAACTTAGTTGATTATGAATCCTAATAAATCAATCTATCTAACATACAGAGAAACCCTTATGAGAACCCTAAACCTAAAAGAAAACTACTCTGACATGGAGATTAAAGAAAGCAACATGACTGAATAATACTTCAATAGATAAAATAAGAATAGAGTAAAACAAGGGTTCGAAATCTTCTCTCTGACGAACAAAGTTCAGACTTGTCTCTCTCAATAGTTCTCTCAACAAAAACCAGAATAGAATAAAAGCGTAGCCAACAAAAGTGGCTAAAAAACCTAATAATAATCCTAAAACATGTTTTGGGCTTTATTGTAATTATTAAAGTCTTCTGGACCAAGGAGCAGTTTCTTCAAACTTCAGAAAAGTCGCGACTTGTGCTTCTCTGCAGTCGGTATCGATCGACACCATAAGTGGTATCGGTCGATACTCGGGCTTCAAATCGACCTTCTCAACTACATGATCTCTACTTTGCTCTAAAAAACTCCCGAATGTTTCAATATCTCCAATTATGCTCCAAACGTACCTAAAAGCTGAAAAGACTCTAAAAGACTCCAAAAACACTAGAAAGACTCAATAAAAAGGACTTATATCATGGTCAAAAACGGATAAAAACCATTATATATCAATGTTTATCGAAATGATATCCTGATTCCTGATGTATTTACCGTAATCTTTTTAAAAATATTTAGTTTCCTATTTTATCTAATTTTTGTCACTATTTCTTTCATCAATTGAATTATGGGTCTAGTATTTACCATTATATTTTTAAATTATTTAGTTTACAATTTAATACATTTTCCACTCTTTCTTTAATAAATGGAAAATTGATTCTTAGCTACACGAAGTATAGGACAATGCATGGCTTAACATCCAAACTAACACAATGTACTAATAACTATTTTCAACAATTGATATAGTATGGCCACACATCCGAACAAACATGAATCATATGGCTAACACTATAACCATCAATTTTTGTTTCTGCTCCGATACATCGTTCAACTAACACCGGTGTTGACCCGAGTTGATATGAAAAACCTACCGACTAAGTTCTAAACCGAAAGCATTCGGATCCAAACTAACCCAATTTTAAACCAACCCGGCCCAATTGTAATAAACCCACCCAAATCTGACTCAATTAACTACGACCTGACCCTATGACCGGACCCGACCCAAAACTAGTAAAAGTAATAAAATAAACTAGTAAAATGTTCTCTAGGTGTTCGTTGTAAAAGGTAAGTAACGATATTAAAACATTTGAAAATCGACCCAAATCGATTTCTCTCCGTCAATGATTTGAAAATCTTTGCCCGCAGTCAACAATCACATTTTCTGGCTTCCATATCTGCTCCTACTGCTACTAGACGACCCAAAGCTTAAATTCATCTAGCAAAATACACCTGATTGATTAGGGATTTGATCTAACAACTCTGAGGATTTTTTTTGATTCCCTCATAAACCCTAAACGAAATCAACATTTACCTCACAAAATCTCTTCGTTTCTTGCTCGAATCCTACTGCTAAGAAAGAACCCGCGACGATTCTTCAATTTTCTGGGTAAAAACTTCGAACAAATTCAACGTCTTCTGGGAGGAAGAATGCGATTCACGATTTTTTTTTACATTCTCACAAATTATTATAGAAATATCACCTTCTCAACATGGTCTGTGACGGTGAAGTATGCTGGATAGTGAGCCACCTTTTCGTTAATTCCTTTCAACTCTTCTGACACTCTTTCTCTCTAGGCTGTAATAGAAAGCATAGAATGGGTTTGTCCAACAACTTGGGACCCAAACAATTTCACCCGTATCAGTAGCCCATGTTGATTTTATTACCACATTAACTGTATTGGGCAATGGCAAAACAAAGGTATGTTTCGGCCATTTCTCTTTCTCGGTATCATCTAGAACCCATAACTCACCATGATTACCACCATAAACATACTTTAGGGCACCTAGCTTTCCCTTGTAGTTAATCAGTGCCGAAATTAAGTTAAGTTAGAGCCCTCTAATTCTGCCGTTTCCATAAAACTAAATTCCTCATACCTAACATCAAAGCATGCTATCAAACTAGTCTTGTTGGACAGAGCTATGTAATACAAAACCCCGTTAATGCATATCCCATCTCTCTGTGTTGCTGAGGATAATGCAGAAACAAGCATTCAATCTTTCTACATGATAGTTTTCCCTTATATATTGTCAGAACTTGATGCTCCTTGGAGTTAACTTGTTGTTTATAGTTTGCCATGGTCATGCACAAAACCTTAAATTATTTGTTAATCGGATCGTACCCGAAAAAAGCTTCTCAATCTGTATTCCTCGCTCTCACTTTGGGTAAAGTTAGGTGCTGACATGTACTAGTGTTACATATCACATGAACCCTTTCTAGCTTTCCCTCTAAATCCCGTTTATCGAGACGATAGATGAATCCGTTGATAGATAAACAATTTCCGTGTGAGTATCCGGAGATACCCATATGATAATTTCCTACAAGAGTTAAGTCTTTATCAAGATATTGAGGCTGAGGGGATGAGAAGAAGTGCAACTTGCCACCATATTCGAATGTGAAAAATATACGAGGCTGAGACGATGAATGGGTCAAGAACGATTCCGTGAATTCTTGACTGCGAAGTAAGGAATCTCGCAGGTAATCTTGATGATGAGATCAATGGGGATCTTCTCTCTGTTTTCTTTTACTAACGTTGAGCTCGATGATTGTGTGTTATGTCGGATGATTTTATGGAGAGTAGAATAAACCTTGACCAACAATACCTTTGATATATTGAAGAACCTTATATACTGCCCTGAGATGTAAAGTTCGAGGAGATGAAGAGTATTGACATAGTTTGCTAACTGCAAACGTAATGTCAGGCCTTGTTATCGTCAAATACATCAATCTCCCTACAAGCCTTCTGTACATCTCTCTGTTAGGAAGTAAATCTCCATCATTCTTAGACATATTTAAGTTAGGAACCATAGGTGTGGAAGAAGGTTTGCAGCCTAACATCCCAGTAGAAGTGAGAATCTCTAAAGCATACCCTCGCTGACATAAAGAGATGCCATCAAAATTACGAGCAACATCCAGCCCTAAGAAGTACTTTAGAGTTCCAAGATCCCGTAACTTGAAACACTTTTGCAGAGCTTTAGTCAACTTTGCTGCAATATCATTACTAGTACTGGCGATGATAATGTCATCTACATAAACCAATAGAGCAAAAAATTTGCCATTCTCACAACCTTTAACAAATAAAGTGTGATCTCCATCTCCTTTGATAAACCCCAAACTTAGCAAAGCTTCAGAAAATTTCTTATACCATTGTCTCGACGCCTATCTAAGTCCATAGATCAACTTCTTTAACCTTAAAACTGCATTTTTAGGTAAAGAATCCCCATGTCTCTCAGCATAGCCATCATGCAATTTCATGAAGACCTCCTCTTCCAAATCTCCATTAAGAAAAGCATTTGATACATCTAACTGAGAGAGAGACCAATTCTTAGAGGCCGAGACCTTCAACAAAAGTTTCACAGTAGTCAACTTTGCAACATGTGAAAATGTTTCCTTATAATCCAAATCCTCTTTCTGAGTATACCCTTTTCCAACTAACCGAGCTTTATATCTTTCAAGACTACCATCAACATGAAATTTTAGAGTGAATACACACTTACAACCAACTGATTTCTTCCCTGGAGGTAAAAATGTAACCTCCCATGTATTCATAGACTCCATAGCACCAAATTCTTTATCAGCAGCTTCACATCACTCTTTAGAATTCTTTGCCTCGTAATAGGAATGAGGGATTGGAATCTTAGTAATGTGATTGATATAATGGCGTAGCGTAGGGTTTGTAATTCAACTCAATCTAGGGATTTAACTAATCTCTAGAGACCTGATTCGCTCAAATCAAGAGATTTAAAAGAATCGATTGAGATTGAACTTCTTGAATTGATGAATCTAATCAAATTAACACAAGGCAAAAGAGAGAACTCTCGTATATTAAACTTCAAAACTGAATGACAAAGAAAAAAAGGCAAAACCTTATATAGGTGACAACATACGACTTCTAATCAAACTAGGAAAATAGGAAAATAGGAAAATATAAGTTTTCAATAAAAAAGGAAAAACATAAAAAAGAAAATATGCTTCTTGTTTCTTATCCGCTAAGCTATTGTGATGATGATGATGATGCTACATCAGGTCCCCGGGGGTTTGGAGGATTCAACCTCGAATCTGGAATTGGATCAGCTGGCAAGTATCGAGAAAGGTAGCAGACGTTAAACACACCAGAAGTGTTGACACCATTAGGTAACCGCAGTCGATAAGCATTATCGTTGATTCGCTCAAGAATCTCAAGTGGTCTGATCTTCTTTGCTTTAAGCTTGTTATATTCACGAGATGGCATTCTATCCTTTGTAATGACCATCCAAACCAAGTCACCTACCTTAAAAACAAGACGACGACGATGCAAATCAGCCGCTTATACTTGGAAGTCACCGCTTCTAAATTTGTGATCGTCTGTCCATGAATCGCTGATATGGCTTCAACGAAAGATGCAGCGTCCCCATGCAATCTTGTATGGTCTGGAAGATTTGACAAATCAGTTGGTCCTCGAGGAATAACCCCATAGATGATCTGAAATGGACTGGAACCTGTACTACGATTAACATCATGATTATGCGCGAATTCTGCTTGCAGAAGTTTGGAATCCCAAGTTTGAATTCCATCTCCCACTAAGCAACGCAGAAGATTACCCAATGACCTATTCGTGACCGAACTCCTGTCCATCAGATTGTGGATGATAGGCCGAACTCATGTCGAGGCTAGTGTCAAGAAGATTCTATAGCGAACGCCAGAAATGACCCAAAAAGCAAGAGTCACGATCGGAAACAATGGAGGATGGCAATCCATGTAAGCGGTAGATTTTGCGAAAGAATAATGATGCCACCTGCAGTGCGTCAATTGTCTTCTTACAGGGAATGAATTGTACCATCTTCGAGAAACGATTAACAACGACGAAAATAGAGTCAAAACCTCTCTAGGTACGCGGAAGACCCAAAACAAAATCCATACTAATGTCAGTCCAAGGTTATGTGGGGATTGGTAATGGCATATAAAGGCCCGCATTTGAAGTATGACCATTTGAAGTCTGACACGTCATACACCGCTCCACAAAACGTTCGACATCTCGGCGCAAAGACGGCCAAAAATACGAGGCAGAAACGAGCTGCAAAGTTTGATCACGGCCCACATGGCCCTCTCGATGGAGCTCTGAAATGAGTTGTAGACGTAGGCTGCACTATGGTATGCAAAGTCTATTATCACGAAAAAGAAACCCATTGTGAATGGCATAGTCTGAAGACGAACCCGCGAAAGCAGCGTCGAAAATACGACTAAAGAATGGATCAGTAATGTAAAGATCCACGAAAGAACTAAAGCCCGAAACAGAGTTATGAACAACGACCAAAACAGAATGACGGCTACTCAAAGCATCAACCACACGATTTGAAGCACCATAAGTATGCTTAATGACAAACGTGAATTGTTGGAGGTAAGCAATCCAAGACGCATGATGAGCTGAAACCTTCCCTTGAGTTCTTAGATGTTTAAGTGCATCATGGTCCGTATAGAGAACAAATTCCTTGTGAAATAAATACTGTCGCCAATGTTTAATTTCCTGCACAATGGCATAAAACTCGACATCATACGTGCTATATTGAGAGCGTGCTCCAACTAATTTCTCACTGTAGAAGGCGATAGGGCGATTACGTTGACTTAAAGCAGCTCCAACACCTGCTTTAGATGCATCACAATGTAACTCAAACACCAAAGTAAAGTTATGTAACACCAAGATGGGGATGAACAAAGCTTCTCTTTGATCGCCAAAAATGCATGATCAGCCTCCGGCGTCCAAACAAAACGACCATCGCGAATAGAGTCAGTGATTGGCGCCATAAGACTACTGAATTGGGGAACAAAACGACGATAAAACAATGCCAACCCGTGAAAACTACGCGTCTCTGTAATTGTCGTCGGGGGCGGCCATGTCTTAATGGCATATATCTTTCCTGGATCAACAGCTAACCCTTGTGCGGAGATAATGAAGCCCAAGAATTGTACCTCGGAAGATCCAAATGCACATTTTTGTAAAGCCGCACAGAATTTGTCATGGCGTAAAACCATAAGAACCTCCTTTAAGTGGCAGATATGCTCTTGCAAAGAAGAACTCAAAATAAGGATGTCATCGAAATACACGACCAAAAATTTCCCGATAAATGGTCGAAGTGCTTGGTTCATGACTCGCATAAACGTACTAGGCGCATTAGACATTCCAAAAGGCATGACAAGCCACTCAAATAGACCTTCCCAAATTTTGAAAGCAGTTCTCCATTCGTCTTCGGGATTAATGCGAATTTGATGGTAACCACTCTTCAAATCCAGCTTCAAAAAAGTTTACGCTGTCCCAATCTGATCAAGCAGATCATTCAACCGCGGTATCGAGAAGCGATAGCGAACATTTATCTTATTGATTGCGCGACTGTCAACACACATTCTCCAAGAACCATCCTTTTTTGTATAAGCAAAGCTGGAACTGCACAAGGACTCAAACTTTCTCGTAAAAACCCTTTTGCAACGAGTTCCTCAACTTGTTGACGCAACTATTCATGCTCATTGGGACTCATGCGATAATGTGAACGATTAGGGAGTGCTGCATCAGGAACGAAATCGATACGATGTTGAATGTCGTGAAGTGGAGGTAGACCCTCTGAGAGATCATATGGAACACACATCCGCAAATTCTTGTACCACGCTCGCGAATTCAGTAGGAACCTCGGCGAATCTTGATGTTGTAAGAGAGAAGTTTATCAAGAGGAACACCATACCCGCTTCACACATTTCAGATTCGAATGATGCACGTTGAAGCAACAAAATTGGTCTCTTTGGTACCACTACAGGTTTTGGGATAGCTGGTTTCAAGACAAATTGGCGCTCATTGAAACGAAAGCTATAAGTGTTAAGGAACCCATCGTGTAAAACTCGCCTGTCAAATTCCAATGGTCGATTCAAAAGCAAGTGTCAAGCGTCCATAGGTACAATATCACAATAAGCCTTATCCTCATACAAATTCCCAACTGAAAATGCCACCAATGCTCGTCGAGTAACAAACATATCAGTTTCTTGTTCAGCCACGCAAGCTTATAAGGTGATGGGTGAGGCTCATCCGAGATTGCGAGCTTCCTCACTGCCTCAGCTGCAATAACATTCTCACAACTTCCCGAATCAATTATAAAATTGCAGACCTTACCATTGATTGTGCAACGAGAACGTAACAAAGAATTCCTTTGGGGGAATTGTTCATTTGTGCGAGGAGCTAAGCAAGATCGACGCACCACCAAAAGTTGTCAAGAATATCGCTGAAATTCTTCTATCTCAGGGGTTCTGTCATCGTACACAGCTTCAAATTCTTAACGAGTACGCGAGGTCTTGGTTTGAGACCACGAAGCGGCTGCTCTGTCAAGAAACCTTATCGCAATAACGGGGACACATTTATCAAGCGGAATTTGTTTGAATTCAAGGATTTCCTCTACCGTGACAGATTAATCTAACAGTTCCTCGGCGATAGTAGAACCACAAAATTCTGGAATTTCGAGTTTGAAACTTGTTTCCCAACGATAATCCACTTCATCTTCTTCACTTTCGTCATCATGCTGACGAACAACTCGACAGTTGTTGCGGGGCTGGCGCCCGCCAGCAAACGGATTGACTTATGTATTGAAATCTTCTTCATCGTCTCCGATTGAGTTAATTATTGGAGCTGCTGGTCGCATATTCATGGTTTGAATAGCAGCGACGAAGATCTTGTATCTCTTAAGTTAGATTGAAAGTACAAGGTAAATTTGTCATATGAAATCTACTATGCAAATCACGCCAAATATGAGTAGCATCATTCAACCTTAAGACACTACGATAAATCTGAGGCGAGACAGAATTCAGCAACCAATATTTAACCATGCTATTGCATTCGAGACCAAATACGAAAGGTAAGATCTGATTCCGCAGGACGAGGTAAAGTGCCATTTACGAATCTGATCTTATTCTTAGCATCTAGAGCAATACACATCACATCGTTCCAATCATCATAGATTGATCCATCAAGTCGAAGAGAGATGATTTGCAAACCTGGATGATCGGCGCTAAGCATGAAGAAAGGCGAGTGAACCAAATCCAGTGAATTCGAAGGAATCGCAGCTCGCGATGCTCGAGAAACGGAACAGAGACCTCTGGAAGAGCAATCGAAACATGAGCTGTCAAAATTGGGCGGGATCGAGTTGATTTTCGTTTTCTTTACAAACACCAGCGGACCTTCAAATCAATCAGTAGAAATCAAAGATTGATCTCGAAAACGAATAATCCAAGAAGAAATTAGAGCTTTGATAGCTCTGATACCATATTACGAACCAAGAGAATAAGAGATATGAAGAAGAAAGTTTCTTGAGAAAATGTATTTCTTATTCAGATTCTAAAAGAGTATTTGTACAAGTAATATATATTCTATTAAAACTCGAAGCATTTTTAGTATCTGCATCCGAACTTTCCATATTTAAAAAAAAATATATGTTTGGAAACTATTTTAACATTATCCCAGTTTGTTTTTACAAAAATAAATATATAAAATAATATAATTCTGAATTCGGGATAATATATAAATTTAAATATAATATATTCAGAAAACCTTTGCGAGTGAGAGGTGGTGCTGAAAATCTGTGGTTAAAAACAAATTATTAGACAACATACAAAAGATTTTCGAGATTTTTTTTCGTTTAGTATATTAAAAATAAATAATGTTAAAGAAGAAATCAGAAAAAAAATATTTATATAATTTCCAAACATGAATTTATAAAATAAATAATGTTAAAAAAATATATTTTTTTCTTAAATAATATTAAATTGCCAAACATGAATTATTTTGTAGATAATAGAAAAAATCAAAAATATAAAATTTTGGAAAAATAT
>PKMM01011659.1:452546-567577 GCA_002933915.1 Eutrema heterophyllum
TAATATATATACATAATTAGTTATAAATCCTGAAAAAAATTATTATAATTTTCTAAAAACTTAAAAATAAAAACATTTTTGGAAAAAATATATATATATATATATATAGTTTTTAAAAAACGTTTTTAATTAATTCTCATTTTCTAAATTTTCTAAATACTAACAAAATCTAAAAACCCTAAATCAAAAACGTTTATAACCTAAATCTAAACTCTAAATATGAAACTCTAACAATTCTAATCTAATAAACACTAAAATCTAACTAACAAACTAATAATTATTCCATTCTAACACCCTAACAATACTAAACCATATAAACTATTCAAACTAACAAGATTTAAAAAAACTAACAAGATTTTAGAGACTTACATGCTTGGATCCATGAAGGGATGAAGAATTGAGGATTGAGATGAAGATTTGAGAGATTTTATGAAGAAATCGGAAGAGAGAGAGAGAGAAACGCGTCACAAGAGAGAGAGAAAGAAGAGAAAATGAAAAGAAATCAGACGGTTCGTAAATTTATATAGATTTCCGACGGATCTATCCGTCTGAAATCTATCGGAATCCGAAATTTTTTTCGTTTAGGCGGTCAAAATTCCCTCGGTTTCGAAAAAACCTAAATCCGTCGGAAATTTCCGACGGATGTGGAAATATACGGTATATTCCATGCATGCGTTGCTATTGGCCAGTTAATAGACACGTGTCATAAGTCCCAGATCCGTCGGAATTTTCCGACGGATTTCTGACGGATTTAGGGTATATTTGGGGTTTAGGGTTTAGTTATATGATTTAGGGATTCCTAATCTACATGTTTCGTTCAAAAAATAGTAAATTCATCAATGTTAAAGACTTTGAATGAGTTTATAACTTATACAACTTCAAAACCTATACATTTCACAGAAATCAACTATACCTTATACTATAACTTATACAAACACTTCTATCAAATTTTATAAATTCTATATAACACATTTTTTTGAAATATGACATGTTCAACCTATTCTATATACATCATACAAGTGTTTGTAAACAATTTCCACAAAAAAATCTATACCTTATACCCTAAACAACATTTTTGAAAATATCCGTCGGAAATCCGTTAGAAATTTCTGACGGATCTCGAGATTGAAGGTGTAAAACACGATGTAAACGTGTTTAAAACCTTATGCTCAATAATCTGTCGGAAATTTCCGACGGATTATGTTACCCCGTCTAAAACTGAATCCCTCGGCAAGAACTGAAAACCTTGACTAAAACTTAATCCGTCGGAAATTTTCAACGGATTTCCGACGGATTAAGTTACCCCGGCTAAAACTGAATCCCTCGGCTAAAACTGAAATCCCGGGTACTGAACCCCTCGGCAAAAACTAAACGCCTCGACTAAAACTTAATCCGTCAGAAGTATACTTAGCAATTTTTTTCTAGTTCCACATAACTAATATATTACACATTACACTTCAAATACAAGTACATATTTTACAATGCAAAGTTTATAATTAAAACTACTCCGAATCTGATGATGAGTAATCTGATTCTGCTGAATCGGAAGTTTCACCAAATTTGTCAAATTCTTCTTATGAATCCTCAAATACCCGATCATCGGCATGTACGGTGAAATCAACAACAATGTCGACCTCAAGGGAATGATCGATCAAACCTAAACCAACAGAGTTTTGCTGGAGGGGTTCATGATCGGACATCCCATGAACCCTACCTCTCGGGTTTATCGATGTGACTATAATCCACGGGTCTTGCTTGTTTGTCACTCGAGGATAGGGAATATAGCATACCTACACCATGTAATAAAGTCATATAACAATTTAGACACGGTAATGCAAAAATATATACTAACAAATAAATTAACATAAAAGAATAAAACTAACCTGGTATGCTTGTGAAGCAAGTACGAATGGCTCGTATTTCTGGAGTCGCCTTCTGCTATGTAATGATGTAACACCAAATTGTTCGTGTCGCACACCGCTTCCTACTAATGGGTCGTTACAGTCGCATAAAAATGCAACGTATCTCAAACTGAGCATTCCCGGGTACTGAACATCGAAAATCTCACGTACGACACCATAGTATACAAGATCACCGGACTAAGTCGATACACCGTAATCTGAAGTTGTCGCACTCCTATCATCTCGAAGAATCTTAGCGTACCCCCGTGTGCTATACATAACATGTGATTGCACGTTTGCTAGTGGAAAGCGCGAAATTTCTTCTAACCACGTGGGAAAACTTTGTCCGTTCGCCTTCTCTGTCGTCACCTGCACGAATAAATTAAAAAATGAGTAAAAGAAATCATTCATTATATATGAAAGTTTAAACAAGGCAATTAAAATACTTACATAATCTCTTAACCAACGTCCGAACTCTTCCTGTTTGAGCTCGATTAGCTCGTCCTCTGTTTTGTTCGGAAATGAAAAACGTTGATAAGCCATATACAAGCTGTGACATTGAAGCGATCATCACATTAATATATATATAAGCAATGACCTAATAAGTAATTAATAATTTGGTTCAATTTAATACCTTTCATATTCTTCAATTCCGTTGCACTTTGTGAGAATATACATATGCAAATGATCCCGCTCCTGCAATGATTGTCTCCGCTTCTTACCTTTTCCACTAAGTCGTCCATTCCCTAAGAATATATGAGGAACATCGACCAGATAGAAAGGTAGTATGCTTCTGTCATCATGTCGAGCTGCTCTACGACTCTTCGTTTTGACTTGTGATGGAAAGTAGAATTCGGCAAAATGTGAAGTTTCTTCATTGATACTCTGTGCGATAATAGAACCCTCTACTTTGCTCAATTTTTTCACCTTTTTCTTTAGATGAAACATAGGGAAAATTGCATAGAAAACCTTCTAAGTGGCAGCTACTGACACTTTAAACTTTCAACGTTTTATAGTAACACTATAAACCCTCAACCCGTAACTTTTAACATAAAAAAACCCTCGACGTGGCAACTTTGTTCGCGCCGCAAAAAATGTGACTCGAACTGTTCACTTTCCGGTAAAAAAATGTTGATGTGTCATTTTTTTTTTTTTTTGTCAACAGCCAAATACCTAGAACGGTTCAGAAATCCAAACCGGAGGTACCGAGTTTACAAAAGTAATATCCACTAGGTAGACACGAGCACTATTTTTATCTCTTTTTTTCTTTTTTCATGGGTCGATCACGGAGGTTGAAGGCGAGTGAGAGAACCCGAAGAATCGGTACCGAATCGAAAATACCCGAACCGAACCCGATCCAAATTTTTAAAATAACTGATCGGATCCTTAATTTCTATACCCAAAGAACCGAATCCGAACCGGTACCGAACCGAGAACCGAATGGATACCTGAATAACTATTCATACTGGGACACTATTCATCCCGAGACTACTATTCACTCCGAGTCTTCTTCTTTCTCTTAGACGAGGTTGGTTATTCTTCGTGGTTACTATTCATAGTAATCCCAGGATGAATAGTAGTCTCGAGATGAATAGTAGTGGTGACTGTGTCGAGAAAAAAAAAAAGAAAAAATGGAAAATGATAAAAGAAATGAAAGATGAATAGTAATCCAGGGATTACGGAGCCCGAGACACGAGCACTATTCATCAACGGACTCCGTAATTCCTGGATTACTATTCATCTTTCATTTCTTTTCTCTTTTTCCATTTTTTCTTTTTTTTCCTTTCTCGACACAATCACCACTACTATTTATCCCGAGACTACTATTCATCCCGGGATTACTATGAATAGTAACTACGAAGAAGAACCAACCTCGTCTAAGAGAAAGAAGAAGACTCTGAATGAATAGTAGTCTCGGGATGAATAGTGTCCCGGTATGAATAGTTATTCGGGTATCCATTCGGTTCTCGGTTCGGTACCGGTTCGGATTCGGTTCTTTGGGTATAGAAATTAAGGATCTGATCAGGTATTTTAAAAATTTGGATCGGGTTTGGTTCGGGTATTTTCGATTCGGTACCGATTCTTCGGGTTCTCTCACTCGCCTTCAACCTCCGTGATCGACCCATGAAAAAAGAAAAAAAAGAGATAAAAATAGTGCTCGTGTCTACCTAGTGGATATTACTTTTGTAAACTCGGTACCTCCAGTTTGGATTTTTGAACCGTTCTAGGTATTTGGCTGTTGACAAAAAAAAAAAAAAAAATGACACATCAACATATTTTTACCGGAAAGTGAACAGTTCCAGTCACATTTTTTGCGGCGCGAACAAAGTTGCCACGTCGAGGGTTTTTTATGTTAAAAGTTACGGGTTGAGGGTTTACAGTGTTACTATAAAACGTTGAAGGTTTAAAGTGTCAGTAGCTGCCACTTAGAAGGTTTTCTATGCGATTTTCCTATGAAACATATACCGTTCGAAAGAATACATCCAACGGTACCAAACCGGGCCTCCAAGCTCTGCTTCTCGAGGGAGATGAATTGTTATATGTTCCATAACATCAAAGAAGGAAGGCGGAAATATCTTCTCCAAATTGCAAATGATTACAGGTATATTATCCGTAAGATTGCGGATACCGTCTGATGTAAGAGATTGAAAACATATATCTCGGAAAAAAACATCAATCCCTACAAAATATGGATAACAAATGAATAATTAATTAAATATTAAAGTATATATTGTGTAAAGTATTAACAAAATAATTTAATGATTGTACCTGCAATTGCTTCGTGGACATTACATGGTAGAAGACATCCAAAGGCAAATGGAAGGAGGCGCTGCATCACCACATGGCAATCATGACTCTTCATCCAAGTAAACTTTCCTTGTCCATGATCAATGCAGTTCCGAAGATTATATGCGTATCCGTCCGGGAATCTAACACTTTCGGCAATCCAGTCAAAAAACGCTGCCTTTGAAGGTTCATCCAAACGAAAAGCCGGGACCGGAGGCTTCCCGTTCCCTGTCACATGTAGTGCTCTACGAGAATAAATGTCTGGCAAGTCCAATCTAGACTTCAGATTGTCCTTCGTCTTCCCTTGGACATTGAGAACGGTGTTCATAATGTTGTCGAAAAAATTCTTCTCAATGTGCATGACATCCAGATTATGCCTCAAAAGATGGTCCTTCCAATAAGGCAAATCCCAGAAAATACTCTTCTTGTGCCAATTATGTACGTTGCCACAACCATCAACATGATGATGCCCGTTACCACCACAATCAACGGTCCTATCTGCACCAAAATCTCGGACTGATCCAACAAATACTGTCCATCTAACTCATGAGGTGGACCATCAATTACTTTCCGGTTCTTCCTAAACAATGTGGTACTCCGACGATAAGGATGATCGCTAGGTAGGAATCGCCTATGACAATCAAACCAAGACGTTTTGCGTCCGTGCTTCAATTGGAACGCATCTGTGTTATCTTGACAGTACGGAAACGATAACCTTCCATGCGTTGTCCATCCTGATAACATGTCATATGCTGGAAAATCGCTAATGGTCCACATAAGTACCGACAGCATGACGAAATTCTGTTGACAAGAAACATCAAACGCCTCAACACCTTGGTCCCATAACATTCGCAACTCATAAATCAATGACTGCAAAAACACATCAAGTGATCTCTTCGTATGCTCTTGTCCAGGAAGGAGAATGCTAAGGAACAAGAACTCCCGTCTCATGCACAAAGATGGCGGCAAATTGTAAGGTGTTACAATTACTGGCCACAATGAATATTGTCTACCGTGCTTCCCAAAAGGGTTGAAACCATCAGTACATAATCCAAGGTATACGTTCCTCGCCTCATACGCAAAACTAGGATACATTGATTGAAAATGTTTTCATGCTCTTGCGTTTGAGGGATGAGCAATTTCTCCATCCGTTGTATGCTTTGCATGCGATCTCATTGCTCCCGCTGTGTGCTCTGACTGATATAACCTCTTCAATCTCTCTGTTAACGGAAAATACCACATGTTTATATGGCACTGACACTCTTCCACATGTTTCCTTATACCTAGGTTTGCGACAAAAATGACATGTCGAATGACCTGCGTCCTCTCTCCAGTATATCATACAGTTGTCGATGCATACATCTATCATCTGATACGACAATCCTACCCCAGCAACAAGTTTTTGTATCTCATAGTATGATGCCGGTGCAAGTTTATCATCTGGCAAAATATCTTTCACAAAATCAGCGATTGCATCCACGCACTCCTCACTCAAATTGAAATCTGTCTTTATACCCATCATCTTAGTTGCAGCTGATAAAGGGGAATGTCCACCTCTACACCCATCATATAAAGGATTTTTAGCAGCGTCTAACATATCAAAGAATTTACGAGTTTCTGCGTTAGGTTCTTCCCCTCTATCTCCATACTCAGCAACTGATGGCATACTTTCACGGAATGCATCGTTCACCATCTGAACATGACCTACAGTACTTTCTACTTCCATTGCAGGTTCTTCTAAGCTAGCGCTATTCCCAATATACTGTTCACTAGTACTAGCATAATTATCAACCATTGTATCATTTTCTCCATGATAATATCAAATCTTGTAACCCGGCACAAACCCATGACAATAAAAGTGTGACCATACTTCATCTATCACGATTAATCTATGATTCTGACAATTCGTACAAGGGCACTAGATTTTACCGGTTTTTTTCGCTTTCTTCTGCTTAGCCGCAAATGCCATGAATTCCTGCAGACCTTCTCTGAATTCTTCCGTAACTAGGCCCGTGTCCGGAATTTGATGAGGCTTTTCCATCCATGATCGAAAATAATTATAAGGATCTGAAGAAGACATTTTTGTAAGGAATTGTAGATGAGAGGTTTTTTTTTTGTGATTCTAAATGAGAGGGTGGATACGTTTTTATAAGGAAATTGTACGCGTTTTTCGACAGATTTAACGGTTATATTCAAACGGCTATGTAACGTATATATTATTTCAAATGACTACAATCCGTCGAAAACCCGTCGGAATGTGTCCGACGGATGGTCGTTGTCGGAAATCCGTCGACAACGTCAAACGGCTACATCATCTGTCGAAAATCCGTCGGTTATTTTCCGACGGATCATTGGCGTCGGAAATCTGTCGGAAATTTCTGACGGGTGTTACTTTCGTCCAATTCCCGTCTGAAATCCGCCAGAAATTTCCGACTGAAATATGACCGTCGGAAAAGACCCTATTTTCTTGTAGTGATAGAAGCTTAAATTGATTTTGTTACTATATTCATTTGTTATCTCATTTCGATTTATTTGTTATCTCATTTCGTGATAGAAGCTTAAATGAATATAACATTTGTTAACTAATTATGACGGGTGGTAGAAGCTTATGATATTTATTTGAGGAGAATGCGGTCATTTGCTCTGCTTTATTATTGTCGCCTGGAACACCATAAGGCTTATCTTCACTTCGCCATCATATCTATGACCAAGGTCCATGATGATGATAGTCTTTTTGCTTTAAGTGGCTAAGGAATCTGAGACATAAGCAAAATTTAGTTAAAATATAATTGATACCCAGTTTGATCATAAAAAATAAGACCAATAAAAGCATACCATGTAAGCACCGATCATTAGGTGGCCATGTTTTATCGCTGTTGAACTGCGAAGAAAACAAAGGAGATGTAGTGATGCATGAATAGCTAAACATTCATCAAACAGAAACACCATTGAAAATAAAGCAATTATCAGACATAACAATTTAAAAATTCTGATTCGTCTGGTGATAATGAATACTTACCTTTGGATCTCAGACGTCGTTTGAGCTAGAACGATGTCATAAGTCGTTAAGAGTTCAAGATTCGTCGTAATCGAGCTTCTCAAACTCTGAAGCTCATAAAAAGCAAAACTTAAGCCAAAAATCGACATTGTTTGTTCTAAAATTGAGAAATCGACATACATAGTGTCAAACCTGACCAAGAATTTGAGACTTTCGAACAAAATGAGCAGAATCTGAACATATAAGATGTTTGGCTGGGAAGAGGGAAGACAATAAATAGAAGATTCGACAAGAATAATCAGACCCAGAATCCGAAACCCAGAGGGAAGACTCGCCTCGCCTTCATCTGTTATAAAAAAAAATCTTATCGATTATTGCTCCGTCTTCTCAACTCGACTCCATCTTCTCGCACCTCCAGATTTCGAGTCGTCTCACCTCTGACTCGCCTCACACTCGAGTCGCCTCTGACTCACCTAGCATGTGACTCAGATTGGAGTGATGCTTCTACACGAGAAGAAAAGGAATTCAATAAATGGGTTAGACGTAGATCTGAAAACCCCATAAATTGAAGAGAATGAGATGAAAGAATGCGATATTTACCAATGATCCTCTTGGGTTTTCCTCAATTTTGGAAGTGAAAATCATATTTAGAATTTTAGGAAATTGGAGAGCGTAACTTGCGGAGATAAAGTCAAAAGGCGATCCAAAGAGCGATTTTTGTCTACAGTAAAAGTCACTTTTTCAGCCTGTTCTCAGGCAAAGGCGATCCTGATGTCGCCGGATCAGTATGATCCTCCGTCGGTGGTGGATTCGAAGATGAAGGGGGTGGTCTCGGAGAATTTGGAAACTAGCTTTGTTGATTCAAAAAGCAAGGAGAAGCAGGATTTGAATATCTCTCAACCTCGGCAAGTGGTGGCTGACTCTAAAAAGTTAGTTGGTTCGAAGGAGATGATGGTTGTCTCCCCCGACGGCGGAATAGTGGGGTCAATTTCGGAAACAGAGGAGCCTCAGAGCTCAGTTAACATAGGAGATTTGAAATCTACCCCGTGCGGTGAGGCTGCTGCCAACGAAGACTTCGCTTCTCTTTTGAACTTGCAACGTTCTCATGGTGATTGAGTAAATGGAGGGGTAAAAACTGTGTTGACAGTTTCGAAGGAGAAGAAAGACATCGCAACTACAAACGAGTTGAAAACCTCTGATGTAGCGTTGAAGCAAGGTAACAAATCATCTTCTCCAGATCACGCTCAGTCCTCTTGGGCTAACGTGGTAAATAACCGACCAAGTCTTACTCACCATGAGTTCACGGTAGAAGATGTTGATGGCTCAAAACAAGTTTTTGTACTGGATGAGATTCTAAATGGTACTCCCTTATGGGAGGATCTTCTCATTGGTAGATTCCTCTCTACAGCTCCTCATGTTGCCAAGATCCACATTATCGTAAACAAAATATGGCCAATGGGAAACAAATCGGTGAAAGTGGATGTCTTTGTGGTGAGCGACAAATTGGTTAAATTTCGGATTAGAGATGCGGCGATAAGAGCTAGGGTGCTAAGGAGAGGTATGTGGAACATCACAAATGTTCCGGTGGTTTCAAAATGGTATCCGATTGTAGAGGAAGTCCAGTCTGAAATCAAAAAAGTTCTAATGTGGATTACTATGAAGAACGTTCTGCATAACATGTTCTCGTGGGAGGGGCTGGGATTCCTTGCTAGTGCAGTAGGAGAACCGAAGCGTCTCCATCCGGACACCGAGTTGTGTACCAAGTTTGATGAAGCAAAAGTTTTTGTTGAAGCAGACATGGCAAAGAATTTTCCAAAGTCACATGTCTTTCAACTAAAAGACAATATCGATGTTGAAGTTGAGTTCACATAGCCTTGGCTGCCTCCTCGCTGTACCACTTGTAACAAATTGGGACATACCACAGAAGTTTGCCTCGCAAATTCAAAACCGGTCAAGATCCTTCAACGCAAAGGAGCTGCACCTGGAGCAGCAACATTAGCGATACCATCTGGTAAGGTTGTGCAAGAGGTAGCGGAGGAGATGTGCTCTGATTCAGGAAAAGAAACGGACGAGTGTGAGGGGATAGCTCAGACTTTGGAGGGTAAAAAGACAATAGTTTACGTGAGGGAAAATGGAAAAAGAAGGAGGAGATCCTCAATAATCCTACGTTAACAACGGAGTTAGGAAAACAAGCAAGGGATATTGAGATAGAAGATGGAAAATCTGAAGTGGAGGAAGGTGAATGGGTTGCAGTTTCTCCATCAAAAGTGGGTCGACACTCTAAATCTGCAGAAGAAGCTAAGCAAAACGTTACGGTCTCTCCTTCAAGGTACTCAATTTTGGCTCAGGGGGAGGAAGATGATGAAGAGCTGGGAGAAGAAGAAATTCATATATCCGAGGTTTAGATGAAAAAGAGGCCCATTTGCAAGAAAATGTGGAATGTTCACACTAGAGCTTAAGCATAAAAACGAGGAAGACTGCTAAGCAAGAAGATGCAGGGACTTGTCCTCCGCTTTCTCGCACTTCGAAATCCTCAATTCGAAATTTGGATGACTCAACCACTCAAAATGCTAAGGAGAAAACTCTTGGCAATTTGAGTAGACATGTTCCAAAGAAGAAAAATTAAAAATGTCAGGTTTTTTTTGGAATGTTTGAGGCTTAAACAAATCAACAAAGCATTCCATCATAAGAATTTGGGTTCAGATGAAGGATTTTCAATTCGGAGCATTACTAGAGACAAGGGTAAAGGAAGGAAAGGCAAGTAAAATTGCCTCGTCTATATTCAAAGACTGGTCAGTTATTACAAATTACGAATTCAACCGTTTGGGTCGTATCTGGGTTGTTTGGAGTCCAAAAGTGCAGCTAAGCCTGTTCTTCAAGAGCGGGCAGATGATCACATGTTCTATGAAATTAGAAGATAGAGACGACAAGTTTTTTTGCTCATTTATCTATGCTTCAAATTTTGCAGAAGAGCGTCGAGAACTGTGGAGTGATATCCAGGTTCACCATAATTCTCCTATCATTCGAAATAAGCCATGGATATGTTTTGGAGATTATAATGAGATTCTAGATGTTGAGGAGCACTCAGGTTTTGCGACATCTCCTTCTATCCCTCCGAGGATGCGAAATTTTCAAGACGTGGTGAGAAATTGCTCTATGGAGGATATGACTTTTCAAGGACCTTTGTTTACTTGGTGTAACAAGAGGGAGGGAGACCTGATTACAAAGAAGCTAGATCGAGTTCTCATGAACAATAAATGGCAGCAAATATTTCCTCAGTCGTATAGTGTTTTCGAAGCAGGAGGGTGTTCGGATCACTTACGCTGTCGAATCCATTTGAGTGCGGAAAAAACAAAGCCGAAGAAACCTTTTAAGTTTGTTAATGCAGTAGCAGATTTGGAGGAATTTAAGCCGATGGTAAGGGATTTTTGGAATGCAACTCAAAGAATCTTTCTATCGACATCTTCTATGTTTCGATTTACTAAGAATCTCAAGGCCATTAAGCCCCTAATTCGCGAGCTGGTAAAGGAAAAGATGAGTAATCTGACGAAGAAAGCAACAAGATGTTTTCAAAACTTTATGCGAGAAGCAAGAGACAAACTTAATAACTCCATCATCTTCAAATTTGGAGGACGAAAATGTGGCATATAATCGCTGGGATTTTATTTCAGGGCTGGAAGAAAAATTCCTCAAACAGAGATCAAAGGTTCATTGGCTGAAAATCGAAGACCGAAACAATAAGACTTACCACAAGGCTGTGATAGCTCGTGAGAAGACAAACTCAATAAGAGATATCAAAAGAAGGGATGGAGTAATGGTTTTTGAGGCTGACGAGATAAAGGAAGAAGCTGAAAGCTTTTTCCGGGATTTTCTTCAACATGAACCAATGGACTATGAAGGTATCTCAACGGAAGAATTGGAATCTCTAATTCCGTTCAGATGCTCGGAAGAGGATCAATGCCACCTCATATCGGAAGTAACAATAAAGGAGATTAAAGGTATTCTGTTTTCTATGCCTAATAATAAATCTCCAGGTCCGGACGGTTTCAATGCAGAGTTCTACAAAGCGGCTTGGCTGATTATTGGAGAGGAATTTGTCATTGCCGTGAAATCTTTCTTTGTCAAGGGTTTCCTTCCAAAAAGTGTTAACTCAACAATTCTTGCTTTGATCCCAAAGAGATATCAGCGACTGAGATGAAAGACTTCTGCCCCATCTCCTGCTGTAATATGCTTTACAAGGTAATCTCGAAGATCATGTCAAACCGGATAAAAGGAATTCTTCCGAAGCTAATTTCTCTGAACCAATCTGCGTTCATAAAAGACAGACTACTCATCGAGAATCTACTTCTTGCCACTGAACTTGTGAAGGACTACCACAAGGACACCATCTCCTCTCGATGTGCAATCAAAATAGACATCTCCAAGGCTTTCGATTCTGTGCAATTGTCGTTTCTGCTTAATACTTTGAAGGCAATGAACTTCCCGGACAAATTTGTTCATTGGATATCCTTATGCGTGTCGACAACATCATTCTCGGTGCAAGTAAACAAAGAACTGGTGGGTTATTTCAGAAGTAAAAAAGGGTTGCGACAAGTTGTGCCTTATCCCCATACCTCTTTGTCATCACTATGAATGTTCTATCAAAACTACTTGACAAAGCTTCAGCGTCAAGACATTTGGGATACCACCCAAACTGCAAAAACATTGGTCTTACTCACCTTAGTTTTGCAGATGACATAATGGTTTTAACAGATGGAACAATGAGATCGGTGGAAGGAATTGTCAAGATTTTTGAAGTGTTTGCAAAAATCTCAGGCCTAAGAATCAGCATGGAGAAATCAACAGTTTATTATGCTGGTGTCTCAAGCAACGTAAGAGAAGAAGTGAATCGACGTTCCACTTTAACTCGGTGTGTTACCGGTTTGATACTTGGGTTTGCCGTTAGTGATAAAGCGGCTAAGAACGAATGACTACTTGCCCCTTTTGGAAAAGATTCGAAACAGAATAACTTCATGGACTACTCGAGCTCTATCTAATCAAATCATTTCTTCACAGCATTACCAATTTCTGGTTATCAGCGTTTCGTCTTCCTCGAGATTGCATTCGGGAGATCGATAAACTCTGCACATCATTCCTTTGATTTGGGCCTGATTTAAAGTCAAACAAAACAAAAATTGCTTGGGAGAATGTTTGTAAACCGAAGCAAGAAGGAGGGCTTGGACTTCTTCTCCTAAAAGAGGTAAATAACGTTTGTTAACGTATCATTCCAATCTTCTCTATGGGTTAATTGGATTCAAACATATTTGATTGGGAAAGAATCATTATGGTCGCTTAAAGAAAAAAACGAGCTTTGGGTCTTGGATGTGGAGGAAACTCCTTAAATATCGAGATCTTGCAAAGGGTTTTTGTAAGGTTGACATTCGAAGCGGAGAGACATCATCATTCTGGTTCGATGTTTGGTCGAGAAAATGAAGGCTTTTTGACTTAACATGTCCACGAGGGACGATAGATATGGGTATCCCAATTACTGCTGCGATCTCTACGTTAAGTTCCCGTAGAAGACGTCGACATCGAAACGGAGGTTTTGAATGAAATTGAAACTATCATCTCACAAGCTTAGAATCGTTTGCAGCCTGGGTTTTGGATGTTAAACTTTGGAAATACAAGGAAGATAAGTTCAAACCGGTTTTCAATTCTAAGAATACAAGGAACCTCATTCGAGCATCCGCAAATCCAATTCATTGGTACAAAGGAGTATGGTTTCAGCATAATACTCCAAAGTATGCGGTATGTACTTGGCTTGCAATTCTTAATCGCCTTTCTACAAGAGATCGAATGATGAAATGGAACTCGGGAATAAATTCTACGTGAATGTTGTGCAACAATACCATAGAATCAAGAAACCATCTTTACTTCGAATGCGGATACTCTGGGGATGTCTGGACTAAGGTCACTAGGGGAATCCTTACAAACCGGTTCACGCGGGACTGGAATCTACTAGTTGATCTCCTCACAGATAATCATCTAGATTCAACTCAACAATTTATGTTCCGTTACAGCTTCCAAGCAGCAATTCACAGTCTCTGGAGAGAGAGAAATGATCGTTGTCACGGAGAAAAACCATCGACCACGGCTCAACTATACGCTTTCATCGAAAAGCAGGTTCGTTGCAGGCTTAATTCAATCCGCGAATTGGGTGACTTCAAGATGAAAGACCCTCTCCAAATATGGTTTGGCTCCCAAATCTGAATTGGCTAAGAGCTATCATAATTTGTTTGTAATCTTGTTATAAAACTTTCGATAGAAGTCACACGTTTGTTGTAAACACGTTTTTTTTTTGCTTGAATTAATTTTACATTCAATTCAAAAAAAAAAATATATTTAGAACTGAAGTGAAGATAATGAAATCTATAATTAAGTTACTTGATGGGTGTTAAAAATCAAACATCGGAAAGGTATTGGAGATTAGAAGAGCTTGAAACCGAAGAGGTTGTGGTGGGAGACCATGCTTTGAAACAGAACGTTTCGTATGCCCCGGAGGAGAAGAGGAGGCGCTTTCTGAGATTTTATATCTTAAGCTAAAATTTATGTAGCCAACTCCACAGCAAAATATTATAGATGCTGACGTGGCACGTTTTTGGAGCAATTTTTTAGGCTGAGGTGAATAGTCTATGGAGCCTCGAAGATGCTTTCATATAGTATAGATTTTTCTTTAATTCAATCAGCTCTTTTAATTCGGATATCTCTCTCTCTCCTCACTCCTCTCTCCTCTATACTTTCATTTTATTTTAAAAGCTAAAAAATCTCTCCTCCTCACTACTTTCATTTTATTCTAAAAGCTAAAAAAATTAGAGTATAAACCAAAATAAATTTGATAAATCATATTCCCCTCTTGCTTGATCTTAGAATTTTCAGTTGCTTAATACTCTCCTCCTCCCTTAGAGGGTTTGGAGTTCTTTTCCGAAAAGAATTGTCCTTGTCGGTAATCTTTTCAAAAGTTATCTTTCCTTATTTTCAGCCGAATCTTTCTCAAAACAACTCTTTAATAATCCATATCTAATACTTTCTCACCACCCCACTAAATTTATAAAGTTTTATATAAGGAAATCTCCTTTATCTACTTATTTTTAACTCAGCTCTACAACTCTATGTCAACTTTTCACCCACTGTCTCTAGGCTTTACCTTCCAAAATTTTCTTAAACTGCGACTTGCAATAGTGGTTTCCAGTATAACGGAAACAAGCTCTCATCAAACTCTTTGGCGGAGAAAAATCATCTTCTTGTTACTAATGGATGGTGGATTGGATTCAGCCTTGCAAGAAATGAACTTGGAAGAAGATGTGCCGATCGTTATTCCAGCAACTGACAACTTCAGTGCTATGGAGAGAAGTGAATGCAGTTTGATGGGTAGATTCTTGAACCCGGAGAGTCAAAACATGGCTCGAATGTTGAGGTCTATGCCACGGATTTGGAGAATCTATGAAAGAGTACGAGGGATTGCGTTAACAAAAGCTAGTTTTCAATTCATCTTTGAATCGGAAACTGATTTACTCATGGTGATGAAGTCGGGTCTTTGGACCTTTGATGATTGGGGTATGGTTCTGGATCGATGGGTGGAAAACCCTCCATCTGGTTTTCTGAAACATGCGCATGTGTGGATCAAGCTTCATAAAATCCCGGTCAACTACTTTACTGTTGACACTATCGGTTTGGTTGCTGATGGGATAGGCCACGTCAAAGAATCCAACTAAGCCACTGTTGCAGGCGGAAGTTCGGGTCCTCGTATCATTAGATTTGGAAAATCCGGTAAGAGCTACAAAATCGGTGACTTTGCCTCATGGTGCTGCGGCTTTAGTGGAAGTAGAATATGAGAAACAATTCAAGAAATGTTTTCATTGCTTTAGGCTCACGCATGAAAAACAGAGATGTCCATTACTGGGGGGAAACAGAAGAAGTAACACCGATGCGATGTCTGCACAGGAAGCTCTGTACCCTGCACCAGTCTTGCCACGCCAACACCATACAAACCGTGCAGACCAGATTATGCCTCTCCTAGCTCCATCAGTTCCACCTGGTTTTGCGCCTCTGCCTAATGTTGTAGTTCCAGAAGTTTTTGAACAGATTAAACTATACATGAACTGTTCTAATCCTGCTGAGAAGTTAATCCGAGAGTTCAGGATGAAAAAAGTGTTGGATGAGTTATCTTTGGATCCTGTTGCTCAAAGATCTTTTCTGCGTCTTGAACAACCTGCGAAAGTATCGTCAACATTAGGCACATCGAAAGGGAAAATGACGGATTACTTTTCTCCAGAGGTTGAAGGGAGAAGGTCGGATATGTTTCAGGACCAAGGAATCAATTTTAATGAAGGTCAGTCTTCTCGTGCTGCGGTAATAGCTTGGAACACAGGATCAATTAAACTCTTAAATGCGGAGCTCTGGTCCTAACTCAGACAACATCTCTGCAAGCTCCCCAACACATTTTGGCTGTCACGGATTCAAGACAGGGACAGGGTGAAGGGTCTGGATATTTTTCCCCTTCTTCTGACATTGGTGGTTTTAATACTAGAGTGGTAGAGGCTTGTTTATCGGGAGGTACCAGCAGTAACAAATCATCTAAAAAGAAGACTCAGTCCTGGTCTAGGAAGCAGCGTACCATCTCTGGTTATGATGTTGCTGCAGGTATAGCTCATGGAGAGCATGAAAACGAGGCAGAGCAACCGGCCAAAAGGAGAGCGATAGAAAGTACAGAGGTGATTTCTAATATTTCAAAACACGCTGAAGGTTTGATGGTTCACCAGAAACCATCCAATTCTCAATGACAACACTTAGTTGGAACTGTCAAGGGTTGAGAAGCGACTTGACAGTTCGACGCCTTGAGGAAATGGTGCGTGAACATTTCCCGGATTTCTTGTTTCTCCTAGAGACTAAAAACTCTAGTGATCACGTGGTTGGTTTGCAGAGATCGTTGGGTTACGACCACAATTTCTTGGTAAATCCAGTGGGCCTCAGTGGTGGTTTGGCTTTGTTTTGGAAAGATTCGTTTATGGTAGATGTGTCGGATTCTAATAATCGGATGATTGATACAAAAATCAAAAGTGGTACGTTGGAATTCTTTATCACTTTTGTTTATGGAGATCCAGTACAAAATCGCAGGAGAGTAGTATGGGACATGATCTCTAATATTGGTGAAGATCGAGATGAAGCTTGGTTCCTAGTGGGGGATTTCAATGATCTCATGAATAACTCGGAAAAGCTTGGTGGTCCTTCTCGAACAGAAGCATCGTTCTCTCTTTTTCGAGATTTTGTTAGAGATTGCCGGATTAAAGAAACTCCAAGCTCTGGTAACAAATTGTCATGGGCAGGTACGAGGGAAATCATTGGCGAAAATGGAGATAAAGAGAATGTTTGGATTCAGTGTAGACTAGACAGAGCTTTTGGGAATTCCGAATGGTTTCGCCTTTTTCCGAGAAATCACACAGATTATTTGAAACGATGGGGCTCTGATCATAGGCCACTCTTTACGCGAATTACAGGAACCTCAAGAAAACGAGGTGGCAGTTTCAGTTTTGATAAAAGATGGTGCTTTAATTCGGAAGCAACAGAGGTGATTCGTAGAGCTTGGAATAGGCACGCTGGTTATAGAGAATTGTCTGATAGAATTTCGGATTGTCGGAATGAACTGTCTAAATGGAAAAGAACCCGGAACCTAAATACGAAAGTAACGATGCAAAGTCTCAGTAATGAGGTTGATGCAGAAAGCTCTAAGCGCAGACCTGATTTTGCGAAGATGCAAAGGCTAAAATCAGAACTGAGTATAGCTTCGCGTGAAGAAGAAAAATTCTGGAAACAGAAGAGAAAGAATCATGGTTGATAGTTGGAGATCAGAACACTTGTTTCTTTCAGAGCAGTGTAAAAGCTCGAAGGATGAAGAATTTCATCAACGCTCTCTTGGACAACAATGGTTGTGAGCAATTTACAGAGGAAGACAAAGGAAATATTGCGGTGGAATATTTTTCAACCCTATTTCATTCCTCAAATCCGGGTAATACTGACGAATTACTACAGGGTATGGAAGAGAAAGTTAATTCGAGAATGAACAGAGAATTGATCAAACCGGTGACAGCTTCTGAGATTCGCAAAGCTGCGAAAGCGATTAAATGCGATAGTGCACCAGGTGCGGATGGGATGACTGGCATTTTCTTTCAGAATTATTGGGATATTGTTGGAGCGCAAGTGGTGCTGGAAATTCAGAAATTTTTTGAAACTAGTTCATTACCGCAGGATTGGAATTTCACGCAGATTTGTCTGCTTCCGAAGATTCAGAATCCTCATGCGATGACAGATTTACGTCCCATAAGCCTCTGTTCGGTGGCTTATAAAATTGTTTCAAAAATTTTATGTACAAGATTAAAGCGTCTGCTGCCTAACTTGGTTTCACAAACTCAAGGAGCCTTCGTAGAGGGTCGTTTAATCTCGGACAACCTCTTGATTGCACATGAAATGATTCATGGTCTGCGTACAAACCCGAGCTGTAAAGAGGATTTCATTGCAATCAAAACTGATATGTCAAAGGCTTACGATCGTATAGAGTGGAACTTCTTGGAAACGTTACTTCATAGAATGGGTTTCGATCAAAAATGGATTAGGTGGGTCATGGAATGTGTACGTTCAGTTTCGTACACGGTGCTCCTCAATGGTCATACTCATGGGTACATTAAACCGGAGAGAGGAATCCGTCAAGGTGATCCTCTTTCTCCCTTTCTCTTCATTATGTGTGCTGAGGCGTTAGTTCACGTCATGAATAACGCCGAGAGGGAAGGAAAAATCACAGGAATGAGTATTTCGAAGAATGGTCCATCGATTCAACATCTGCTTTTTGCCGATGACAGTTTATTTCTCTGTCGTGCATCTCTGGCTGAGTGTGCAGAATTTCTTCGCTGTCTCAAGCTGTATGGCGATGCCTCTGGTCAGATGATAAACTTTGGAAAATCTGCTCTTACTTTTGGTGGAGATATTGATCCGATTATGCGCAGACTCATGGCGGAGCTACTTGGCATAGAAAAAGTAGGAGGTGAAGGAAAATACTTGGGGCTCCCAGAATGTTTTAGTGGATCTAAGCAAAAGTTGTTGGCTTTTATTAGAGAAAAGCTAAGCAAAAGATTACATGGATGGTTTGCCAAAACGCTTTCCCTTGGTGGAAAGGAGGTTCTCTTGAAATCGATTGCTATGGCATTACCGGTTTATGCGATGTCTTGTTTTCGTATAACTAAATTTCATCTTCAGAAGATCACAAGTGCTATGAAATTTTTTTGGTGGAATGCTTGTGAGAAGAAACGAAAGATTCACTGGGTCTCATGGAAAGATATGTGCAAATCCAAAGCAAAGGGTGGTCTTGGTTTTAGAGATTTGGAAGAATTCGATCAAGGATTGTTAGCCAAACAAGCGTGGAAAATAGTCAATGAGCCTACTTCGCTTCTTTCTCGTCTCTATAAAGGAAGATACTTCGCTAATAAGAGTTTTTTGGACAGTGGCAAGGGTATCCGACCTTCATATGCATGGAGAAGCATTCGATGGGGCAAAGAGCTTCTCGCACGGGGCCTCATTAAATCTATTGGTGATGGAGAAGGTACAAAAATTTGGAGTGAGAAGTGGATAATGGATGTGCATCCTCGGAGACCTATGAATAGACAAAGATTGATTGACATCGACCTTGAGGTATCGCATCTAATTTCTCAAGATGGTCAATGGCGTGAAGATAGGGTCCGCCATTTGTTTCCTCCGGCTGATGTGGATCGGATCATAAATTTACCAATAGGACAAACCAAGGATAGATGGATTTGGGCTTATACTCATCACGGTGGCTACACGGTCAAAAGTGGATGTTGGTTTTCTTCCAATCACCCGTTGGCTACTTTGGAACCGCCTACACCAAGAGAAGAAATCAGACTGGCGCTGAAACAACGTATTTGGAAGATGAAAATTGAGCCAAAAATTCGTTTCTTTTGGTGGAGATCTGTTTCCGGAGCTTTAGCGGTGGCTGAACGTCTAGCAACGAGGGGGTTAAATATTGATCAGAGGTGTAAATTATGTCAGCAAGAATCGGAGTCGATAAATCATGTGCTTTTCCGATGCAATATGGCTGACCAAGTTCTTAACTCTGCGCTTATTGTTACACCGACGGGAGGTTACTCAACAATTCTTGAGGAGAATCTAGCTTATCTCCTGGATTTGCTAGAGGATAGTAATTTATCGGAGATCGTTAGAGGGAAGATTCCTTGGATTCCTTGGGTGCTGTGGAAACATAGAAATGACGTAATTTTTGCAGGAAAACAGGAATCGACTGCTGTGTTGACACAGAGAGTAAACGTGGATGCTCAAATATGGAGAGATCTCAACCATCAGTCGCCTATTGTTGTTCCTCCCCAATCTTATGATGATCGTTGGCTTCCTCCTCCGTCTGGATATACGAAATGTAATGTCAATTCCAACTGGAGAAACTCGGTACTTCACTGCGGTGGAGCCTGGTTAGCTAGAGATGAGAATTGCAAGGTTCTGTTTCATGCTAGAGAGGCTTTTACTTGTTCTCCCAACAGAATCGTTGCGGAATTGAGAGGAGTTATCTGGGCTTTGCAGAGCATTCGCGATTTACGTATTACGGATGTGATCATGGCCATTGATTGTAAGCCGGCTTTCGACGCAATCGCAAAACCTGTGAATTGGCCACGATTTCGTGTTCTAACTGAACAAATCTCCTCCCTTCGTACAAACTTTGCTAGCTGTTCCTTTGAGCTTGAACCCTTCAAAGCGAATCATGTGACTCGATCAATCTCGATGAGTGTCACACGAGAGGGAAGATTTCACTCTTACCTTGCTCTTGGGGGTCCGGCTTGGCTCCATGAGCAAATTAGAAGGGATGGAAACGGGTGCATCTAGATTTCCTTATTTTAGGAAGAGATGCTCTGTTTTTATCGTGCTTGTTGTTCTTGTTTCCTGGGAACTTTTTCTGGCTCTGTTTCTATAACCAGCACTATTAATAATATAATTTCTTGAGTTAAAAAAAAAAACCAAAATAAATAACTTTTCGTAATTGTAGATTGCTATATTGTCAAGATAATAAATAACTACTTAATAATAATTTCTCATTCATATTCTACGACCTTAGTCTGTTTTATTCGTTTGCTCCAAGTAGTTGTTTACTCTTTATAATATTCGTATATGCTGCATTGTTTATATGTAGATAGATAAATAAATTATTCTAAACTAAAATAGAAAACTATTTTGAATTATAAATTATCAAATTCACCAGCAAATAAACAACTTTTTGAAATCACATGATTTGATGTTCCGGAAGTTGAATTTTATCTTTTGCTCAAAATAGACGACTATTTCACTTAGTAGATTAGTTGTCTATGAAAAATGGTAGTTTGTTACACAACACTTTAAATCACAAGGTATGGTGTTCTAAAAAGTCAATCTGATCTAATGTAGACAACTATTTCATTGAGTAAATTAGATATCTTCTGCACAAACCAACACAACAACACAATAGGAATTAGCATTCACATATACTCTAAAAAAAATAGTATTTGCATAGATAACTACTTTGTGAGATAATTCTTGTACATGTGTATAAATGTAGTTGACTGTTAGATCCAATGGTGTTTATACTAAATGAGTAGTTACATATTTTGTGAGATAGTTCTTGTAAATGTGTGTGAATGTAGTTGTCTGTTTGATTTAATGGTCATTTTACTAATAATAAGTAACTATTTAGTGAGGTAGTTTATTCGCATATACTCTAAGAAAATAGTATTTGCATAAATAACTACTTTGTGAGGTAAATCTTGTACATGTTTGTGAATGTAGCTGATTGTTAGATCCAGTGGTGTTTTAAAATGGGAAATTAATTTTTATGTTTTTGTAATTTGAAAATAATTTTATTTAATTTCAAAACAATTTATCATTATATTGTGCACAATTTAATTTTCATTTTCGATTTTCGAATTATTAAATTAAATTAAATTTGATAAAAAAATTTCCTAATTTTTTAATTACTGTTTTTTAAATACCCGTCGGGAATCGGTCGGAGTTACTCCCCTCGGGAATTCGTCGGGAAAACTTCCGTCGGGAATAATCTCGTCGGAAATCAGTCGGAAAACTCCTGCCGAGAATCAGTCGGAAAACTCCTGCCGAGAATCAGTCGGAAAACTCCCGTCGGGAATTCGTTTGGGAAACAGTCGGAAAACTCCCGTCGAGAATTCGTTGGGAAAATTCCCGTCGGGAAGCAGTCGGGAAATCAACCCATTTGAATATCATCGGGAAATCGTCGGTATTTTTGTACCGTCGGAATCCGGTCGGTCGTTTTAAGTCCTCGGGAATCCGTTGGAAATTCCCGATTTGGATTTTTGACGAGATAGTCCTGACGGGTCAAATCCGTTGGAAATTTGTCGGGAAAGCGGTTTCCCAACGGATTTGGCCGTCGGAAATCAAATGTATTCTTGTAGTGTTTTACTAAATAAGTAGTTAAATATTTTGTGAGCTAGTTCTTGTACATGTGTGTGAATGAAGTTAACTGTTTGATTCAGTGGTGTTTTTACTAATGAATAATTAACTATTTTTTGAGGTAGTTTATTCGCATATTCATTCGCATATACTCTAAGAAATAGTATTTGCATAGATAACTACTTTGTGAGGTAATTCTTGTACATGTTTGTGAATGTAGCTGAAGATCCATTGGTGTTTTTACGAAATCAGTAGTTAATTACTTTGTGAGATAGTTCTTGTACATGTGTGAGAATGTAGTTGACTGTTTGATTCAGTGGTGTTTTTACTAGTGAATAATTAACTATTTTGTGAGGTAGTTTATTCGCATATACTCTAAAAAAAGTATTTGCATAGACAACTACTTTGTGAGGTAATTCTTGTACATGTTTGTGAATGTAGTTGAAAATCTATTGGTGTTTTTACTAAATCAGCAGTTAACTACTTTGTGAGATAATTCTTGTACATGTGTGTGAATGTAGTTGACTGTTTGATTCAGTGGTGTTTTTACTAGTGAATAATTAACTATTTTGTGAGGTTGTTTTTATATCAGTGGTGTTTTAAAAAGTTATAGGTGTTATCGTTTCCAAGCAACATTAGCTTCTTAGCTTTATACACTCATAAAAGCAGTGTCTACAACAACGAAACAATTTGGTGTCAGAAAAAGCACATATCAATTTTAAGGGAAGGAGGGTTATAATAAAAAAAATACTTATTCTCTGTATTATTTACTTTTGCTATAGAATCAATTGACTACTTATGAATGTTATTCACCTATTTTGGTCTCCAAAAGGTAAATCCACCTAATTCACCCTTTATTTTATACTACATTTATATTTTAATATTAATATTTTTCTATTTCATATAGCTTTAGAGGAATAAAAGATATAATAAACACATATTTTCCACTACAAGAAAACACCCCGATTACCGACGGGAAAAAATCGGTCGAGAATTCCCGACCGATTTCCGTTGAAATACTGAGGAAAAATAACCCGTCGGGAATTGGTCGGGAATTCCGACAAAATAGATCCGTTAATCTACTCATTGCGGTAGCCGTTTTATATTGTGTTCTATTGTGATTGGTATGATGATGTGGAAGGTCTACGTCAGGACGAATTCCGTGTAACATCTATTCACTCTAGAAAGCGACATCGGAAATACGATCCATTTATTCTTGCTTCACAAGCGGAACAGGTTTCCTACATCTGATACCCCCAGGTTAGGAACAAGCAAGACCCGTGGATTACAATAACGTCGATACAACCAAGAGGAACGGTATCTGGTGTTTCCGTGCATGACCCTTTACAGGAAACTCCAATTGGTAACTTAGGTGAAATCGAGCATTCTCTTGAAGTTGACCTTGTGGTTGAATTCACCGGTATGGGCGGGGATTACAAAGTATTTGAGGATTCCAATTCAGCTACTTCATATTATTCATCGGACTCAGATTAAATTTGTAACAAATTTTTTATATGCATTTATTTTTGAGTATCAAAATTTAGAAACTTTTCCATATGCAATATTTTTAATTACCAAATCAAATTGTACGGATTTTGTTATCGATTGTACATGTTTTATATGCATTAATTAATTGTAAATATGTAATAGGGTTTAATTAATGAAGCATATAGTATTGTTTTCTATATTTGTTTTAGAAAAATATCCGATTCGGTCGGGAATCGGTCGAAATTACCGACGGTTTTTCGACCAAATCCCGACGGTTGTGGATATTTTTTACAAACAGAAAATAAACGTGTTGATATACATTTATAACATGTGTTTTTCCATCTTTCCAAAATTGGTTGGGAATTTCCGACGGATTTCCGACCATATGGGGTTTTGAAACCTGAAATAGCAAATATTTGATTAGGTTTATGATTGCTAGGGTTAGATATGATATATTGAAAGAATTGAATGTTAAAATATCATAAGACTCACTCTTTTTGAGCTTTTAATCAAAACCCTACAAGAAACCGAAAAGTGTGAGTATAAGTTCTATGTTTCGTTATGAAAGGTTAAACTTGTTCTCCAATCAATTCATATAATTCATCATACGATCCATTTTTGAAATTAACACGTGTTTACTACCCAATCAAAGATCATGCAATTTTTTAGATCCGTCGGACGGATCTAAAAAATTGCACCGACAAATGAAAAATTTACGCGGTTTATTAATTGATTCCCGACCGATTCCAGACCGAATGGGTCGGTCGGGAATCAATTGCTCTAAATCGAACCCATTATGTTCTTCTTCCTCATTTTGTTTCATCTCCTTCTCTCTCTTAGATCTCTCTCCGCTGTCCCCGCTTCGCTGGAATCGTCGCCTCGCCGGAATCCAAGTAAGCCCTCTTCTCTCCTCTCTCTTCTCTTTCTCTTATCTTCCTCTTCTCTTCATGTTCTCTTCTTTCTCAGGTCGCCGCCGTCCGACGCCATCCGCCGCTGAGTCTTCCTTTTCTCTGTCCTCAATCATCATGTAAGCTTCTTCTCTCTTTCTTTGATTTTGTTAGATTTGTTAGGGAATGATTGTTATATTTGTTTAGGAAATTTGTTTGCAATTTTCAATGATTAGGTTTGCTAGATCTTGGTTAGATTAGGTTTTTGTAGATTGTTAGATTTGTTGGGAATTGTTAGTATTTTAAAAAAAATTGGTTAGATTAGGATTTTATAAAAAATTAGAAATTGTTAGATTTGTTGGGAAATAGAGTTTGTATAAATTCTTAGAACATTTTAGAATAATTTTTAAGAATTTTACAAGTGGTTTTTTTTTTTTTAATATTGGAATCTTTTTTAGCATTTTACAAGTGTTATTTTTAAATTTTAAAATAGTATAATATTTTTTAGCATTTTACAAGTGATTTTTAAACCTTTTTAATGTTATATAAACGTTTTTGGCAATAAAAAAACTTTGAATTTTCATAATTATTTTTGGGTTTTTGGTAATATTTTTAGTATTTTCTACAATTTTTATAAATTCTTACAACTAACAAATTTTGTATTTTTATTTTTCGAGGTCGTATGATGGTTACACTTGCCGCAGTGGTTCGTCTCAAAGGACGCAACCACGTCGGGAATGTGGTGGTTCGTCTTGAGGGGCGCAACCACTTCAACAAGGCGTTTCGCCAACGGGGACCCCTAGTCCAAGACAAAGTTTGGGGCTTTCTCATGTCCCGGAGTCGCACAGTGAAGTTCCTCCTCCGATCATTTCCATCGAGCAGTTAGTCCAACAACCAGGGCGGGACTTACTCGTCAGCCTCGATCAACGACTCCGCGGAAAATCGACATGGTAAAATGAATTTTTTTTTCTTTTTGAAAGTAAAATTATTAATAGTTTTTCTTTTTTTTGTAGGTTTGGTTTATCGAACAACGGGATTAACAAGTCCGTTTTGAGGATGTTGCATTCGATCCTCGACAAACCGTACAAGAAGTTTTCAAGTATCTCGTATGAGGAGAAGTAGATTTGGTTTAGACAATGTGCGGTAAGTTCTAAATTACTATTTTTTTTTTCAAATATTTTTTTATGTTTTATTAATAATTTTGATACGTTTTTATTTCCGTTTTCACAGCAAGAGTTTACATGGCATCATTCCGATACGACTATGGTGGAAAAGAAGTTTATGAAGGAGGCGGCTACTTAGTTCAAAAGAAACATGAACGAGTGGAAGCAAAAGTGGAGGAAAGGGCAAGACAAACCGAAAGGCTTGAACACTTCGGTTTGTGATGACTTTATCCCATATTTGGAAAACCCCGAGACAGAAAAAACCTCGAAGACTAATTCAGGAAACCGAAGGAGTGATTGATCCGGTAAGGGACAATATGTCCACAACTCGGGTTCGAGCAGCTTCCGGACTCGAGAAATGCAAATGGTAATCTTTTATTGTTTACATTGTTTTCTATATTTAATTGTTAAATTATTTATTAATATTTTACTTCCGTCATTTTTTGTAGACAAATGAGGCCCGAGGTGTGCGTCCGGATCACCTGGAGTTGATGAGGACGTGCCACACGAACAAGACAACCGGGGTTATTCATGATCCCCTCATGAGTGAGATCTACGAGAAGGTGAAGAAGAAGAAGATGATTGAGCTGACCCAGTAGTCACAAGACGACTCCTCCTCTTCCTTCGAGGTCCCGCGGGAAGAGATCAACCGTCTCATTATCAGCGTAAGTTTTTTTTTTGTTTTCATTTAGTTTTGACATTATAATTTTATAATATTCTAATTTATTTTTAATTTGTACAGGAATTTCTCTTTGATAAAAAAAGGCTGTGTCGCGGGGGTATGGGTAAGGTCCCAGTTATGGACGACGGGGCTTCATCGGGTTTTCCCGATTACTCGGAAGATCTCGTCCAGCAAAATGAAGAGCTGAAGGCAAAAGTAGCACCTTTGGAGGCAGCGAAAGCGGACACTGAAATGAAGTTAGGTGTTACGCAAGAGGAGCTTACAAAGGCAAAGTCGGATATCGCTGGCATGGCGGGTTGGATGAAATTGAAGTTACCGGATTTCCCGGAAATGGGAACTTCGGCAATAGGATCGGGATCGGGAACGCGAAATTAATTTTTATGTTTTTGTAATTTGAAAACAATTTTATTTTATTTCAAAACAATTATTATATTTATGCACAATTTAATTTTTAATTTTCTTTTTCATTTTTGAATTATTAATTTAATTTAATTTTTTTAATCATTATTTTTCGAACTTTTTAATTACAGTTTTTTTAAATACCCGTCGGGAAACAGTCGGAAATCCCGTCGGGAATCGGTCGGAAAAACTCCATACAAGAATCGGTAAAGAAAACTCCCGTCGGGAATCAGTCGGAATATATGCCCGTCGGGATCAATCCCCTCAGATTTCCCTCGGAATCCGGTCGGGAAATTTCCGACAACTATTACCATTGGAAACTGGTTGGAATTTTAGTACCATCGGTAAATCGTTGTGAATTTCCAGACCAATAATATCCGTTGGAATCCGGTCAGTCAATTTATGTCGTCGGGAATCCGTCGGAAATTCTCGACGGATTTTCATTTCCGACAAGATAGTCTGACCGGTCAAATCGGTCGGAAATTTGTCGGGAAAGTCGATTCCCGACGGATATGGCCGTCGGGAATCGGCTGTATTCTTGTAGTGTTTTGGAAAAAAAAATAAAAATCTTAAATAATAAAAAATTGATTGAAAAGCTAAAATAGGAAAAAAAATAAATAAAAAAAATAAAAAAAAAGAAAGAAAGAAGAAGAGAACCTAACTAAGAAATTAAAAAATAAAAGAAATATAATTAAATACATTTTTGGAAAGCAACATCAAAAATAGGAAATAGAAACAAATAAGGTCAGATTTTAAAGAAGAAAATTACATTGTAATAAATTAAATGAAAAAAAAAATAGAAAACAAGAAGGACAAAGCAAAAGTGGGTATTTGAACCTACGTTCAGAAAGTGTAGTTAAGCTATACTTAACACCAGAAATACAGAATCTCTATTTGGCGCCTTGAAAGTAATATATATATATATTTGATAATTAGTATGGGCACTTGCCCCAACCATCCTAGATTCGCCCCTGGTTAGGAAGATATGTTTACTAGTTTCTGGTTAGACTCCAATGGGCCCATTGATAAATTTCTTCGGACACAATGGCCCTTCTCAAATCGGAATCCCTATTAATGCATTTGTTGCTAGTGCCACTTCTTCCTCGGGCTGGTCCCTTCGTCTAGCAAGATCGCAAGCTGCAGAACAACTACACATTCATCTTACTACGGTAACCATCTCTCCTTCCATTGCTGATGTGGATTTGGTTAGGTGGCATATTGAAAACAGGGTCTCTCCGGCTTTCTCGACATCTCACACTTTCGGAGCAGATTCGTGCCCACTCTCCTCACCAAGATTGGACCTCAAGCGTGTGGTTTAAAGGAGCTGTCCCAAGGCACACTTTCACCATGTGGATTGCCTACTTGGATAGATTTCCAACTAGAGCTCATCTCTTCAATTAGGGCATCAACACATCAAATTCGTGTTGTCTTTGTTCTGAATTTATTGAGACAAGAGACCACTTACTTCGTAGATGTGAGGTGAGCGGAAAGATTTGGGACCTCGTTCTGCATCGGCTAGGAAATCATTCTTTCATATTCCACACCTGGGCTGTGCTGCATACCTAGATTTCCTCGCGCAAATCCAGACTTTCCTCAGTCAAGGACTCTTAGAAGACTGGTTGCTCACTCAACAATTTACTCAATCTGGCGTGAGAGAAACCAAAGGTTTCACAATGGAATCTCTTCCACCCCAGAAGCTATCTTTCGGAACTTGGACCGTAACATCAGAGACACAATTCTCGCAAAAAGAAAGCTCAAAGCTTTCTTGGACCTTATGCAACAATGGCTTCCATCGTCATAAGCTCTTTGATCCTCGTGTAATCCCATTCGCTAGATTTTCCTTGTTTTTTATCTTTTTTTGGCAAGGTTTTTCTCCAGGCTAGTTAATCTATGTTTGTAAATTAACTACAAACCGCTCTCATTTCTAATGATATTAACAGCTTTATTCAAAAAAAATATAGGAAGATATGTTTAATTAAGCGATTCATTAACTCTTGCGGTTTTGCATAATGTTTTTCATCTTCTGGCATGTTTTTAAAAGAGTATGTGAGTTTCCGCGTTTTCAAACCTCTTTTATGTTTTTTGAATTCTTTGTTTTGCTTGAGGACAATCAAAAGTCTAAGTCTAGAACGGTTGATATACTTTATATTTTAAGGCTTTTATTATATTATTTAAGTGTTCTTAATCGGCTTTGTGTCTTTAGAAGTAGTTTTTTGTATTTATGATGTTAAGAGTCTTTACTATGCGATATTGGAATGTATATTATTGATGAATGATTTACATGTACTTTTACACAAAGAGAGGAGAACAATTAGGTTAAATGCTAATTACAATAAAGACTAAATATCTAGTTTACATATTGGGCTAATATGCCCCCTCAAGATGGAGTGTTCTTGAAGACTCCAAGCTTGGAGCATGCGTGATGGAAACGTGATCGCGGGAGTGGCTTAGTTAGGGTATCCGTAAGCTGATCATTGGTGGAGACATGGGAAACCCGAAGCATTCCTGCTTGAATCTGATTTTGTACGAAATGGTAGTCTAGTGCGATATGTTTTATCCGTGAATGAAAAACCGGGTTTGCACACAAGTATGTTGTGCCAACGTTGTCGCAATAGATTACTGGAGCCACATGGAGATCAATTTTGAGCAGTTGTGGTGTTAGCAACAACTTGATATTCCGCTTCCGTTGATGAGCGAGCAACTCCACGTTGTTTCTTTGAGGACCAGGAAATGGGATTCCGACCCATGTAGATAATGTACCATTCGTCGAGACGAAGTCATCCGTATCTCCAGCCAAATCAGCATCGGAAAAAACATGTATAGAAGACGGAGATTTTTTATGAATTTGAATAACATGTGTTTGCGGAACCAACAAGGTATCGTAAGACTCTCTTGGCAGTTGTCCAATGTTCTTGTGTCGGTTTATGCATGTATTGAGAGAGCTTGTTCACCGCGTAGGATAAATCTGGCCGCGTGAAAGAGAGATATTGAAAACTGCCAACAAGTGAGCGATATTGAGAAGGATCTGGGAGATACATATGGTATCAGAAAACTGCTCCTAACGACCTAAAACTCAATTACCTAGATTTTTTTCCTTTTTTTTTTTCCTTTAGCCGCCATCATGTCTTCCTCCTCCATCGATGCTCTGATACCATATGAGATATTGGAATGTATATTATTGATGAATGATTTACATGTACTTATACACATAGAGAGGAGAACAATTAGGGTAAATGCTAATTACAATAAAGTCTAAATATCTAGTTTACATATTTGGCTAATATTTGTTGAAATGAAGCAAAGAAATTCATCAGCATGTTTTTGTGACTTGTAGAACATCAGCAGCGTTTTGTGACTTGTGCAACTTGTGGCTTAATTTCTAGAATGTCTTTTTGACTTTGTATCTTTTGTAACTAGAGTTAGAGATTAACTAGAGTTAGTTGTTGTTTAGTTTATATATGTGATGTAATTGCAAAGAAGAAAATAACAAGGAAAAATTCACCATACTCTCTCTCTCTCAAATATATTCTCTTCCTCTCTCTCTTGTTCTTCATACTCTTTCTCTTGTTCTACTTACTTAATCTCTAAATTTCTACATGGTATCAGAGCATCAAAGCTCTTGAAGGCCAAATTTCCGCAAATATACTATGTTCTTACTCTGTTTTTTGTCTCTTTGTTTTTTCAAAATCCATATGGAGAATCAAAGGCAAATAACTCTATCAGTTGTTCTTAAGGGAGACAACTATCTTTTGTGGTCTAGAACCACACGAACTGCTCTAAGAAGCCGTGGTTTATGGGAGCACATCGTTGGTACTCAAGAAGTGTCCACGGACAAGGGGGAAGCCAAGGCTGATTAAGGAGAAGTGGAGTCTCCAATCAAAACTGGCTCTAGTAAAGAGGATTCCAAGTGGATCCAAGAGGACTAGCTTGTTCTTGCGGTTCTTCAGAGTTCTTTGAAGCCATCTATCCTTGCAGGTTACTCGTATGCTGAAATTGCAAAGGAGTTATGGGACACTCTCTTGAGTGTATATGGAAATAACTTGAATCTTAGTCGTATTTTTGAGGTAAAGAATGCACTAAATGATCTCCAACAAAAGGAGAAGCCATTCAAGACCTTGTTTGGTGACTTCAAAACGTTATGAATTGAATTGGAGATGCTGAGACCTCCTACCACAGAATTGAAGGAGATGATGGAGAGGCGAGAGCAGGATCAAGTTTTTGGCCTACTTCTCACGCTCAACGGATCGTTCAAAGGACTGATCCACCACATGTTAAATTTTGAGAAGCTGCCAACCTTGAATGAAGTATGTATGATGAACCAAAAAGAAGAAGGATCAAAAGGTCTCTTTCGAGGGACAAGTGAGACTGCTCATATAAGCCAAGGGGCTTATCAACAAGCAGATAGAAGAAATGTGGTGTGTGACAACTGCAAGGGAAGAGGTCACACCAAGGATAATTGATGGGCGTGTGAACATTGCAAGATCAAAGGTCACACCAAAGAGAAGTGCTGGACTCTCTATCCGCATTTGAAAAACATGAGGCAAAAGGGCACATGTCAGACGTCTAGAGGGTGTGCTGGGGTTGCCAATGCTATTGATGATGATGTGGTTAGAAAGTGAGACCTTGAAGCCTTCTTCAAATCCATCACTCAGCTCAAGGAATCTAGTAATGGCTTATTTGTCTCTAAAACTCATAAGCCTATTATAGTTGATTCTGGTGCTTCAAATCATATGATTAGTGATGCTAGGCTGATTAGTAATGTTAAACCTCACTCTGGAAAGGTTACAATTGCTAATGGGGAGGATATTTCAATTAGAGGAATCAGAAATTTAGAGTTGTTTGAAAGGAACACAACAGCTATGCATATGCATGAATTCTCTAATAATTTGGTATCTGTTCAGAAAGCAACAAAGGATCTTGATTGCTTGGCTGTTTTTAGTCCTGATAAAGTGTGGTTTCAGGACAATAAGTCGGAAAAAACCATTGGCGAATGATGCGCCAAGGATGGTCTCTATGTTTTGAATAATATTGATAGTGTTGCTGCTTCTCGCTCAGCTCTAACTGTTGTTTCCTCCAGCTTAGTTTGGCATGCTCGTCTTGATCACCCACACTCCAAGACTCTACATCTCACCTTACCGAATCTGACTCAAGATCATCAAGAGTGTGAAGCTTGTATTCTAGGAAAACATTGTAGAATTGTTTTTCTAGAATCATCTACGGTTTATGATGATTGCTTTAGTCTTGTTCACTCGGATGTATAGACTGCTCCTTGTGCTTCTCGTGATCAATATAAGTACTTTGTTTCCTTCATTGATGAAAAATCCAAATATACGTGGGTGACTCTTATGCCATCAAAAAGTCACGTATTTGAGGCATTTGCAAAGTTCCACAACTACGTTTCTACACAGTTTGGAGCTAAGATTAAGATCTTGAGAAGTGATAATGGAGGGGAATACATGAACAATCAATTTAAAGAGTTGTTGAGTAAACAGGGAATTGTTCATCAAACATCTTGTGCCTACACTCCGTAGCAAAATGGAGTTGCAGAACGCAAGAATAGACATCTCATGGAGGTTGCTCGGACAATGATGTTTGACAAAAGTGTCTCAAAGCAGTATTGGGGAGATGCAGTGATGACTGCATGCTATTTGATTAACAGGCTGCCAACCAAGCATCTTGGTGGAGTGTCACCATACGAGGTATTAAACTAGACTAAACCGAGTATTGATCATTTTAGAGTGTTTGGATGTATGTGTTATGTGTTTGTAACAGAAGCTCAGCAGAACAAGCTAGAGCCCAATAGCATGAAATATATGTTTGTTGGGTACTCCTCTACTCATAAAGGGTACAAATGCTACAATCCAGAAATGAGTCAGGTGTATGTATCAAGGGATGTCAAGTTTAATGAGGAAAAGAGTTATTTCAGTGAGAAGAACTGGGATAACTTGAAGGATATGGCATCTCCTAGATATGATCGAGATTCTATGTTGGAGTTTATACTCAACGGTCTTGGTGAATTGATAGGACAGAATGAGATACCCACAGTTGAGTCTCATGATGGGGAAAGTGGGAATAACAATGTAGAGATCTCCACTCGAGAATCAGCTACAACTGGCGAAGAGGGAGAAACTCAAACAAATGGTTCAACTTCAGAAGCTGAAGATTCTGAATAATATAATACTCAAGATGTTGCACCTCCTCCTCTTAGAAGGAGTGAAAGGATCAAGTTACGTTCAGATAATTGGAAGAACACTAGATTCTACTATAACAATCAGGTTGTTGCTCATCCTATTCAAGCATATTGTTCAGTTTCTCATCTTCCAGAAGAACACCAAGTGTTTCTTAGCAAGATTGACAAGAACTTAGTGCCATCTAGCTATGAAGAAGCATGTATGAGAGCAGTTTGGGTGCCATCTAGCTATGAAGAAGCATGTATGTAGATGGGTGTATACAAGTACACAAGCTCTGGAGAAATAGAGAGGTACAAAACTCAGTTAGTAGCCAAGGGATACACTCAGAAATATGGAGAGGACTACACAGAAAATTTTGCTCTAGTGGCAAAGCTTCACTCAGTACGTGTTCTTCTCTCTATAGCTACTAATCTTAATTAAGATTTATGGCAGATGGATGTTAAAAATGACTTTCTCCAAGGGGAGTTGGAAGAAGAAGTATATATGGCACCTCCTCAAGGCTTTCATGATGCAGCCAACAGTAGCAAAGTATGCAGACTCAAGAAAGCAATATATGGTCTTAAGCAGTCTCCAAGAGCATGGTACCAACGATTGAGCAGTTGCCTCCTTAAAAAAGGGTTTCGTCGATCAGAGGCTGATCACAGTACCTTATTTACCACTCAAGGGGAGAAAGGTATTGTTTTTGTGCTCATATATGTGGATGATATTATCATCACAGGTGATAATGTTGCTGGTGTTAAACAGACAAAAATGCTCCTCAAATATTCATTTGACATCAAAGACTTGGGAAGGCTGAAGTACTTCCTTGGAATTGAGGTATGCAACCTTGATGACGGCTTGTTCCTTTCTTAGAGAAAGTATACATTGGATAGATTATCTGAGACAGGAAAGATTGGTTCAAAGCCTGCAAAAACAACAATTGAAGATAGTTATAAGGTTATTTGTGAGGGGAAGCCACTTGAAGATATTAAGCAATATCAGAGAATGGTAGGTAAGTTGATCTACCTTACCATTACTAGACCATATATCTGCTTTGATGTGAATCAAATAAGTCAGCACATGCAGGCTTCCACTAAGCATCATTGAAAAATGGTTGAGAGGATCCTGAGGTACTTGAAAGGTACACCATGTAAAGGCATATGGATGGGTCGTAATAATAGCACAGAGATTGTTGGGTATTTCGATGCAGATTGGGCGGGTGATAGGGTGGATAGAAGATCCACCACAAGCTATTGCACGTTTTTTGGAGGGAACTTGGTTACTTGGAAGAGAAAAAACAGAAAGTAATCTCAAGATCAAGTGCTGAAACTGAGTATAGATCAATGGCAAGCATTACTGGAGAATTGGTATGGCTGAAGAATCTTCTTAAAGATCTCAAAGTTGAGTCATGCGAATCAATGACTCTACACTGTGATAATCAGGTTGCAATACACATTGCTTCTAACTCGGTATTTCATGAGCGGACCAAACATATTGAAGTAGATTGTCACGACATTCAAGAGAAGGTTCAAGCAGGTATAATCTCTCCAACTTATGTGAAGAGTTCTGATCAGCTTGCAGATATATTCACAAAGGCAACAACTTCAAAAGTATGTGATGAACTTCATGGCAAGATGGGCTTATTGGATCTCCACCAGCCAATCTTGAGGGGGAGTGTTGAAATGAAGCAAAAAAATTCCTCAACAGCTTTTTGTGACTTGTAAAACATCAGCAGCTTTTTGTGACTTGTGCAACTTGTGGCTTAATTTCTGAATGTGTTTTTGACTTTGTATCTTTTGTGACTAGAGTTAGAGATTAACTAGAATTAGTTGTTGTTTAGTTTATATATGTTATGTAATTGCAAAGAAGAAAATAACAAGGAAAATTCACCATACTCTCTCTCTCTCAAATCGATTCTCTTCCTCTCTCTCTTGTTCTTCATACTCTTTCTCTTGTTCTTCTTATTTAATCTCTAAATTTCTACAATATTTACAAGTCTGAGTCATCAAAAAAGATGAAAAATGGTTAAGAAAATAAAAAGTCACAAACAAGCCATTTCCCTCGGTCAAAAACACCGGAAGTGACTCCGGTCGAGTCACTTCAATCACCAAACCGGTGGATCCTTCTCGTTGGTCCGTGAATAATTTTTTGAAGTTTGGATTTCGTTAAAGGTCTCCCCGTGATTGGATTGACCTGATATTTAGAGAAATGATAGCTTTGTGAGTTAGTTTAATTTATTTAAAATTGGTTTCAGTCATTTGGAGCACTGGCTAGAAAGTTACACCTGATTTAGTGAAGGCAAGTATGTCTGGCTCGTAGAAAAAGTAGGTGCAAAATTGACCGAAATGACCTGGTAAAACTCCACAGCTGCGAATCTTGCCAACTCCATTCGACTGGTGCAAACTCAACCTCAACTGAAACTTCCTTTTTTGGTTAAGACTTAACCCTAACCGAATCATCTAAAATCTAGCCCTATAAATACCTTTTTAGCCTTTTGTTAGACAACAACCATGACAGAATCACATAGCAACTCATAGAAAATGCAGCTACCATCCCTTTTCATAGTTTTGGGTCTAAAGGAGCTTCAAGTAGAAGATATTGCCTTTGTACTCGATACAAACAAAAATTATATACTTTTATATTCTTTATTCAATCTATTCATGATGTGTTCTACTTATTCTTCATGTTTGTTTACTTGTATGATATCTGAGTAGTCATCTAGTTAGGTTTTAGGGAATTAAAGATATTTTCCATGTTTGATGATGATTATTTAGGGATTTCTTTTAGGGTTCTTTGTCTTGATTGTTCTTACTGCATGATTTCTTGACTCCGAATCTAGTAATATGACCTTAGGTTAATTTACATTCCAAAAACTTGCTAAATAATATAAATTAATCATACACAAGCTAAATGTTATAGATCTTGAGTCTCCTCCATCTGAGATGGAAGCGCCGGTGAAGGATGGAGCAACCGTTGGTTCTGTTTCGTTATTGAAAAACTCAAAAACTATGGAGGGATCTTTGGATGGTTTGAAGCAGTTTGAAGAGGAGGTCATACACTCGCGTATCTGTGGCGAGGAAGACATGGCTCTCGTTGGTGAGAAAGTGATGTCGGACGCGACCGCGGTGGTGGGTGGTGATGCTGTAGTGGGCTCTGCATCGGTGGAGCTTGCAAAGGAGATCTATGGAGAAGACTCTGTTAAGGTAAGTTTCTCTGATGCAGGGGGAAAGATAAGCTCTCAGAATCTTAAGTGGTCGTGGATTTTGAAATCGAAGTCCATTGTCGAACCGACAAAGCAAGAAAACAAAAGATCTTCTTCATGTCAATGGCAGTCTTCTTGGGTTAACGCGGTCAACAATCGACCATCTCTCACCCATCACGAGCTCAAAGTGGCGGATGTTGGTGGTTCTAAGCTCGTGGTTGTGCCAGACGAGGTTTTAGATGGAACACCCTTATGGGAGGACCTTATTATCAAAAGTTTTCTTTCTACGGCCCCTCATGTAGCTAAGATTCACGTTATCGTGAACAAGATTTGGCCATTGGGGAATAAATCGGTGAGAGTGGATGTCTTTGTGGTGAGTAACAAGCTAGTCAAATTTTGGATAAAAGATGATGTGGTAAGAGCTAGGGTGATAAGGAGAGGTATGTGGAACATTGGAACATCGCAGATGTTCCGATGGTAGTTTCAAAATGGAGTCCGATAGTAGAGGAAGCTCAGCCTGAAATCAAAACAGTCCCAATGTGGATACTATGAAGAATGTTCCGCATAAAATGTTCTCATGGGAGGGGCTAGGATTCATTGCTAGTGCAGTAGGAGAACCGAAACGTCTTCATCCGGACACTGAATTATGCGTGAACTTTGATGAAGCCAAGGTTTTTGTTGAAGCAGATTTGGCAAAGAACTTTCCGAAATCCCATGTCTTCCAGTTGAGGAACAATATCGATGTAGAAATGGTATTCTCATACCCATGGCTGCCTCCACGCTGCAAAACGTGCAACAAATGGGGTCATAACTCTGATGTTTGCCTCGTAAATGCAAAACCGGTTAAGATTCTGAAATGCCAAGGAACCGCTCCCTTAGCGACAACATCTGGTGTAATCGAGCAAGACGTTTTGGAGGTGAGGCAATCTGATCCGCCCAAGAAATCAGAGTTGGTTACTCGTCCTGTGCTGTCAAAAGAAACAGAGGAGTGAGAGGTTTCTTTACTATCTATGGATTCAGAAAATTCTAAACACCCCAGCGATTACTTGGAAACGGAGGAGGAGAAAGGAAATTGGAGCATGGTCTCTCCGACAAAGATTAGTCGTTTTATCGGAAAAAAAGAGGACATAAGGAACACATTTCAGTCTCTCCATCAAGATTTTCGGTTTTAGACGTGGTTGAGGAGGTGGAGGTAGATTCTTGTGAAGACGTTGGAGTGGAGGAACAAAAGGAACTGAGGTGTTTACCGGAAAACAAAGAGGATGATTTCGAAGATGGTGAGCTGCTTCAGGAACCGGTTTTGTTAGAGAGTAATTTAGAGTCAAATATCGATGATTTGGCTCAGCAAATACCGTTTTAATCAATCCAACAATCAGACATTGAAGATGAGGTGAGATTAGTAAACCCAGAAAAAGGAGAAAATTCAAGATGTTTGTCAGACCAAGAAGAAGAAGAAGTCTTGCCAAGCCACAAACAATCAACAGCTTCTCAGATATTGAGTAAGCATATGGAAGCGGTAACTCGTCAGCCTATACCCAGAGCAACAAAAGCTTCGACAAGAGCCTGGGTTGAATTAAGTAATCAATCAGTCAAGGAGAAAAACTTGGGCACTTCGAATAGACGGGCGCTCAAAAAGAAAAATTAATTATGTCGGGTTTCTTTTAGAATGTTGATATACTTGGTTTTTACCGTTTTCTAACGTATGTTTTGGTGTTTCTTTTAAGTGTTTTATCGAGTCAAAGTCCGCTTTTAGAGTCTTTTAGTTCTTTATTTAGATATCTCAGGTAAAAAGGCGTTTAAGGAAGAAATTGGAGTTACGAGGGCAAAAATGCATGGAACAGTGAAGAAAAGAGCAGGATCGGTCGATGCAAGAAGTGCATCGACCGATGCAACACCACCAGAAGATTCCCCATCGACCGATGCAGGATGAAGCCGGTTGATGCAGCCGATCGATGCAACATGCCCCGAGGATCACCAATCGATCGATGCATGGAGTGCATCGATCGATGCAACACACCTAGAGAATTGGCAATCGATCGATGCAAGGAGTGCATCGATCGATGCAACGTGTCCAGAGAAACGACTATGACCGATGCAAGGAGTGCATCGGTCGATGCAGGCCGACGAGAAGAAAAATGAAACTTCTGATTTTCCTGTTTTGCCCTAGAAACTGCCTATTTTAACCTAATTCGACCTAGGACCTATATATACTCTATTTTCAGCCACTTTTGAGGCTAAGCTTTATTTTTTCTTAGACATCTTTCATCTCTTTCAATTGTATGCTTGGGAGAAGATCTATGAACCACTTCTGACAAACTTGGAGAAGATTTCTGAACCCTCTTATTATCTATTGAATTTCTTTATGATTTCTCTCATATCTCTTTACTTATTCTCTGCAACTATGTGTGAGTAGATTTCATAGTTAGGTTTAGGGTTTTCAAAGGGATCCATGAATCATTGAATTAGACACAAATAGGGATTTATCTTTTGAGGTTTTCACTTATTGTTATGTTTATTGCTTAGGCTGAATTGATCACTTAGTCTCTGATCTAGGGCTTAATCTAAGAGCACGGAAGTGTATTAGGTTGCTAGAAAGAACATAAGCGAGCGAATTGTCCTTAGCCTGCGGAAGTTGATGTTAAGGTGATTCGTGAACATATTGAACCTGCTCGTTAAGGCTGATCTAGAATTCTATGCCAACGGAAGTTAGGATTTTAGGGTGCTAGGTTTAGTAACCATGAGCACGGAAGTGGATTGGTTAATATTTATGTTTGAGTTTGAAACTTGTATTTAATTATTCCTTGAATAGTTGTCTGATTCGTGATCTCCGGACAAGAGTTTGAAACCCTTGACCTAACGCTTTTCTTTTATTGAATTTACATCGTTTTAATTGCTTTCGTTACTTTCCTAAAACCAACCATATTCTTGTCTTAGCTTAGTTTCATAATTGTGAGAATTGTAGTGTACCCTTGGTCTCTGTGGATTCGATCCTAAAGTACTGCATTGACAACCGTTACGATTGCGGTAGTGTGAACTTTAGTATTAATTGACTGAGTGAAAACACTGAAATCAAATGTGCGAGGTTTAAATAAATCAAGGAAGCATACGGTTATTAGGAATTGGATGCAAAGCAAGGATTTTCAGTTCGGAGGATTATTGGAGACGAGGGTAAAGGAAGTAAAAGCATATCGTATTGCATCATCAATTTTCAAAGATTGGTCGGTTATTACAACAGACGTGGTCGCATTTAGGTGGTTTGGGGTCCAAGGACTCGACTAAGTCTGTTTTTCAAGAGTGGTTAGATGATCACTTGTTCGGTGAAGCTAGAAGAGAGGGAGGACGAGTTCTTTTGCTCTTTCATCTATGCTTCCAATTTTGCAAAAGATCGTAAAGAATTGTGGAGCGATATTCAGAGTCTCCAAAATTCTCCGATATTGCAGAAAAATCCTTGGATCTGTTTTGGAGATTATAATGAGATTTTGGACGTGGAGGAACATTCAAATTTTGAGCAATCACCATCCGTAACCGCGGGAATGAGAGATTTTCAGGATGTGGTCAGATCCTGCTCGTTGGAGGATATGCCTAACCAGGGACCACTGTTTACTTGGTGTAACAAGAGATAAGAATGTATGATTTCTAAAAAGTTAGACAGAGTGCTTATGAATGTTAGGTGGCAGCAAGTCATGCCTCAGGCTTATAGTGTTCGAAGCAGGGGGATGCTCTGATCATCTTCGATGTAGAATTCATCTGGCACGGAAAAGGAAAAAACGAAAAAGCCGTTTAAATTTGTAAATGTGGTGGCCGAAATGGAAGAATTCAAGCCTTTGGTTGAGACATTTTGAAGCGATACTATTCCACTTTTTCTGTCAACCTCGACGATGTTCTGATTCGTGAAGAAACTGAAGGCTTTAAAGCCATTGATACGGTCATTTGGGAGAAGAAAACTGGGAAATCTAACGAAGAAGGCAAACGAGGCACTAAAGAATTTGTGTGAGATTCAAGAGGAGAATCTATAAACGCCATCTGCGCTTAAGATGGAAGAGGAAAAAAGGCGTACCAACGTTGGGATTACATCTCGGGTCACGAAGAAAAGTTCTTAAAGCAGAGATCAAAGGTTCATTGGTGGAAAGTCGGAGATAGAAATAATAAAACATACCACAAAGAAATTGCATCTCGCGAAACAATTAACACTATAAGAGAAATCAAACGGAGGGATGGAAAACTGGTATCCGAATTGAAAGAGATAAAAGAAGAGGTTGAATATTTTTTCCGGGAGTTTCTTCAACACACACCATCGGATTATGAAGGTATCACGGTAGAGGATCTCAAGGAAATCATCCCATTTCGTTGTTCTGGATCAGATTGCCGAGGTTACTTCAGAGGAGGTAAAAGGAGTTCTCTTTTCAATGTCAAACAATAAGTCCCCGGGACCTGATGGATACAATGCCGAGTTTTATAGAGCAGCTTGATCTATAATCTGTACGGAATTTGTCCTTGCAATTCAGTCATTCTTTGTGAAAGGTTTCTTACCAAAAGGGGTCAATACGACGATTCTTGCGTTGATTCCAAAGAAAACTTTGGCGCAGGAATTAAAAGACTATCGCCATATATCTTTGTGCAACGTCATCTACAAGGTTATTACAAAAATTATGGCAAACAGACTCAAGCTGGTCTTGCCAAATCTTGTTGTTCTTAACCAATCAGCCTTCGTCAAAGACCGTTTACTCATCGAGAATCTGCTTCTAGCAACAGAACTAGTCAAAGACTATCATAAAGACTCGGTATCTTCTAGATGTGCGATCAAGATCGACATCTCAAGGGCCTTCAATTCAGTCCAGTGGGAATTCTTGTTGAACACGCTTAAGGCGATGAACTTTCCGGTAAATTTTATTCATTGGATTTCTCTCTGCATATCTACGGCAACTTTCTCGGTTCAGATTAATGGCGAACTTGCTGGTTTTTTCCCTAGTAAGAGGGGTTTACGCCAAGGCTGTTCTCTATCTCCCTACTTGTTTGTCATCTCCATGAACGTTCTTTTAAAATTATTCGACATAGCCGCGAGTTCAAGACATATTGGATATCACCCGAGATGTAAAAATCTGGAATTAACGCACCTCAGTTTTGCAGATGACATAATGGTCCTTCCGGACGGACATATCAGATCGGTGGATGGCATTGTTAATGTCTTTGACGAATTTGCAAGAATCTCGGGCCTCAAAATTAGTATGGAGAAATCGACCATATACCTAACGGGTGTTTCCAACGCAGTAAGGGCATAAATGTCCAACATATTTCTTTTCGAGATGGGCCACTTACCGGTTCGTTATCTAGGGCTGCCACTAGTTACAAAGCAGATGACAAGCACCGACTATCTCCCTTTACTGGAAAAAATTCGTAAAAGAATAACGACCTGGACAATAAGAGCCTTATATATTGCTGGGTGTTTGGAGTTAATCAAATCAGTACTTCATAGCTTAACCAATTTTTGGTTAGCGTCTTTCAGACTTCCAAGAAATTGTATTCGTGAGATTGATAAACTTTGTTGTGCTTTCTTATGGTCTGGCCCAGATTTGAAATCAGGAAAATCAAAGATAAGTTGGGAACAAGTGTGCAAGCCAAGAAATGAAGGCGGTCTTGGTCTCCGTCCCTTAAAAGAAGTCAACAAAGTTTGCTGCCTCAAACTTGTTTGGCGCATAGCTTCTGCGCATCCGTCGCTTTGGGTGAAATGGATACACATCAAACTTATTCTTAACGAATCATTATGGTCCATTCGTGAGCCATTCGTGAAAATACAAGTATGGGATCTTGGATGTGGAGAAATTTTTTGAAATATCGAGAAGTGGCGAAGAAATTTTATAGAGTTGATGTGCGCAATGGTAAAAAGACTTCTTTCTGGTTTGATGTTTGGTCCGACATGGGAAGACTAATTGATACTTCAGGTCCGAGAGGTACAATCGACATGGGTATTCCAATTCAAGCTACGATTGGGTCTTTGATAATGAGACGAAGAAGATGGCACCGACATGAGATTTGGAACGATTCAGAACAATTGTTGGGCAATACAATAGCTACCTTGCAGCACAATGTGTAGGATATCTCTTTATGGAAAAACACGACAAACAAGTTCAAAGAAAAGTTCAGCTCAAAAAACACATGGCTCCTCACTAGAGAAACATCGAGCAAAATCAGATGGGACAAAGGAATATGGTTTCAACATCATACTCCAAAATGTGCGGTATTTGTTTGGCTTGCTATTCATAATCGGTTAACGACATGTGATAGAATGGCTAATTGGAATCTTGGTGTGGATCCATCTTGCATTTTTTGCAAAAACCCGTTGGAAACTAGAGATCACCTTTTCTTTGCTTGCCCTTTCTCGAGTGAGGTTTGGACAAAGGTGATGAAGCAGATGCTACTCCTTCGATTTACAACAAGCTGGAATGCAATAACGGATCTTCTTCTCGACAATAACCTCGATCGGACAAGGCTATTTCTAAATCGATTGCATTATATAGGATCTTAAATAATCTCTAAACATTTATTTGCACCATCACATTGATACTATATGATGATGGTAAATGATATATAGATGACTCATACACAACATAGTTGCATCTACCGCATGTTTATATGTAATCATTTACATAACTGATTTCGACCAGGACCACCATAATAAAAGTAATTCCCCCAGATAATCTTCTCATAGCCAGTTTTTAAATTGTAACATTTCTCCTTTGTCATGTATGAATAAGCTCCACTGATTGGTTTCCAAATACCATTTTCATCAAATATCTGAAGATTTCTGAAATAACTAGCTCTTCCATATCCCTCCCTTGCCAAACGTCCACTCCCCATTGTCGTCGTTGTGTGTTGTGAATTATCATTAAAATTTATTATTTCGCCTCCCCACTGAATTTCGGTGGCACCATTTCGTAGATGGGTGAACAAAGTGGAAGGCCAATACCCGACAAATATATGATTATTAATTTTCAACCACCAGTTTCCTGAACGAGGGTCCTATAATAGAATAACACTTTTTAAGTCTCAGTTTTAAAATACCATAAAGATTATATTTGTTGAAGTTATATGGTAAAAGAAAGTCTAGAATATATTGACCTTCCATATAGCTATGGGAATATGATACTGTTGACCATTCATGGTGGAAACGGGAGTAACGGGTTCACCTAAGGCAAATTCTTGGTTGACAGGAACAAAACCTGGGCAGTCAAGGTTGTAGCAACCTGTCTGTTGGTACGAATCTCTCTGTTTCCATGTTAACAAACATACACAAATAATCCTTATCTGTAAATACATATTTCATAGAATAGAGCAAAAATATTTTAAAATAATACCATAAACATTAACTCACAGTCCAATAAATAAAGAATCTAGGGTTGTCATCACCATAACGTTGTGGGTATGCCTAATTAGTAACAATGAGAAACCAAAGAATATAAGAAGATCAAAATATAATCATTTATAAAGATGCATCTACAAAAAAAATTAAAAAAAATTAAGACCTGCCAACCAAATTCTATGGTGTTAGATTCAGGATAAGGCTCTGCCACAAGCCACATTTGTGTTAGGCTAAATTCTCTTGGCGTTTGCACATAAGGCTTCCAAACATTTACTACCGCTTGGGCCCCATGAAAGTTTCCATTTACTTTAAGTACAGCATGCTACATATGTACAAACACACATATAAGAAATTATAAAAATGCACATATATACACATGTATAAATAAGAAAAAATGATGGTTTAATGCTTATTAAATTATATATAAATTGCACCTCACGTGAGTAGCTATTAGTAGAATTGGCTGGTTTAGGTCGAGGAATGTTGTTGGGATATTTTTTCAAATATCTTTCGATTGATCCTACTCGTAAAATGTCTTCTCTTTTCGTTCTTCTGATCGGAATACTATTTTTTGGACATTTTCCGTTGATTGTCCACATTTGAGTCACCATACTCTTCTTCGCTGTGTTTGAAGATTCATTATTCCATCTTTCTAGGTAAGAACTTGGTCTCATCTACAACACAACATTAATACAAAATAATATAGCAAATTAAACATAAGAAATCAAAAAAAAAAACCAAAAATAGTTATTCCAATCACATATAATGGTCTTGTTCTACTAATCCGATTTTGAGCTGAGTGCTACTTTTGAGAAATATTTCCTACAATTTTTAGATCTATCATAAATATTATCAGATTATGTTTTTGGATTTAGTCAACATAATTAAAATATTTTCCCAAAATATATTTAGTCAAAAAATTATAGATTTTATGTTAAAAAGAGTAATAATAACGATAAAAAAAATAAAAATAAAAATAAAAAACCAAACCTGGATAGTGTGGTTTTTGAATAAAGGATGATCATAAATTGGATGGTTTTTAATATGAACACAATCTATTATATCTCCATTTGGACTCTACACAATGATTACAAATCATAAGCAAGTAGGGATTAGAACATAACGAAAATAAAATAGATGTAGGTAGGTGTTCTTAATCTCGTGTAAGACCACAAAATTAATCAACCTCGATGGATTTAAGAGCGGGTTTGTTGAGTTTCTTCAAAAATTGATCTATTTCAACATCATGAGTATCGGAAAACTCTCCTCCGGTGACTATTGCCGCTATGATTAGAATGTTGAGCACAAAACTCGTCATCATCCAATTGATCATGAATAAAAGTATACAAAACTTTTAAATATGTTTTGAAATTATTTTTTTACCCTTAGGTTTATAGATAATTAAGTTGAATTACTTATATATATATATGCTAAAAAAGGTCATGCAAAAAACTAAGTTCACAAATATATGAAATAATAATTTGATACTAATTGAATGAGTATTTGCATTTAATGACAAAAAGTTGTAAATAAAAATTACGCTTTTCCTAATAATTAAATGAAATAAAGGTCAAAATCAAAATAATTCAATATAAATATTGTCTTATTGCCATTTACTCAATTCTTTTTTACATTGTTGCAATTTACCAAATTTCTCTCCAAATCTCGTCTCTAATTTAAAGCAAATACTCTTAATTTAAAGTGAAATAAGATTCAATTAAAGTTTATATTATTCCTTGAAATATATTATTTTATTTCAGACATATACATATACAATTAATTAACGTAGTCATATAGTTTTTTACAGATGTTGGTAAAGAAAAATATATTAATTTGTGTTGGATTTTGATAACTAATGTTAAAAAGGATAAGTAGTAGGGGTGTCAAAATGGGTTAAATTGATCATTTATGATCCATTAATAAATGGTTTGGGTTGACCCTTGACCCATCTAATTACATGGGTCAATGAGTTAAATAGGTGACTCATGAACCACAAAAATTCATTTGAGAAAGTATCATTAATAATTTTGAAATAAGAAAAATTAAAAATGGTGAATAATATTACGTTGTTTTTATATTATGAATCGACAAATTTTCTTTAATTGTCGTGATTTGGTCATGAATTCGTCGAACCATGTATTTGGCAAGAAATGCGAAATTACGTTTTTGGCTGGGAAATACGGAATAATATTTTTGGTGGGAAAACGAATAATTACGTTTTTGGTGGGAAAATACATAATTACATTTTAGGCGGGAAAATACATAATTACCTTTTTGGCGGGAAAATGCGGAATAACGTTTTGGCAGGAAAATCGAGGAATAGCATTTTTGGCAAGAAAATAGAGGAATAACGTTTTGGGCGGGTGTGGGAGTCGATACGCCCACGCCCATCCGCTGCATTATTTTCCCACGCGCTGTGACTTTTAATCATGTGGTCGTGGGTTCGAACCCACAGACGACACCAAATTGTGGGAGTCGAAACTCGCACAACCAATTATTGTAAGGGATTTTTAAGGGGACGAAGAAGATTCGATGAAAGGAACACAGGGAAGAGATCCAAAGATGGTTTGTTTATTGATGTTATGAAAAGCTTTCGATATGTGTTCTGCTAAGTGTTTGCTAGGTAAAAGTGCATCCCGTTTACGAGAAAATATGGTATCTATTTATACAGATCTAGTAAACTGCCTAAGCGAAGATTTCAGAAGATAAACTTGGCATATTTCCTTTTCTCTCTGCGCGGCCACCGACTCGAGACCTCTCCTAGGGCAATTGATGACTTGGGTCGTTTAATGGGCCTTCGGCTCGGCCCACCACAACAGACAAACAAGCCTCGCCTCGGCCCACGAAGCATATGGCTCGGCCCGTTTAAATCATTGGGCTCTGTCTATGCCTCCGGTCCGAGGTGAGGACATATAAACCGGTTTGGATCAGGTCGGCTTGGTTCGAAGTCGGGTCGGACCGAGATTTGTACTCGTCAGCTCGGTCCGAAGCTGGTAGTTTCTGGTTCGGCTCGGGTCGGTCCGAAGTGGGTCTTCTTGCTTGGTTCGGCTAGGCACATTCCTCAATACTTGGTCGTTTTTTAGACTGTTAATCTCGAGCGGGTGAAAACCGACCCCAACAGCGGGAAAACGAGGAATAGCGTTTTTGGTAGGAACCGCGTAATATCGTTTTTGGCCGGAAAATGACGGATTTACATTTTTGGCGAAAAAATGCGAAATCATGTTTTTGGCGGGAAGATGACGAATTTACATTTTTGACGGGAACAGTTCCGTTATTTTGGCGGGAAAATAACGGAACCGTGTTTTAGGCCGGGAAAATCGTAGCGAAAAAATAATGAATTCTCGTTTTGGCGGGAAAAATGATGGACTGTTGTTTTTTGGGAAAAAATAATGTTATGATATTAGTATTGCTATGATTTGATGATGATGATGATGTTATGATGATGATGAATGATAATGATTAGTTGATGATCATATGAAGTTAATGGGTTGATGGGTCACCCATTTCAACACATGACCCATTTCAATTTGACTCATTTCAACTTGACATATCAACCCATTATGGTCAAAATTTTGACCCATTAGGGTTGATAGGTCTGGTCAAGTTGGGTCGATCCATGGTATTTGACCTATTTTGACACTCCTATAACAAAGTGACTCGTGGACATGAAGAATTTTAGAGAAAAAAAAAAACAATCAATATTAGAATTTGTTAACATGATTTGATTGTTAGTTTTCGATTTTAATGCATGATAGGAATATGGTTGAATACAATTTTAAAATTATTGAGATTTACATTAATAGTTATACAATGTTTAGTTTTCTAAATTTGCTACTCGTTTAGAAATTAAACATATTCGATGGGCTCAGGTGCTGAACAATTCGTGGAAGTGTTTATATTAGCTATCATCTAATTTCCGAACCACATAAAAACATTTATATTTTAGAGAAATACCCTAAAATAACATAAAAATTACTTTTTGTTCCAAATCTAGCACACCAAATTTAAAATTCTAAAAATAGCATAAATAATTATGTGAAAATACAAGTTTACCCAAAATAAATTCAAAATAAAATTAAAGCATTATGTTTGGGTTTACTATTTCCTATTTAGGGTTTAGTTTTTTTCAATTAGAAAAGGATTTTGGATCATTTTAATATTAAATTTATGCTCGTATTGTCAATTTTAACTAGAAATGCTAAGTTTGGAACAAAAATTTAAAAGTGTGCTATTTTGGACAATTGTCATATATTTTATATCAGTTTTATTTTTGGTATGATATAATTTTGTTTTGGTTTCAGTATTAGTTAAAAGGTTAATTAACCATAAATTTTTACATATTGGGATGATGTTCTCCGTTGACAAACAAAAAAATAGAATAATAATTGTCATCTGTTACATCATTAAATAAAAAAATGTATATATTTTGTTGTTTTCGGTCTAGTATCATATTTTCATAAGTTCAATTTTATTTATTTTTTATTTTTTTGATAAAGGGTATTCAATTGAAATTTCTTAATAATGTACAAGAAAATTACGAAATAAGAACAACACTAACGGATTCCGTAAACATATAGAATCAAAAAGCAATGAAATCAAAGGATACTAAAAGGATAACTCGATCCGGAGCTTCAATCAAAGAGAATCTTGCTTATACCTAAGCAACCACGGCGGCTAAAGGAACAACAAGACAACAATCAAAACCGTAGCTGATCTAAGGACCGTCTTAGCCGAGACAAGGCTTCAAAACAACCAAGTTACAGGAAACATAGCCACACCATTCCTCCGAAGATGCAAAAGCCAAGCTAGACCACAATTAAGCCCGAGAGCCAAACCACTCAAAGAAGAAGCACCACACAAACACAAGAGATCCAAATACCCGATGAAACAAAACTAGATGGTACCAAATGCAGATCGGAACCCAAATTGAGAACTAGTCTACAATCCAGACATCAAACCAAGCTTGAGAGGAACACAACTCAACGCCAGAGAACAAGAGCCGGATCAAATGGATACAAAGGAAACTCACCAAAACTGCGAGATGTGAGGAGAAGAAAGATAGCATCCTGAAGCAAATCAAGACTCGGAGAATGCAACCAAAGAGCAGAACACAAACCGGCAATAAGCAGAGAACTTCCCTATTGATGGAGAGACCAAACAGACGCCAATCTTCACGGTACAGAGAAGAGAAAGAATGAGGGCACCACTCCCTAGAAGCATAAGAGGCAGGAGGCACAACTGAAAGAGAGAAGAGGAGACTGCTAACCAAACCACCAAACGCTTAGCCTTACTTGCGGAAAGCAAACTAGAACGAATCAAACGAACAACTGAGACACGGAGACCCCTCGCAGGAACACAACAAGAAGGGTGAGAGCAAAACTAGGAAAGGGAAACTTGCAAAGCACCGGTACAACGCAAAAGGAGAGATCGAGACCACCACATAGAAACCTTCAAATTAACCGTCTTCGAGAAACAGAGAAGGGAACCAAAGCGACGCCATGACCTAACCCTACCACAGGACCGCCGCTCCGAGGGCCACTAAATCAGATCCTTACAGAATCTAGAAGAAGGAATAGGGCAGAGAGAGGACTCACCACAGGAAAGAGGAGCCACAGAACCGCTGGCTCTCGAACCGCCACCAGCAGCGCCGCCTTGACCGGAAGAGAATCCCACACCCGACGTTGAAGTTCCGAAGAGAAAAGCTTGGAGGGAGAGCCGAACATCGAACAGACAGAGATGGTGTCCCTCTCTCGATGGTGGAGGTGAATTGGAAAAATTGAGGAAATTAGTGGATTGGACTACTAAATAGGAGCGGAGATATGCATTATAGGATTAGGAGTAGTCAAATAACGCAGCGTAAGAACGTGTACAGTAGTTTAATCAATGAATTTACTTAAATGTTTGATGGTGATTTGATTTTGATTCAATGATATGAGCCTAAATAAATTTGCTCTTAGTCTCCTAGAACCAGAAATCAACCTGGTAAGAACCCCTTATCCACCCATCATTAATCAGTCTTCTTCTTCCTTTAGCTCGCAATTGAACAGTCGAAGACACATTCTTGAAAATGCCATCATTCTCCAGTCACCGCAAACTCCGATTTCTTTCCCTGAACCGGAACCATAATTAGTCTCTCAATATGACAAGCTTGTTCGTTGCCGTCGTCACTCCACCACCTCCATATGTGCTCAGTTTTCTTCGACAATGCCTTTTTAAAAAAATATTATTATTCCACAGTTGGACAACGTTGGACGATGCGGCATCTTCCGGCAATTTTTATATTAAAGTACTATATTGTTTGCAACATGCAAGAAAAGAAAAAAAACGATGCACACTACAAAAAAACAAGGCTTTTAACGTCCTTTATGTTAGTAGTTAAAACATCGTCGGACGTTAAATTTTTTGGCTTCGGTTAAACAACTGACGTCAAGATTTACGTCAAAATTATAACGTCGGTTTCTTTTGTATTTAGCATCGGTTATACAACCACGCAAGCATGCAATATTTTTTCTATTTATATTAATTATTTATTAAATGTAAGAAAAATCGTACAAATGTGATTCAACTGGGTTACAAAACATAATTCCAAATACCATTCCATTGATGAAAATTAATATGTTTCTACACAGAAAGTAACTGTTTTTGAAAGAAAAAAACACAATATCTTAGGCACAACTCACAATATTGCCTAGATATTTGTATTACTCTTCAAAAGCTAAAGCTCCCGTCTCTGTAACTAGCCTGAAATCAGATAGAAATTACCAACTATTTAGTTTTAGACTAATAAAATATCCCAATATATATATATATATATACATACACATATATTAATTATTTGTACCTGCTCGTGGATATGTAAGATGGTTGATACTTCCACCAATTTCATCCAACTCTAAGAATAATATATTGTGTTTCCTGTCAAAATGATACATTAATGCTGAACAAAATTAATCCTACAATTATTCTCAAAGGAACAAACAATTATACAAATGCTTCTGGAATAGACTTGATGCTCTGTTTGAAAGATTGTGATTCAATTCAAAAAGAACTCTGAAGAATCATAATAATTACATTCAATCCAGTCATGTAGTAAGGAATGTCTCTAGCAATTTATGAAGCACTAGAAGATTACCATCTATATTAAGCCTCAATAAACAATTAAACTACTTAAACGAACACAAAACCAACCTTATGTATTCTGGTTCCCTCTCAGATTAACTTCGATCCCATCTCATCCAAGATGTAATAAGCTCTCCTTAGACTTGGTTGAAGCCTCTCTCTTCTTGCTGAGACATAAAAATATTCTACAAGGTTAGAGTAGAACGAAAAAGAGTATAATTTCCAATATAATTAACAATCGTTCCTTTCCAATGTTCATCACATTCTCAGATTTAGAACAAAATACAGAGATAACCCTCAATCTTTTAAGACAAACTCGATGTAGGATCAACATAAGGAATCATATCAATGTCGTCTTTCCTCTTGCATCTCTGCAAATATCCAATGAGTGATGAAAAACTTTCACATTAATATCAAGTACATGTATCAGTGATAAAGAAAATACATGTTTTTATTGCACATATTCAAGAGCACCAAGCAAAAAACAAAATATGTAATCCCACAATAAACATAAATATGATGATCGTGCTTACTCTGTATATTATGATAAGTTATTTCATCAAAGAGTTAGACTTACAGTTTGTTTAGGTCAGAACTGCATAATCTACCATCTCATTCCCAAACTCCCATCTCACATAGATAACAGATTCCATCTGACGTTCAGTTCATCGTCAGAACAAGGAAAATGATAGACTAAGTAGCAAATTGGAGACCAAAGATCGAATGACACCACAATTTCGTCAAAAATTAAGAGAGATCAAAGCAGATCGGATTCTAATTGATAAACTACCTTTGAATCAAGCTACGTTTTCTGAAATTGGAGATTCCTCACCGAAGATTCTACCCAAAAATCCTGCCAAATGCGAATCCATCATATCGTCAAATCAAATCTAAAATTCTTAACAAAATCATTTTATTAAATCAGAAACACAACAGAATGATCAATAACTCTTTCGTTCTGGAGCCGATTTACAAGTATCACGAGACAGAAAAAAAACTACAGAATCGAGTTGAAACCTGACTTTTCGGATATGAATTCCGATAGAGAATGATGATAGATTCAAAGGAATCCGAGACGAGAGATTATGAGAAACCCTACGGTCGAAGCTCGAGTGGAGTTCTCTGAATTTTCCAGAAAATGAAAATATCGTGTGGGGTGTTCTCCAAGCCACGAATTAGTTTACTTTAATTAAAAATAGATATTAATTATGCCGGTTATTAAACCGACGCTAAACCGCTTCTTACTTCTAATTTTGAAGTCGGTTTATCAAACGACGTTAGAAAAATGACGTCTTCTTAACGGATCGCTTGTAGTGCACAATCATATACATTGGTTTCATATATATAGTTGTTTAGACAACACTTAGTTATTATAAGTTTGAAGGGGTAGAGTGATAACTAATCTAGATACTTATATAAAATAAATTTATTAAAACACATGATCATATAAAATAAAACTATTTTGATGATTTTCGATTGCGTTATATATGATTTTAAATTTGAAATGATCTGTTGAAATTTATTTGCACCATCACATAGACATTATATAACGGTGGTAAACGATACAGATGACACGCATAGTTGCATCTATAATATGTTTATATAATCATACACAATACTGATTTCGACCAGGACCACCATAATAAAAGTAATTCCCCCAGATAATCTTCTCATAGCCAGTTTTTAAATTGTAACATTTCTCCTTTGTCATGTATGAATAAGCTCCACTGATTGGTTTCCAAATACCATTTTCATCAAATATCTGAAGATCCCTGAAATAACTAGCTCTTTGAAATCCTTCCCTTGCAAAACGTCCACTCCCCATTGCTGTCGTTGTGTGTTGTGAATTAGTTTTTAAATTTATTATTTCGCCTCCCCAGTGAACTTGGGTGGCACCATTTCCTAGATGGTTGAACAAAGTGGAAGGCCAATACCCGACAAATATATGGTAAGCAATTTTCAACCACCAGTTTCCTGAACGGGGGTCCTATAGAATAGTATAACAACTTAAGTCTCAGTTTTAAAATACCAAAAGAGTATATTTGTTGAAGTTATATGGTAAAAGAAAGTCTAGATTATATTGACCTTCCATATAGCTACGGGAATATGATATTGTGGACCATCCATGATGGAAACGGGTGTAACGGGTTCACCTAAGGCAAATTCTTGGTTGACATGAACAAAACCTGGACAGTCAAGGTTGTAGCAGCCTGTATCTTGGTACGAATCCCTCTGTTTCCATGTTAACAAACATACACAAAAAAAAACAAAAATTCTTATATGTATATACATATAGCAAAAATAAAATTAAAATAATATAGACATTAACTTACAGTCCAGTAAATAAAGAATCTAGGGTTGTCATCACCATAACGTTGTTGGTATGCCTAATTAGTAAGAATGAGAAACCAAAGACTATAAAAAGATAAAAAAAAAAAAAAATTATATATAAAAAATTCAGCTACAAGAAAAAATTGAGACCTGCCATCCAAATTCTATGGTGTTAGTTTCAGGAGAAGAGCCCGCCCTAAGCCACGTTTGAGTTAGGCTAAATTCTCTCCGCGTTTGCACATAAGGTTTCCACACATTTATAGCCGCTTGGGCTCCATGAATACTTCCATTTACTTTAAGTATGGCATACTATATATGTACAAACACACATATAAGAAATTATAAAAAAATACACATATATACACATGTATTAATAAAAAATAACGGTTTAATGCTTCTTAAATGATATATAAGTGCACCTCATGACGGTTTCGAGGAATGTTGTTGGGATATTTTTTCAGATATCTTTCGATTGATCCAGCTCGTAAAATATCTTCTCTTTTTGTTCTTCTAATCGGAATACTATTTTTCGGGCATTTTCCGTTGATTGTCCACATTTGAGTCACCATACTCTTCTTCTCCGTGTTTGAAGATTCATTATTCCATCTTTCTAGGTAAGAACTTGGTCTCATCTACAACACATCATTAATACAAAATAATATATAATTAAACATAAGAAATTTTAAAAAATAGTTATTCCAATCACATATAACGGTCTTGTTCTACTAATCCGAGTTTGAGTTGAGTGCTAATTTTTAGAAATATTTTCTACAATTTTTAGATCTATCATAAATATTATCAGATTATGTTTTTGGATTTAGTCAACATAATTAAAATATTTGCCCAAAATATATTTAGTCAAAAAAATATAGATATTATGTTAAAAAGTAATAATAACGATAACAAATTAAAATAAAAATAAAAACCCAAACCTGGATAGTGTGGTTTTTGAATAAAGGATGATCATAAATTGGATGGTTTTTCATATGAACACAATCTATTATATCTCCATTTGGACTCTACACAGTGATTACAAATCATAAGCAAGTAGGGATTAGAACATAACGAAAATAAAATAGATGTAGGTAGGTGTTCTTAATCTTGTGTAAGACCACAAAATTAATCAACCTCGATGGATTTAAGAGCGGGTTTGTTGAGTTTCTTCAAAAATTGATCTATTTCAACATCATGAGTATCGGAAAACTCTCCAAACTCTCCTCCGGTGACTATTGCCACTATGATTAGAATGTTGAGCACAAAACTCACCATCGTCCAATTGATCATTCTAAAAGTATACAAAACTTTTTAATATGATTTGAAATTGTTTTTACCCTTAGGTTTATAGATAATTAAGTTGAATTACTTATAATATATATACTAAAAAGGTCATTTAAAAAATTAAGTTTACAAATATATGAAATAATATTTTGATACTAATTGAATGAGTATTTGCATTTAATGACAAAAAGTTGTAAAGAAAAATTATGCTTTTCCTAATAATTAAATAAAATAAAGGTCAAAATCAAAATAATTCAATATAAATATTGTCTTATTGCCATTTACTCAATTCATTTTTACATTATTGCAATTTACCTAATTTCTCTCCAAATCTCGTCTCTAATTAAAAAGCAAATACTCTTAATTTAAAGTGAAATAAGATTCAATTAAAGTTTATATTATTCCTTGAAATATATTATTTTATTTCAGACATATACATATACAATTAATTAATATAGTTTTTCACAGATGTGGGTAAAGAAAAAATATATTAATTTGTGTTGGATTTTGATAAGAGTCTTTTAGGTTAATATTTTGACCAAGAAATTAAGTAGATATGAATGGATAATTCATAATTAGGTAGATATGAAAGAGAAAAAAAATAAACCATAAATATCCTTCCCTATTCAAATAATTACAATGCCATTGACTTGAAAATTGTTTTACCAACTAATAAAGCCGGTGACACTGTTCATCGATCATCCTGTCGACATTGTTCATTCAAAGGCAGCAAAACTATTCATCATCAGAATAACACTAATATCTGAATCTTATAACTTGCTAACATAGTACTATGTTAACGTGCTAACATAATATACGATACTTGTTAACGTGCTAAAAAAAAATATGATACATGTTAACGAGTTAACCATAATATCTGATACTTGTTAATTAATGTGTTTCTTGATACTTGTTAGCGTGCTAACAATAATATATCATACATGTAATGTGTTAACATAATATGTTAGCGTGTTAACGATAATATGTGAGACTTGTTAACGTGTTAACAAAAATATCTGATACTTGTTACATGTATCATATATTATTGTTAGTACGTTAACATACTATGTTAGAAGGTTACAAGTTTCAGATATTATTGTTATTCCGATGATGAATAGTATCATCGACTTTGGATGAACAGTGTCGACGGAATGGTCGATGAACAGTGGCACCGGCTTTATTAGTTGCTAACACAGTTTCAACAGTTTTCAAGTCTATGGCATTGTATGTAATGATTTGAAATAGAGAATGATATTTATGGTGTAATTTTATTTCTTTTTCTACTTATCTAATTTTAAAATTAACTTTTTCTAAAACTAATTTTGTTAATAATTAATATTAGATGTTCATAATACTCTTTTTGATAACTAACTAATGTTAAAAAGGATAACTAGCTTGTATGGTGTCAAAATGGGTTAAATGGGTCATGAATGACTCATAACCCATCTAGTTACATGGGTCAATGGTAGTGATGTTAATAAGGGCTTAAAGTCCGCATGCCTTAGAGGGCCCAATATAAAATTTTTGGCCTGTTTAGAAATATGTAAACATAAACGGATATACCCGTTTAGTTAACGGGCTTACCCGCGAAATAAACAGGTATCGGTTTATGTTTTTTTTTAATTAACTGAGTAAAAACGACGCCGTTTGGATATATATATATATATATCTTCTATCTCTCTCTCTCTTTCAACAGTGCTGAGCTAAAATCATCATTTTATTGTCGCCAAACGTTGAAGCCGAAGTGGAGTAATTTCGAAATCTTCTTCTCGGTTTCAAAGGTACAAACTTTTAACTTTTTTTGCTCTAACCTAACAATCTTATGCTTCTCCATTTCTGGATCTGTCGATTGATTTTGCGTTTCTGGGAAACCCACCGAGACTGAAGAAGAAGAGAAATGAGTTAATCTCGCTCTCTACTGCTCCTTGTTTCACCGAAACCCTAGAAATCGCCTTCTTAGTTCTTTCAAGGTACACCATTCTTACTCGACTTTCCAGTTTCTCTTCTTTTTCTTCTCCAATTGTTTGTAGTAATGTTCGTGTCGATGATTGATTCTGTTGTGTCAGAGAGGTGTTCCGATTTCCGTTGTGTTTGTAGTACAGTTCGTGTCGCTGATTGATTCCGTTCTGTCGGAGATATGTACCTCACTCGCTATTGTTAATCGTTGTTGATTTAGAGCTAGGTTTCTCTTTCTCCTCTTTATCATGGGTTTTCTCTTTCAGAGATTTCATAAAACTTGCATGAAGCTTGGATTTCTTTGTTGTTTTATGGTTTTGGCAGCATTGATTAATTCTCTCTTGACAATCGTGTTATGCTATTGCATGCCACACTCGAAATGATTGTATGTTTGTGTAATGTTCTCAATAATGTTGAACTTGCAGCAGTTCTCCGAGGGTTAGATTGACTTACTTGATTTACATATTGTTTTTTCCTTATGTTGAATTGTTTGTATAATGTTCTCAATAATGTTGAATTGGATGGTTTTAATTATTGATTTTGTTTATGTTCCGATTCAGATTTTGCAGAATGGATTTGGATTTGGAGTCTCTTCATACCATAGCAATTCTCGATGCTCAAAAGTGATTACTTGGATATGAATGAAAAAGATGCTATAAATATGGAAGATACTATGAATGAGGAAGAAACAGAAATGCAAGAACCAGATCATAGTGACACTCAAGCAACTCAAGCAACCCAAACTCGACGTAAGAGACGTTTAACTTCATCTGTTTGGCAAGATTTTAAATCAGTTGGGGTTGAAAGTGATGGCAAGGAAAGGGGTCAGTGTATCCATATTGTGGTGCAAAACTAGTGATAAATACTAGAAAACATGGAACCACCCACTTGATTTGGCACTTAGAGAAGTGTCTAAATGTGCCAAAGAAGATAGATAGGCCGGCATATGATCATAAGGTAGATCGGTAGATGACTAGCGAGATCATAATCTACCATGATTTGCCATTTCGATATGCTGAGTATGAAAATATTAGAGCGAGAAACCTATATCTTAATCCAGATTGGCAGCCTATTTGTAGACAGACTGATGCAGTTGATGTCTTTAGGAGAATTCTGATAGAAAAGGAAAAGTTAAAAGAGGTATTTGCAAAGCATCATGGTCGGGTCTGTTTCACTTCAGATTTATTGTTATCTTGTACCACTATCATGGGATATATTTGCCTAATTGCCTCTTTCATTGATGATAGCTGGAGATTGAACAGTAAGATTTTAGCTTTTGTGATCTGAAGTGTCCACATACCGATGAAGAGATTGCTAGTAAGATTCTTGACTATTTGAATGTTGGTTTTGTTTTTATTTCTTTCCCCATGATAAGTTAAAATTCCTTATTGTTCTATAATTTTGATATAATCAACATGTTTTTTGCATGTGTGTTCATAGAAACCTGAGATGTATGATTGTGTCATTCTCATTGGTTTTAACATTTGGAGTTGCTTACTTGACTTTGGATAATCTTTATTTTACAGGATCTCTATGAGTTAGAAAGAAGCATTGAAGCTGGTGTGGGCAACACAAAAACACATTTGGATATCTATTTGGATGAGCCGAGGCTAGCGCGAAGTTCTTTTCCAGATTTGGATGTTTTGAGCTACTGGAAAGAAAATCAACATCGACTTAGTGGTTTAGCTGAAATGGAGCTCAGGTTTTGACTACATACAAAAGCCGCTTGCTTCCAAAGAACGTTCAAGCTTTACTATGCACTCGCAATTGGCTACGCAGTTTTGCATAATTGAAGGTGATACAAGATTGGGCTTGGAGTGATTGTTTCGCAAACACGAGGGGCGGAGGCAACTAGCGAGAATCTCAACCGGTTGGATCCAAGGGTGAACGACACGAACGGGGGAAAGGAAATGAACCACTCAAGGTGTGAAAGCCAAGAGATAAATCACGGTAACGAACACTTGGAGGTGCTGGTCTCAACAAGGTTCAAAGGGCGACGACAAGCACAAAAGCTTTAGGTCAAGTATTAAGAAATTCTCGTTTTATTAATATCAAAAGGTCACCAAAAATACATGCTGAAAATGAGCTTTATAAAAAGCTCGACAGCTTGACCTTCGTGGGTCGAAAATAAAGAAAGAAAAATAAAACATAAATACAAAAGGGAATCGAAAAGATTACACGAGAATTTTGAACTAAAATTCAAAAACAAAGGAAATAAAAATCGCTAATCTAGCTAAACTTATGCTGCAAAAGAGACAACCAAATAGATTAGATTAATCAATCAAATTAAAAAACTTACCTTGTTTACCATTAGTCAAACGCGTGTGAGGCCGGATAAGGAAAGTGTGACCCGCGTTCCGTTAAATTTGAATTTTGTTGACTTCTTCTTTATGCTCCGTCGTTTTGCTGATCTTCACACGAGATGATCAAGTGGACTTGGGCCTTTGTTGAGAAGAGAGGCCATGCTTCCTCCTTCGTAGCAAGTGGGCCGGGGAATGAGCTTCGAGGGCTTGATCCAGGCGTGTTTTGGCTCGACTATTTTGTTCTCCATGGGCATTTGGTCGAAAAAAACACATTCCCTCAGTTGGGTCGTCGTTTGGGCCGGGGAAATGCTCACACATGGGCTCCTCTTGTTCCACTCGAGTAAACTCGGAAGTGTCTCGACTGAAGTGATTTTTAAGGTCACTTGGTCGGTAAAAAGGTCTCCCTCAGTGGGGGTTCCATCGTTTTGGTTTCCCTCGGTTTCAACCTCCATATAGCCTTCCTTATAGCCGAGAAGCAATTTGACCAGCTTGTGTTGAAGGTAAGCTCCGCACCCCCCTTAAACCTGTCATAAACCGAATCTAAACCGGTCAACTCCGCATGTTGACTTGCCAATTCAAGCAAACCTACGTCGGTTTAGGCCACATCGGCCCTTCATATTTGGCTAAGGCCCTTGTCGGCCCGATATCCATCTACACCACCTCGGCCCATTACTCAGCCTTCGGGCCCGCTAAGCCCGACTAAACCCTAGTCGGCGCCGACCTCCGAAAAGAAAGGAAGATTTCCTCTTATCAATTCCGAAGAAAACGGAAGATTTCCTTATTCATTACGAGAATAAGGGAAGATTTCCTTAGTCCAACCCGCGAAGAAAAAGGAAATAAGATCGTTTCATAGCCTTATAAATATCGAGGATCCCCTCATTCACAAGGGATGCCCACTTTTTCCGCAAAGGCCTAAGAGATTATATCGACTTAGTTTCTTAGCTTTTACTTTTCGAACACCAAAAACTCTTTTACTTCGCCGAGATTGCTAATAAAACGAGATTTCCCGATCTCTTTTGTCTTTTTATTTACTTTGTGTGAACTGGATTCAACAATTGGCGCCGTCTGTGGGGAAATAGGAGATCTCACCACACAAAGCGTCTCGGCGATGTCATGAACATCACCCGATCGATCTCCCCTCGGGGACGATCCCGAAGGACAAAACAAAGGAATCCCAGTCAACACAAACACCGTGTTACCACCACCACCTCTGCCTCCTGCTGGCAACAAATCCTAGTCAACACAAACACCGCATTGAAAAGGGCGTTGTGGTACAAGTTAGATTTCCGAGAAGAAATCGCACTAAACATGCTTCAAACAATTCAAGACGCTCTGCACCGAGTCTCTGACTTTATAATTAATGAAGAAACGAAACATGACGAGCTGACGAGCCGAGCCCAGATAAAGGACACAGACGAGCTGCGAACCCCTCAAGTCGGCGATAGCTCAAGATCTCACCTCGGCAGAAACAACACGGCCATCGTCAAGAGAAGTAATTGCGACCAAAAGGGCCACATTTGGGGTCACTTCACACGTAAGAAGGCCGCCTCGGCCTTGGAAGAAAACGGATTCGGTAGAGGTGCTCCCAGCTCAGCTCAGCTCGAAGCCGTAACATAAGAGGAAAAGAATCCCCCCTTGATATGGCAAACTCGGCACGACGACGAGGCCAAAGAGACAAACCGAACTTAATATGATCAAAACTCTCATGCATCCTGCAAAATGATCCAAGCTCACGACAAGGTCGCACCCTCCCTCCTAAGGAGTCCGTCTTACGTCGATTCGTACCGCTATTACGACACCACGGATTATTACCGAGCATCCCACTCAATCTTTGAACCAATCCCCGGCATGCCCGATAAACACCACCGAACTCATGACAAAATAAGCAGGGAGAATCTTGAAAAATTCAACCGAGTAGTCCGCAACCTTCCCAAAGAATCACGTTTGAAATAGCACTCCTGGTATACAGGCTCGGACGTTTCTTCGGCGAAAGCAAATAATCTGTCATGGAAATAGAGAAGCTCTTCACATACGCTAGGAACGAAAGACCAACTCAAACACTTCGTAAAATCCAAGATCAAGGGCAATTTCTCTTCTCTTGCAACATCTGAGGAGTTTAATTTATCGATGTCCTCTGCGATTCCGGAGCCTGCTTGAGCGTCATTTCCAAATCAACTGTTGAGCACCTCGGCGTAAGACATATCCATCCCACCCGAATGAAAATCAAAATGGCTGACAAATCCTATGCAACACCAAAAGGAATCGTTCGAGACATACCCGTAAGAATTGAAGATCGCATAATTCCAGTCAACTTCTACGTCTTCGAAGCGGTGAAGATCTACCCTATGTCAATAATCCTTGGATGGCCTTTCTTAGCCACCACCGGAGCAATCATGGATTGGCCGAATCAACGCATCACCCTTACCAAAGTCGGCAAAAATGTTTTCTTTCCAGCCATCCCACTCAAAAACGAAAAGGAAAAACATTCTGACCCGAAAGCTAGCCTCAACGACGCGACGTCATCTGAAGAAACCAAAAGGGAATCGAAAAGAGCCCGTCTAAGGAAACGACTCTTTGATTAAGATCGCCCCACTACGAGTATCGAATTGAACGACCTCATACAAAAGCTCCAAATGGCAACCACGGCACCTCGGCAGTTACTACAATTACTTAGGAATAACGGCAATAGCGCCTACACCAAAAAAATAAAATTATAATAATAAAATAAAAATAAATCAAACCGAGCTACGCTCGACTACTCTTCACTTATGTAATACGAACTACGAATGGCTTGATCCCTATTCAAAGAGTACATAGGCAGCCCATCACCGGGTACAGTCATAAACCTAATAAATTTACATTTTGACTAAGTCATTTCTCTCACGAACTCTCGTAGTTCATCACGTTGCCGAGCTCCGCAAACTCGAGAACAATACCAAACAACATTCATTTAATCCCTTACCCGCAATGCTATTCAGCATTTCCACTCTAACCTTCACGTCGGCATCCTGGCCAGGCATTCGATCCTTACTCGCGTTCCCCATGAATGTTGTGGTGAAATAATCCACTATGGCGATAGGCAGTTAAAACTGAAATCGCCGAACCAAAAGCCGAGATCCGTCTCACAAAGCGTTCCCCATGAATGCAATGGTGAAATAATCCACGTCCTCGATGCTTAAGCCTAAAAACTTAGCTCGTCGACCCAAAAGTCGGGGCCAGTCCCACATGGAGTTCTAAGTCGGACGAACAAGTTAAGTCGAGTCCACCTCGCATATTCGTATTGGATTTAGAAATATTAAACAAGATAAGCCGAGTCTAGACTCGCACCTAAAAACTAAACCGAGCCCAGACTCGCACCAAAAAAAAGATAATCCGAGCCATACTCGCACCAAACAAGATAAGTCGAGCCCAATCTCGCCACTAAGCCTTTAACCCGATATCAAAACACACCGCGTAACAATTCTCAAACAAATTAACTAAGTCAATGAAAAGTTGCGACAAGTTCAAATCCAACTTAGACATTAAGCCATGAAGAAACTTGAAAACACAAAGAATAATGATAGAACTACTTCATTAATACATTATTCTCAAATCGGAATGGTACGATAGTCTTTACAAAAGAAAAACTTGAAAAAACAGAAGATACAACAAAAATCCAAGACCGACACGGTCATTCGACAGATCGAGCTTCGGCTTCGGTCGAGATCGGAGGATCTTGTAGATTATGGCTTTGACTTTGCGTCCCATCTCCCACAGCTGGAGGCTCCTCGGGAGTCAAACCCTGATCTTCTGTATCCGGAACAATCGTCGAAGACTGAACGACGACCTCCTGACCTTGCTCCCTATCCGTGGTCCGAATTGGATCTTCCAGAATGGGAGGATTCTCCGAAGACTGAACGACCCCCCGATCCTGCACGTCGTCTGTAGGCCGCGGTTCCACCAAAACCGAAGCCGACCTCAATTCATCTGTAATCCTCGGAGTAAGGAGACCGACATTTGATCCATACATATTCACATCAGAGAAGTCAGGCACCTCTTGGTCGCAATCCTACGGGAGCACGATATCAAACGCCCTCGACTTCTCAGTCCAGATCTTCACCTCATCCTCGAGCTGAGCAATCATATCGTCATGAATAGGAATACGGTTCTCCTTGTATAACTTCATACAATTCAAGGTTCTGCAAACCTGGACAAGCTTCATCATAGTGTCCTTGGTCCGAGCCTAATCGGCAAAACAATCTTTTACCGTCTGGAACTGGACCCAGAACTGTTCAGCCATGCCAATATTCACTTCGAGGATCTCCTCCGCACGCGACCTCCAAAGTCGGTCCTACTCCCTTCGAAGTGCATCCTCGAATTCTTTCTTCTTAGTCTGCAGTCTCTTTTCGAGAATGGCTTTATCAGCCAGCAGGTTGTTGTTGGATCTTTCCAACTCGGCACTTTTGGCGTCCGACACAGTCACGCGCTCGGCGACCTCTTGGAATTTCCGTTCGGCCTCAACAACCTTATTTTTCTCAGCCAAAGGCTCAGCTTTGACGGTCGACAACTCGTTCAGAGCCTCCCGAGCTTCGCCCAGCTCCTTCGACAGATTTCCAGAAGCGTCCAGCTAATCCCGAAGCCCATCTCTCTCACGGCTGACCCCGTTGAATTTGCGGCGCAATCTCCCGAGCAGCCGATTGGTATAAGCAGCCACCTGATGCAAAAACAAAAATTAAGTAACAAAGATAAAAAGAACGGATAGTACAAGGAACCTCCAAACTTGAGCTTACCCGCACAATAGCATGGGCCATCTTCCGATAATCTTTGTCATCGGCGGAGTCGTCGGAGAGAGGGGCGAGATCAATCGAGGAACCCCGAATTCGCCGATACAACTCGGCACATTCTGGCAAATTATTTACGAAGGGGATATCTTTCGTCGTATATGTATATGACCAGCTGTGGTCAAATCCGATGTCCTCGGCACGAGCTCTCTTCGGAGCTACTTTCTCGATAAGTCCGGCCTCTTCAAGAGTCCTTTTTCTAACCCGATCCTCATCTGAGGTCGGCATAGGAGATAGAGCCTGACCCACATCAGTAGGCTCCCTATCCCGGGCGAGAACGCCACCCCGCCTCACCAATCTGGGTGACCCATTGGTACGTTCTCCATCTTCGGAGGAACCGTCCCTCCCCCTCGATGAGGTAGAATCCCTATTTCGCTCGGCCGAGACAGCTGTCTCTTTCCCCTTATATTTCGACAAGGCGACAGCCTTTGCCCCGTCCACTTCGGCAGCCTTCCTAGCCTCGACAGCCTTTTTCTTCGCCTCGGCAACTTTTTTAGCATCGACATCCTCGTCCACTTCGGCAGCCTTCTTAGCCGTAGCAGTTTTCTTGGCTTCAGCAGCCTTCGTCACCTGGCGACTTTCTTAATTATTATTTGAGACAGCTTCTTCTTTGCAGCGGTTTCCTTTTTCCTCAACGAATCAAGGTCTTGTTCAATAGTTTAAGGGGCTTGGGATCCGACCTCGGGGAGCCTTTCCCCCGGTTGGTCGACCTGCACCTCGACTAAACTTTTCGGGGCGTCCTCAATGGACCTCACCCCTAACCTTCCAGAGCTTAAAAAAATTGTCCTCAGATCTTCCGAGTATTCAGGAATAGAATCCATATCAAATTTCCCCATATTCTCAAATGCTATAAAACGCAAGCAAACATAATTAGAAAATTATAAACAAGGCGTATATACAAAGAATTTTACAATACCGACATAGTTTGATGTGAGCTTAATACTTCCGAATCCGAGCTTCGCTGAGAACTTTGGGCCACGTAAGATGATTTAAACGGATAGGGCCTGGGCCACCCAAAGTAACATCACTATTCAATGGGTTAAATGGGTGACCCATTAATCACATAAATTCATTTAAGAAAATATCATTAATTATTTTGAAATGAGAAAAAATAAAAATGGTGAATAATATAACGTTGTTTTTATATAATGAATCGACAAATTTTCTTTAATTATCGTGAATTGGTCATGGATTCGTCAAACCATGTCTTTGGCGAGAAATGCAGAATTACGTTTTTGGCAAGGAAATATGGAATAATGTTTTTTGTGGAAAACGAAGAATTACGTTTTTGGCAAGAAATTATGAAATTACATTTTAGGCGAGAAAACACAAAATTATGTTTTTGGCGAGAAGTACGGAATCGTATTTTTGGCAAAAAAATGTGGAATGACATTTTTGGCGGGAAAACGCGGAATCACGTTTTTAGCGAGAAAATGTGTAAGAACATTTTGGCAGGAAAATCGAGGAATAACGTTTTTGGCGAGAAAATAGAGGAATAGCATTTTGGGCGGGAAAACGAGGAATATCGTTTTTATCGGAAAAACGCAGAATCACATTTTTGGCAAGAAAATGAGGAATCATGTTTTTGGCGGAAAAACACGGAATCACATTTTTGGCGGAAAAACGCGGAATCACATTTTTGGCGGGAAAATGACGGATTTACATTTTTAGCGAAAAATGCGAAATCACGTTTTTGGCGAGAAAATGCGAAATCACGTTTGGCCGGAAAATGATGGATTTACATTTTTGACTGAAACAGCTGTGGAAACCGCATTTTTGGCAGAAAAATCGGAGAATTACGATTATGGCGAGAAAATAACGGAATCGTGCTTTAGGAGGAAAAATTGTGGAATAGTAGCGAAAAAATAATGGATTCTCGTTTTGGCGGAAAAAAATGGACTGTTGTTTTTTGGGAAAAAAAAATAATGTTATGATAGTAGTATTGCTATGATGTGATGATGATGATGAAGTCATGTTGATGATGATTAGTTGATTATCATATGAAGTTAATGGGTTGATGGGTCAAACATTTCAACCCATGACCCATTTCAATTTGATCCATTTCATCCCGACCCATTTGACCCTCAACCCGTTAGGGTCAAAAAAATTGACTCATTAGGGTTGATGGGTCGGGTCGGGTTGGGTTGGGTCAATCTATGGAATTTTACCCATTTTGACACTCTATGACAAGGTGACTCGTGGACATGAAGAGTTTTAGAAAGAAACAATCAATATTAGAATTTTTTAACATGATTTTATTGTTAGTTTTCGATAGAAATATGGTTGAATACAATTTTAAAATAATTGAGATTTACATTAATAGTTATACATGTTTAGTTTTCTAAATTTGCTACTCGTTTAGAAATTAAACTTTTTTGATGGGCACATGTGCTGAACAATTCGTGGAAGTGTTTATATTAGCTATCATCTAATTTTCGAACCACATAAAAACATGAGAAATACCCTAAAATATCACAAAATTTAATTTTTGCTCCAAACATAACATCCTAAATTTAAAATTCTTAAAATAGCACAAATAATTATGTAAAAATACTTGTTTACTCAATAAATTTAAAATAAAATTAAACATTATGTTTGGTATAACTATTTCCAATTTAGGGTTTAGTTTTTCCCCATTAAAAATGATTTTAGGTCATTTTAATATTAAATTTGTGTTATTATTGTCATTTTCAACTAGTGATGCTAAATTTGGAACACAAGTTTAAAAATGTGATATTTTGGTCGATTGCCCAAAAAACATTTATATTTTAGAGAAATACCATAAAATAACACAAAAATTACTTTTTGTGTTCCAAATCTAGTACACCAAATTTAAAATTCTAAAAATAGCATAAATAATTATGTGAAAACACATTTTTATCCAAAATAAATTAAAATTAAAAATAAAATTAAAACATTATTGTTTTGTTTTGGTTTCAGTATTAGTTAAAAAGTTAACCATAAGTTTTTTTACATATTAGAATGATGTTCTCCGTTGACAAAAAAATAATAATAATAATTGTCGTATGTTACATCATTAAATGAAAAAAAAATGTATATATTTTGTTGTTTTCGGTCTAGTATCATATTTTCATAAGTTTGATTTCATTTTTATTTTATTTTTATAAAAGGTATTTAATTGAAATTACTTAATAATGTTCAAGAAAATTACGAAATAAAAACAACACTAGCGGATTCCGTAAACAGATGGAATCAAAAAGCAATGAAATCAAAGGATACTAAAAGGATAACTCGATCAGGAGCTTCAATCAAAGAGAATCTTGCTTAGACCTTAGCAACAACGGCGGCTAAAGGAACAACAAGACACGAAGATCCCTCGCAGGAACAAAACTAGGAAAGGGAAACTTGCAAAGCACCGGCACAACGCAGGAGGAGAGATGGAGACCACCACATAGAAATCTTCAAGTTAACTGTCTTCGAGAAACAGAGAAGGGAACCAAGCGACGCCATGACCTAACCCTACCATAGGACCGCCGCTCCGACCGCCACTAAATCAGATCCTTACATAATCTAAAAGAAGGAATAGGGCAGAGAGAGGATGGGGACTCATCACATTTGCCACTTTTTGGGAAAAAATAATCATCCATGCCACTTTTTAATCACATTGCCACTGATTTTGTGAATTGGCGATTTTAACCTTACTGAAAATGTTGATTTAATAAAATAAAATAAAAAACGAAGAAACAAAATAGCAAGAAAAAAAAAACTTGCACGTCATCCCCTTTCCGACGCCGACGCCGACGCCGACGTTCAGCTCCGCCCTTCTCGCCGGCCGTCGCCTCCGGCGTCGTCATGCTTGCAGTCGGTTTCTTCTCTTCTCTCCTCCGCCATTGGTGAAACTGAGTAAGTTCTTTGTTAGTTCTTCTTAGAGGATATGGGGAATTCTTAAATTTAGGGATTTGATATGTAAATTGCTTGTTTAGGTATGCACATTCGGTTGGTAATCACGTTTAGTGTGACGATTAGGTATTTGCATTGTTAATGTCTCGAATCGTGTTGAATTTTAGGTAGATTAGAATCGGAAGAATCCCTGACTCGATTGGATCCATAAATAGGACAACTGGAACACATGGTACAACTAAAAGATATAGGACAACTGGTACAACGAAGAGATATAGGACAACTGGTACAACTAAGAGATATAGGACAACTGATACAAATGGTACAACTAAGAGATATATGACAAGTGGTACAACTGGTACAACTTGGTATTACTGTGACAACTTATGTAATTCGTAAGTGTGTTTTATTTTATTCTATTTCTAGGAGGCGATGAAGAACACCCACACAAACGTACATTTTGACTATGGAGGGTACTATTCAGAAGAGCATGAATGGATTTCAGGAAATTATGTATACGCTATATCGCTTAAGACCTCATTGTTGGAGGAGATAACTTATTCGTTGTTAGTAGAAAATATATGCAGGAAGATTGCGATAGATGAAACCACAGTGAAGCTGAAATTGAGTTACAGTCTATCTAAAGCTCGAAGAGAGTCATATATTGTAGATAACGAGGACGTTTTTGTTTATCTAACGTCATCGGATACATAGGGACTTAAACCTGTTTTGCATGTGGAGATAATAAAGGATTTGGAAAAAAATCAGATGGTCGAGCAACTTTCAAGAGCGGAGCAAGGAAGTTCATTTTGTGTGAATTATGGGGAGTTGGTTTCAAATGGCAGAGTTGATGATGTGGATAATGCTGGCATCCTTACTATTTTCAGAGCGGGTGGAACAGCAGAACAAGTGAACGAGGCAATTATTGAAGAGCTGATACATAATGTTGATACTGGAAATGTTGGTAATGAAGATTGTGAGAATGTAACACGTAACGAATTTGCAGCTGTGGATAGCCCGATGGATAACCATGTTGATGACGTTTTCGATGGTAGGCATGAATATCTTGAGATTCCAGGTTCTGAAGAAGAAAGTCAGTATGTTGAAGAATGGGAAGATGGTACGGGTCTTGAAATAAATCAAGAATTTAGTTTTAGGGAGGCAGTGCAAGATTTGGTTCACAGAGTTGCAAATAAGAACTGCTATGGGGTTAAAACTGTTAAGTCGGATACGGAGCGACTTATGCTACGATGTCGACAAGCTCCAATAGGTTGTCAATGGTATTTACGAGCTGCGAAATCTAAGTCATCATCCTTTTGGACTGTCAGAGTACACAGAAAGATGCATACATTCTCTCGGGCTGTTGAGAGTACAAGCAGTAGTAGTAGACAGAAAGGCACATAACGATTAGTAGCAGCTATGTTGCATGAAGACTATCCATGTGAATTGGACACCCCGACACCTAAAAACATCATGAGTATTGTACCAGGAAGACTTGGCTTGCGGTTGTCCTACTCTACCGCATCGAGAGCGAAAAAACAACATGTTAGTGATGTGCGGGGGAGTCCTGAAAAAAGCTACAAGATGTTGTATTCTTATCTGCACATGTTAGAGAAGGTCAATCCTGGGACAGTAACAAGTGTGGAATTGGATGAAGGAAATAGGTTCAAGTACCTATTCATCGCTTTGGGCGCAAGCATTGAAGGGTTTAGGGCAATGAAGAAAGTGATAGTTGTGGATGCAACATTTCTAAAGACTGTATATGGTGGTATGTTAGTTTTTGCAACAGCTCAGGATCCTAATCATCACCATTACCCCCTTGCGTTTGGTGTAATTGATCGTGAGAGAGATGGTAGTTGGATCTGGTTTTTCAAAATGCTGAAAATTGTTATACAGAATGTTCCTGGATTGGTTTTTATAAGCGACATACGTGCAAGCATCATCAAGGCAGTCATTGAGGTGTACCCAAACGCAAAGCATGGACATTGTATCTGGCATTTGTCTCAAAACGTGAGAGGAGAGGTGAAGAATGACAAGGATGAAGTTGCGAAGAAATTCAGTGATTGCGCTCATGTTTATACTAAGAGTGAGTTTGAGAGAGAGTATGGTGAATTTAAGAGTAGGTTTCCTAAAGCCGGTGAGTATCTGGATAAGAGTATAGAGCTGGATAAATGGACAAGGTGCTATTTTGAAGGAGACAAGTATAACATAGACACTAGCAATGCCGCAGAATCAATGAATAGTGTGTTTAGGAAAGCAAGGAAGTACCCCCTATTACCTATGATTGATGCGATTCTTAAAAAAATTTCTGAATGGTTTAACAAACGTAGGAAAGAATCTGCTTCTGCATCGGACACAAAGAAAATAGTTCCTTATGTGGAGAACGTATTGCACACCCAATGTGCAATTGCAACACTTTTAACGGTGATTGAGCTAAACAGCTTCCATCTTGAATACAACGTTAAATGACTTGATGGGAAGACGTATTTGGTGGACTTGAAAATGAAAAGTTGTTCTTGCAGATGTTTTGATATAGACAAGTATCCGTGTGTCCACGCAATAGCCGCAACCAGGAACCTCATGAGGAAGGAAGGGAGAACAATGAATATCCAAATCTATGATCTCTGCTCGAAATATTACTTGATTGAGACTTGGGCATTGGCATATTGCAGAATGGTTTATGTAGTGCCGCATGAGTCTGATTGGAGTATTACTGCTGATATTCAAGAATTGTTCGCCTTACCGCCGGAGTACACCAAAAAAAAGGAAGAAATCAAGAGGCGCGGTTTCCATCCACCGCAGAACGTCGCCGAAAGAGGATGTACAAGTCTGTGCCTGGCATAGACGTGGAGAGGTGGTTGCAGCCCGAAAGGGATGATGAACAAACTTAATTTGTGTGTTTGTATTTGTCTGTATTTGTATTTCTCAGATTTGTACAACCTGGTTCAACTTGGTACAACTAAGAACATATATGTATTTGTATTTCTCGGATTTGTACTACTTGGTTCAACTTGGTACAACTAAGAACATATCTATATTTGTATTTCTTGGATTTGTACTATTTAGTTCAACTTGGTACAACTAAGAACATATCTGTATTAATTATCATTAAGGAGGTTCACTACGTGTTATACACATAGTTGTCCATGCATGTCCAGTTGTACTAAGTTCTTAATAGTTGTACTTTTGCGAATTTAGAGTTTTTGTAGTTGAACCGTGATATAAATTATTACGTTGTAGTTGTCCACATGATTTTCGAGTTTAAATGGTCATTTAGGAGGTTCTCATAATGTGAAATATGGATAACATGAATTAATCTTCCCTTTCTTATTCATATTCTTGTTTCACATCAAACACACCTATTACTATAAGGAAAACATTGGTAATGTTAACCATCTTATGATGGAAAAGAAACAAAATATATTATTTTGCAGAACTTGTACTATGTAAACCTCCTAAATGACCACTAAAACTCGAAAATCATGTGGACAACTACAATGTAATAATTTATATAATGGTTCAACTACAAAAACCCTAAATTCGCAAAAGTACAACTATTAGGAACTTAGTACAACTGGACATGTAGGGACAACTATGTGTATAACACATGATTTTTTAATAATATTTCAACGCCACATTTTTGAATTTCCGTGAAATAATTTTTATTTCCCTCACTTTTTCCGCCAAATATTTCAGCCAAATATTTCAGATTTTCCCTTAAATATTTTCATTTTCCTCACTTTTTCGAGAGAGAGAAGGAGAGAATCCGAGGGAGAGAACAAGAGAGAGAGCTCGATTTGGGGAGATTCGCTGTTCCGCTTGCCCTCTGGGGAGATTCGATGTTCCGCTTACCCTCTGGGGAGATTCTCTGTTCCGCTTACCCTCTGGGGAGATTCGCTGTTCCGCTTTGGAGGTAAGCTCGATTTGGGGGGAAATTAGGGTTTGTAGAGGTGCAATTTCTGATTTTGGGAAAAAAATTAGGGTTTGTAGAGATTCGTTGTTTGGTTATGCGTTTCTTCTAGGTTTTTGGGGTTTTGTGTGTTTGGTTATGCGTTTCTGGATATTACTTAGTCGAATGATTGCAATATGATTTTGGTGTTAGTTTAGTTATGCATTTCTAGGTGATGCGTTTCTGGGTTTTTGGTGTATGGTGATGCGTTTCATCCATTTGTTACACAGAGGGAAGATGCCTTACAACTACACACAACCATCAACTTCTGTATCAGAGGTAAGCTCGAGAGGACGATGTGATGATTTTGGATTTCCCACACAATGCTACTGTGGTGGGAGAGCAATACTAGATTCATTTCGCGGACCATTGAACTTTGGACGACTGTTTTACACATGCTCGTTGAACATCGACGTAAGTAATCTTATTGACTTTTACATTGTTTAAGTTCGATTATCTAATTTTCGATTTGTGTAGGATGGAGAGTGCCATATCTTTAAATGGTGGGCTGAGGCTATGATGGAAGAACTGGAAATGGTAAAGCACCAATCTGAGATGATTCTTTCCATTGACCTTGAGCTCAAGGTAGAGATGGTTGGATTGAAGAAGTCACTTTGTACAATGGAGAATGAAACCCCTTGCATGCTTTTGAAGAATTTGGTTGCTTCAGTTCTTGTTCTCGTAGCCGTCACTTTGTACCTCTTTAAGTAGAGAATAATGTAATGTCACTTAAGTTCTTTGTGTAATGATAATCGTCACTTTGGTTGTTTCAGTTCTTATTTTTGGATTGTTTAATAACTGTTGTACTGAATATTTATTGCTCAGTTTAGTGCTCAGTTGTGTGCTCAGTTGTACTAGTTGGACCGAATAATTGGATTTTAGTTGTACCTAATAGTGTCAGTTGTACCCAAATATTGATCTCAGTTGTACCAGTTGGACCGAATAACTGAAACAAGTTCCAAATTTTAAAATTCTCGGCTACAAACATTCAGAGAAACCACACAACAAATAATTACTAAGTCCAAAAACTAGAAATTCAGAAAGTTCCAACAACAACAAATGCAACAGAAATCCAACAAATCAAACCAGTTCCTAAGTCTTCAGTTTCTTTGGTTTCTTTGGGTTCTTCGGGTTCTTCCCTTTTCTCCCCTCTGTAAAAGGGGACACCTTGAACCTTGATGGTATTACTTCGCGCGACCTCTTGTTTGGACCCTTCACAGAAGGAGTTGCACTTTTCCTTAAACACATCTTGGTCCTCTTGTATGGTCCCTCGTTAGTCTTTTTCTCCTTCTCAACACCATCGGCTTCTTTCTCAAAAACTGTAGCCTCTTTATCCTTCTCATTACCAACAGATCTTGAAGCTTCTTTATCCTTCTCATTACCATCGGTTTCAGGAACATCATGTGAGGAGCGTGGTGGTGGTGAGGAGCGTGGTGGGGAGGCTGGTAGAGGTGACCAGGCTGGTGGAAGTACTAATTCTTCAATATCTTTCAGTCTCCCATCTATGCATTCAATTCTCATATCCATTCCACCAAGCTTCTCCATGATTTCCTTAAACCCATTCTCCATCACTTTTTGCAGCTCCAACACTGATGCAACACTTTTTGCAGCTTCAACTGGCTCCTCTTCAGAGCATGTAGCTTCAACTGGTTCCTCTTCATGGACTTCAACTCGAGAACCAACGTCCAACTCATACAGATCTTTCCACCATATCTTCTTCCTCTCTACGACTAGACGTTGTCTCCAACTATCAACAATTGGATCAATATAACCTATCCCATCATCAACATCATCGTCTATGATGCGCGCCAAAAGAGCTTTCTCATCCGAGTCCGGTTCCAAGATGCTAGTAATATCCTGTGAATATCAATAAATTTAACATAAAATCAAACTCATAACAAATACAAATATTACCAAGTATGTTCACAAATTCTAACCTTAGTACTTCCAAGAGCTTCATTTATGGCTTCCAATGGAAAACCTTTCATTGCTTCTTTGGTGAACTTGTGCTTGCACATCCTTGGACACTCCTTCTCTGCGGGGACATCTTCTCGAAATGTGCGTCCAAGACGTGGAATACACTCAAATGCCATAATCTACATATGGAGTTACAATATCTTAGTGTTAAAATCATATAACTATTACTCTAATACTTAAAATCAGAAAATACTCATATAGAGTTACCTCCAGAGGAACAATGAATCCAGAAAAGGATGGTTGTGCTTTTGATTTCACGGTGCCTTTCATGTTCTTCATCACGCACCGGATCCCTTCCATACAATCATCAAATGTATAACGCCCCCAGGGAAAATTCTCACAAGTATTCAAATCATCCACAACACTTAGAAGGAAGCGATCTATGTTTCCATCAGCCTTAGACTTTGCTTTCACTACCTTGCATAAGAAATACAAGATAGTCAACTTCTTTCGGTCTGTAGAGCTCATGCTGCTCTTCATTTCGTCCAGCTTCTCTTCCACATCTTTGATTTTAATTCCGTCTTTCCTTCCAAACACCTTATCTACAAACTTCAAATCCCCTAATTTCTTATAGTTGTTGGGGTAGTCATGGCAGGTAAATCTGGTTAACATCGCGTGCTCTCTCATGGAATACCTAATAGGCACTCCATTCACCACAAACCAGCACTCTCTTTTCATCTCCGTACAAGCTGTGCGAAGCAGAAGCATCCACATGCCTTGAATCATGTGGTTTGGCTCCTTAGGCATGTGAAATATATGCTTAAATTGAGAATGATTTCTGAACCATTTCAGTTCTGTTGGAAATTTCTTCTCTATGTATTCCACTATCTGGGTCACAGTAAACCTAGTTCCTATCTTACAACCCTTGGTGTATTCAGTTGGACCAAAGAACAGCTTCTCGGGCTGCAGTGGTTGAGTTTCATCATCGGTATCCTGAAATTCAAACACAATATTACTTAGTTGTCTAAGTTGTCCGAAATTTTACCAAAAACACAAATTAATCAAACACAGTTGTCCCAATTGTCCCAGTTGTACCAAAAACACAAATTAATCACACACAATTGTCTCAGTTGTCCACAATTATACCAAAAACACCAATTAATCAAGCACAGTTGTCCCAGTTGTACGACACTCGTCTGCCTACTACCTAAACCAATACTAACTTCTACTAGTTGTTTTCTCGAGCCTAACATGTAATTCCCTATCTCAATCTTAAGTATACATACCTTCGACGGTGAAGGCATAGACGCTCCCTCCTCTACTTCGTCGTCGTCTTCCTCACTTGAGTTTCTCTCTTCGTCCCCATCACCATCATTTGACTTACTCTCTTCATTTTCAACTACCGTGCCCGTTTCAACTTCCATATGTGCATCTGTGGGTGCTTCATCAATGTGATTTGCTGCGTCTTCAGTGCGATTGGGTCCATCGTTTGTGGCTGCGTCTTCAGTGCGATTGGGTTCTTCATCAGTGCGATTGGGTGCTTCTTTTGTGGCTGTGTCTTCAGTGTTGGGTTCTTCATCAGTGCGAATGGGTGCTTCATCTGTGCGATTGGCTGCGTCTTTAGTGCGATTGGCTGCGTCTTCAATGCGATTGGGTGCTTCTTTTGTGGCTGCGTCTTCAGTCCTCTCTTCAGTGCGATTGGGTTCTTCTTATGTGGGATTACGTGCTTCTTCTGCTTCGCCTGGATTTTAGCACCCTTCTGTCGACTCATACGAGTCATACTCTATACCAGATTCTCTAACCCGAGCCATAACGACGAAGTTTCGAGACTACGGAGGAGGAAGAAGAAACGATGGAGAAGAAAACGGGAAATGGGCGGAGAGGAAGGAGACGAAGACGATTGCGAAGAAGGAGAGGAGACAGAGATTATCAAATTCTTCGCCGGAGAACAATCGGAGGATGTCGCCGATTTTGAATTAGTTTCACTCGATTTTTAGGGATTGAATTCTGCAAATTAGGTTTTATGGGATAAATCCCGTTGGGGTGGGTATTATTCACGGGTCATCGGGTTAGGGTGAAACGGGTGGGTATTAATGTGGTTGGGTTGTAATTATAGAAATATATGAATGACTAACTTGTATTTTCTCGGGTTTTTGATTTAAACAAAAATTAAAACTAAAACAATTATTATAAGAGTGGCATATGTGATCATTTTTTTCCCAAACGTGCCATTTGAGACATTTGAGACATTTACCCAGAGAGGACTCACCACAGGAAAGAGGAGCCACAGAACCGCTGGCTCTCGAACCGCCACCAGCAGCACCACCTTGACCGGAAGAGAATCCCACACCCGACGTTGAAGTTCCGAAGAAAAAAGCTTGGAGGGAGAGCCGAACATCGAACAGAACAGAGATGGTGTCCCTCTCTCGATGGTGGAGGTGAATCGGAGAAATTGAGGATATTAGTGGATTGGACTACTAAATAGGAGCGGAGATATACATTATAGGATTAGGAGTGGTCAAATAACGTAGCGTAAGAACGTGTACAGTAGTTTAATCAATAAATTTACTTAAATGTTTGATGGTGCTTTGATTTTGATTTCAATGATATGAGCCAAAGTAAATTTGCTCTTAGTCTCCTAGAACCAGAAATCAACCTGGTAAGAACCCCTTATCCTCAGGAAGAATTGCTCAATTGCTCGATTGCCTTATGTTTTATATTTTCTTTTAACATTTCTTATAAATAAAAAATGATGTAAAAGTCTAAAAACCCTTAGTAAAAATCGATAATTACCAACCCAACCTGAAGTATCCGCTGATCCGAACCGAAACCCGCTAACCCAGTCTCAAAATTAAGGATCTAATATTACCCTAATTCCCAATATTTTGTTTCTCTTGCCGCCGATCCCTCGCCGTCTTCTTCGTCGAGGACTCGCCGTCGAGCCGTCGATATTCCTCTTCCGTCGCCTTTCCTCCTCCGTCGTCTTTCCTCCTACGTCGCCTTTCCTCCTACGTCGCCTTTCCTCCTCCGTCGTCTTTCCTCCTACGTCGCCTTTCCTCCTCCGTCGCTTTCCTCCTCCGTTCTCCTCCGTGTTCTTTCCTCGGGCGTAACATTTCCGCTTCTCTTTGGCGGAGATGCATCTCATCGACGTCTCAGACGGCGGCGGCTCCCATCAAGGATTCCGACAAATTTCTGGCGAGGCTGTGTATCTACTATTTTGAAAACCGGTCTTGTTTTTTATCTTTTTTCTTTAGTGCTTAATTGTTCTCACAATGATGCTGTGTAATTATTTCACCTTTTTTGTTCATTCTTCTAATTCTGAGTGTGTAGATAAGATAAGCAATCATTTATTAACACCTCCAAGTGGATTGAAGATGTTCGTGCATAAAGAGGCAGACATGTCATCATTGTTCTTGTTGGGAACAAAACCGATCTTGTTCATAAAAGGTAAACAAAATCAAAGTCAGACCAATGTAGATAGATCCTCACGTTAGATGAATAGACCCAAGAATAAAGATAGAATCCATGAATGGCTCCAATTTTGGGTTCTATTTAATTAAATTTGTCTAGCTCCAAACTTAAATGAGATTGTTCTGGTGACTGTAATTGATTCAACATGCAAGTTTCAATAGAGGAAGGGGATAACAAAGCTCGTGAGGTTTTTAGCTGTGTTCACGGAGACTAGCTATTAGCTAACCGTAGAATCTTCAGGTATTCTTGAGTTGTATTACACTTTGGTTTACTGCATTTTGTGCGGATTATAATATAAGATTCTTGATGCAAGAGAAGATCCTTGGAGCTCATATTGGCATGAGAAGATCAATTAATGCAATTTAGTCTTAAGCTCTTAGTTAAAAAACCAAATACTTGAGATTAAGATTGGGAATTGGGAATTACTGGTTAGGCTCGAGAAAACAACTAGTAGAAGTTAGTATTGGTTTATGTAGTAGGTAGACGAGTGTCGTGGACAACTGTGTTTGATTTATTTGTGTTTTTGGTATAATTGTGAACAACTGGGACAACAGTGTTTGATTAATTTGTGTTTTTGTGTCCCAGTGTTTGATTAATTTGTATTTTTGGTATAATTGTGGACAACTGGAAAAACTATGTTAGATTAATTTGTGTTTTTTGTATAATTGTGGACAACTGGGACAACTGGAAAAACTGTGTTTGATTAATTTGTGTTTCTTGGTAGAATTTCGGACAGCTTAGACAACTACGTAATATTGTGGTTGAATTTCAGGATACCGATGATGATAGCCAACCAATACCACCTGAGAAGCTTTTCTTCGGTCCAACCGAGGTTCAAGGTGTCCCCTTATACAGAGGGGAAAAAAGGGGAGAAACCGAAGAATTTGATTTGTTGGATTTCTGTTGGATTTGTTGTTGTTGTAATTTTGTGAATTTCTAGTTTTTGGACTTGGTAATTATTTGTTGTGTGGTTTTTCTGAATGTTTGTAGCCGAAGAATTCTTAAATTTGGAACTTGTTTCAATTATTATGTACAACTGAGATCCAGTTATTCAGTCCAACTGGTACAACATCAATATTTGGGTATAACTGGGACTATTAGGTACAACTGAAATGAGGAAAAGTAAGGGAAATTATATTATTTAGGGGAAAATCTGAAATATTTGGCAAAAAAGTCAAGGAAATAAAAATTATAAAAATTATTTGATGTCCTTACGAAAAAGTCAAGGAAATAAATATTATAAAAAAATCATGTGTTATACACATAGTTGTCTCTATGTGTTCAGTTGTACGAAGTTCCTAATAATTGTATTTTTGCGAATTTAGGGTTTTTGTAATTGAACCGTAATATAAATTATTGAGTTGTAGTTGTCCACATAATTTTCGAGTTTTAATGGTTATTTAGGAGGTTTTCATAATACAAGTTGTGCAAAATCATATATTTTGTTTCTTTTCCATCATAAGATGTTAACATTACCAATGTCTTCCTTATAGTATAAGGTGTGTTTGAAACAAGAATATGAATAAGAAAAATGATTAATTCATGTTATCCATATTTCGTATTATGAAAAGCTCCTAAATGATAATTAAAACTCAAAAATCATGTGGACAACTACAACGTAATAATTTATATCACGGTTTAACTACAAAAACTCTAAATTCGCAAAAGTACAACTATTAGGAACTTCGTACAACTTGACATGTAGGGACAACTATGTGTATAACACTTTGTAATCAATTAAAATTAATAAAAAGGGGATACGTGCGCCGTCAAATTAACATGTGTGCCGTCCAATTAACATGTGCGCCGTTAATTTTGTACATATATAGTTGTCCCTACGTGTCCAGTTGTATGAAGTTCCTAATAGTTGTCATTTCACTAATTTAGGGTTCTTGTAGTTGTCTCGTGATATAAGTTATTATGTTCTAGTTGTCCACATGATTTTGGAGTTTTAATTTTCATTTCCGAGGTTTTCATATTACAAATTGTGCAAGATCATATATTTTGTCTCTTTTGCATCATAAGGTGGTTAACATTAACAAAGTCTTCCTTATAATATAAGGAGTGTTTTATGTGAAGAGGTGAAAACTATGATTTCATGAAAATTGTATTATAAAAACATCATAAATGATAATTAATATTGGGAAATCATGTGTCCAATTACAACATAATATCCCATCGTAAGGTCCAACTACAAATACGCAAAAATCGGCAAAGTACAACTATGAAGATGAAGTACAATTGTACACTTGGGGACAACTTTCTGTATATCACACATATGGAATTTAAAACATTGAATACTTTTCTTTAAATATTATAAAAATAAAATTTAACACATTTTCTGTAAATACCAATTATCTATTAGGTAGATGCTTTTTTATATGTTTAATTTAATTTTATTACTATTTTTTATTCAATTAGCAATTACACAAGCTGTCACATTACAACATTTGTTGTACAGTTGTCTTATATCTCTCAGTTGTACCAGTTGTCCTATACAACACACATATACAAATTCAGACGAATACTACACACACAAATACATATATGTTCTTAGTTGTACATAGTTGAACCAGGTAGTATAAATCCGAGAAATACAAATTCAGACAAATACAAACACACAAATTCAATTGTTATGTTGTTCCACCCGCTCTGAAAATAGTAAGGATGCCAACATTACCTACATCATCAACTCTCCCATTTGAAACCACCTCCCCATAATTCACACCAAATGAACTTCCTCGCTCCGCTCTTGAAAGTTGCTCAACCATCTGATTTGTTTGTGTGGCTGATGCTCATTGTCTCCTGAAAATAGAATAAAAAAATACTCAATTAGCAATTACTCAAGTTGTCTCAGTTATATCATTTGTATCAGTTATCATATATCTCTCAGTTGTACCATTTGTACCAGTTGTCTTATATCTCTCAGTTGTACTATTTGTACCAGTTGTCCTATATCTGCAAATTTGGGGAACTCGGGTTCTAATCTACCTAAAAATCACTATGATTCAACAACTACCATCGACAAATTACCAATGCAAAATACCTAATCGCCCCATAAAACTTGGTTACCAACCAAATTTGCATATCAAAACAAGCATTTTTTGTGAAATCTTCAAAAAAGACAAGAAACCATACCTAAGAAGATGAGATTTTGAAGCTTCAACAATGGCAGAGAAGAGATAAACTAAGAACAATATACTGTTTCAGAGGAGAAGGAGGCGGAGGCGAGTGCCGGCGAACATCGAACAGACAGAGATGGTGTCCCTCTCTCGATGGTGGAGGTGAATCCGGCCATCGGAGAGGGCAATCGGAGAAATTGAGGAAATTAGTGGATTGGACTACTAAATAGGAGCGGAGATATGCATTATAGGATTAGGAGTGGTCAAATAACGTAGCGTAAGAACGTGTACAGTAGTTTAATCAATAAATTTACTTAAATGTTTGATGGTGATTTGATTTTGATTTCAATGATATGAGCCAAAATAAATTTGCTCTTAGTCTCCTAGAACCAGAAATCAACCTGGTAAGAACCCCTTATCCTCACCCATCATTAATCAGTCTTCTTCTTCCTTTAGCTCGCAATTGCACAGTCGAAGACACATTCTTGAAAATGCCATCATTCTCCAGTCACCGCAAACTCCGATTTCTTTCCCTGAACCGGAACCATAATTAGTCTCTCAATATGACAAGCTTGTTCGTTGCCGTCGTCACTCCACCACCTCCATATGTGCTCAGTTTTCTTCGACAATGCCTTTTAAAAAATTATATATAATAATAATAATAAGTGGGTTGTAACACCACAGTTGGACAACGGTGGACGATGCGGCATCTTCCGGCAAATTTTATATTAATTTTTATATTGTTTGCGACATGCAAGAAAAAAAATATACGATGCAAAATGATTATAACTGGTGTCGGTAAGTACACAATCATATACATTGGTTTCATATATATAGTTGTTTAGACAACACTTAGTTATTTAGTTTCATATTATAAGTTTGAAGGGGTAGAGTGATAACTAATCTAGATACTTATATAAAATAAATCAATTAAAAGACATGATCCAGTAAGCCTTTTTAAACTCTTTTGATGATTTTAAATTTGCAATGATCTGTTGAAATTTATTTGCACCATCACATAGACATTATATAACGGTGGTAAACGATACAGATGACTCGCATAGTTGCATCTATAGACTATAATCTGTTTATATGTAATCATACACAATACTGATTTCGACCAGGACCACCATAAAAAAAGTAATTCCCCCATATAATCTTCTCATAGCTAGGCCTTAAACTGTAACAATTCTCATCTGTCATGTATGAATAAGCTCCACTGATTGGTTTCCAAATACCATTTTCATCAAATATCTGAAGATCCCTGAAATAACTAGCTCTTTGAAATCCTTCCCTTGCAAAACGGCCACTCCCCATTGCTGTCGTTGTGTGTTGTGAATTAGTTTTAAAATTTATTATTTCGCCTCCCCAGTGAACTTGGGTGGCACCATTTCCTAGATGGTTGAACAAAGTGGAAGGCCAATACCCGACAAATATATGGTAAGCAAGTTTCAACCACCAGTTTCCTGAACGAGGGTCCTATAGAATAGTATAACAACTTAAGTCTCAATTTTAAAATACCATAAGAAAGTATGTTAATTGAAGTTATATGGTAAATGAAAGTCTATGTTATATTGACCTTGAATATAGCTACGGGAACATGATATTGTGGACCATCCATGATGGAAACGGGTGTAACGGGTTCACCTAAGGCAAATTCTTGGTTGACATGAACAAAACCTGAGCAGTCAAGGTTGTAGCAGCCTGTATCTTGGTACGAATCCCTCTGTTTCCATGTTAACAAACATACACAAAAAAAACAAGAAAAACAAAACTTATATGTATATACATATTTTTATAGAATATAGCAAAAATAAAATTAAAATAATATATACATTAACTTACAGTCCAGTAAACAAAGAATCTAGGGTTGTCATCACCATAACGTTTTGGGTAAGCCTAATTAGTAACAATGAGAAACCAAAGAATATAAAAAGATTAAAAAAATATAATTTGTATATACAAACTCAGCTACAAGAAAAAATTACGACCTGCCATCCAAATTCTTTCAGGATAAGGGCCGGCCACAAGCCACGTTTGTGTTAGGCTAAATTCTTTCCGCGTTTGCACATAAGGTTTCCACACATTTATAACCGCTTGGGCTCCATGAATATTTCCATTTACTTTAAGTACGGCATACTATATATGTACAAACACATAAGTATATAAGAAATTATAAATGCACATATATACATATGTCTTAATAAGAAAAATGATGGTTTAATGCTTATTAAATAATATATAAATGCACCTCATGTGTGTAATTGTCATTAGTAGAATTAGCTGGATTATGTCGAGGAATGTTGTAGGGATATTTTTTCAGATATCTTTCGATTGATCCTGCTCGTAAAATATATTCTCTTTTCGTTCTTCTGATCGGGATACTATTTTTTGGACATTTTCCGTTGATTGTCCACATTTGAGTCACCATACTCTTATTCTCCGTGTTTGAAGATTCATCATTATTCCATCTTTCTAGGTAAGAACTTGGTCTCATCTACAACACAACATTAATACAAAATAAAATATAATTAAACATAAGAAACTAAAAAATATATATAGTTATTCCAATCACTTATAACGGTCTTTTTCTACTAATCCGAGTTTGAGTTGAGTGCTAATTTTGAGAAATATTTTCTACAATTTTTTTTTGATGAAAAAAAAAATTATCATAAATATTAGATCTATCATAAATATTATCCGATTATCTCTTTGGATTTAGTCAACATAATTAAAATATTTGCCCAAAATATATTTAGTCAAAAAAATATAGATTTTATGTTAAAAAGAGTTATAATAACGATAACAAATTAAAATGAAAATAAAAAATCAAACCTGGATAGTGTGGTTTTTGAATAAAGGATGATCATAAATTGGATGGTTTTTTATATGAACACAATCTATTATATCTCCATTTGGACTCTACACAGTGATTACAAATCATAAGCAAGTAGGGATTAATTAGAACATAACAAAAATAAAATAGATGTAGGTAGGTGTTCTTAATCTCGTGTAAGACCACAAAATTAATCAACCTCGATGGATTTAAGAGCGGGTTTGTTGAGTTTCTTCAAAAATTGATCTATTTCAGTATCATGAGTATCGGAAAACTCTCCTCCGGTGACTATTGCTGCTATGATTAGAATATTGAGCACAAAACTCGCCATCATCCAATTCATCATGAATAAAAGTATTCAAGACTTTTAAATATGTTTTGAAATTGTTTTTTTACCCTTAGGTTTATAGATAATCAAGTTGGATTACTTTTATATATATATATANAATGACTGTAAAGAAAAATTACGCTTTTCCTAATAATTAAATGAAATAAAGGTCAAAATCAAAATCATTCAATATAAATATTGTCTTATTGTCATTTACTCAATTCATTTTTACATTATTGCAATTTACCTAATTTCTCTCCAAATCTCGTCTCTAATTTAAAGCAAATACTCTTGATTTAAAGTGAAATAAGATTCAATTAAAGTTTATATTATTCCTTGAAATATATTATTTTATTTCCGACATATACAATTAATTAACATAGTCATATAGTTTTTTACAGATGTGGGTAAAGAAAAATATATTAATTTGTATTGGATTTTGATAACTGACTAATGTTAAAAAGGATAACTAGGTGACTCGCACGACATGAAGACTTTTAGAAAAAAACAAGGAGTTCTTGCATGTACTATCATTTAAAAAAAGTTTAGTTAGAATTCTAACACTTTCTAAAAAGTGTAAGAAAAAGTAAAGTATTGTATACGCGTTGAATTTCCAATCGTACTCCTATACAGTATTGGGTGTTTCAACGGTATACAGTACACGTACCAATAACAAGCAGAGCAAAATAATCTTTTTAACAGAGAAAGTGTTAGTTATTTTTATAGATTTTGGAAAGTATTAGAATACAAAATATGTTTTGGTAAAGTGACGATGCAAATATCTCAAAAAACAATCAATATTAGAATTTGTTAACATGATTTGATTGTTTTTTTTTTTGTGCAAACTCATTCTTCATTAAAATTAAACAGATACAAACAGATCATTAACTGCATGTTTGGCTATAGCATCAGCTCAACCATTAGTTTTTTTTTTTTGATGATTCAGGGGTAAATTCCAAGCCCATGGAGAGGCCCAGACTAATTTCATGTGGATGTACCACCAACAGGCTAAGCGTACACCCAGATTTACAACTGGGGCCTAAACATTAACCTCATATCCCATTTGGCCACAAAAGAGAGAGTTTGTTTTCAGGAAGCTTCGAACCCAGGGGGAGAGCTATCAACTAATTTCCAGGAGTACGCTACCACTGGACCACCACCCTTGTGGACAACTGGAACAAATGGTATAACTGAGAGATAGTAGGACAACTGGTTCAAATGGTATAACTGAGAGATAGTAGGACAACTGGAACAAATGGTATAACTGAGAGATAGTAGAACAACTGGTTCAAATGGTATAACTGAGAGATAGTAGGACAACTGGTTCAAATGGTATAACTGAGAGATATTAGGACAGCTGGTACAAATGGTATAACTTTGACAAATTGTGTAATTCGTAATTTGTGTTTTTGATCCTATTTACAGGAGGCGATGAGGAAGAGGAACACAAACGTCTATTTTGACTATGGAGGGTACTATACAGAAGAGCATGAATGGGTTTCAATAAATTCTGTTTACGCTATATCGTTTAAGACTGCATCTATGGAAGAGATAACTTATTTGATGTTAGTAGAAAAGATATATAGGAAGATTGCGTTAGATGAAACCCCGAGGAAGCTGAAATTGAGTTATAGTGTATCTAATGCTGCGAGAGAGTCATATATCGTAGATGACGATGACGTATTTGTTTATCTGACGACATCGGATGAAAAGGGACTTCAACATGTTTTGCATGTGGAGTTATCGAATGCTGATTTGGAAAAAAATCAGAGGGTCGATCAAATTTCAAGAGCGGGGCGAGGAAGTTCATTTGGTAAGAATTATGGGGAGTCAGCTTCAAATGGTAGAGTTGATGATGCAGATAATGCTGGAATCCTTACTATTGTCAGAGCTGGGGAAATAGCAGAACAACAGGACGAGCATATCAATGAAGAGCTGATGAATGATGGTAATGATTTTGAGGCTGTGGATAGCCCAGTGGATAACCATGTGGATGATAGGCATGAATATGTTGAGCTGCCACCTTCTGTACAAGATAGTCAGTATATTGAAGAATGGGAAGATGGTACGGGTCTTGAAAAGGGTCAAGAATTTTTTTCAAAGGAGGCAGTGCAAGATCTGGTTCAAAGAGCTACACATTTGAACTGTTTTGGGATTCGTACTGTTAAGTCGGATACGGAGCGACTTATGCTACGATGCAGTCAAGCTGCACAAGGTTGCAAATGGTATTTACGAGCTGCGAGAATTCAGAAATCAGAATTATTCAGTGTCAGAGTACACAGAAAGATGCATACTTGCTCTTGGGCTGTTGCGAGCACAAGCAGTTGTAAACAGAAAGGCACACCACAACTAGTAGCATCTCTTTTGCATGAAGACTATCTAGGTCTATTCGATACCCCGACTCCTAAAAATATCATGAGTATTGTTCAAGGAAGACTCAGTTTGCATGTGTCTTACTCTACGGCCTGGAGAGCAAAAAAACAACATGTAAGTGATGTGCGGGGGAGTCCTGAAAAAAGTTACAAGATGTTGTATTCTTATCTTTACATGTTAGAGAAGGTCAATCATGGGTCAGTAACAGCTGTGGAATTGGATGCAGAGAAAAGGTTCAAGTACCTATTCATCGCTTTGGGCGATAGCATTGAAGGGTTTAGGGCTATGAGGAAAGTGATAGTAGTGGATGCAAATTTTCTTAAGACTGTATATGGTGGTATGTTGGTTTTCGCAACAACTCATGATCCTAATCATCACCATTACCCCATTGCATTTGGTGTAATTGATAGTGAGAAAGATGCTAGTTGGACCTGGTTCTTCAAAATGCTGAAAACAGTTATACCAGATGTTCCTGGATTGGTCTTTATAAGCGACAGACATGCAAGCATCATCAAGGCAGTCTTTGAGGTGTACCCGAGCGCACATCATGGACATTGTATCTGGCATTTATCTCAAAACGTGAGAGGAAAGGTGAAGAAACAACAGAAGGATCAAGCCGCGATGAAATTCAGGGAATGTGCTCATATTTATATGGAGAGTGATTTCTACCGAGAGTATGCCGATTTTAGGAGTAGGTTTCCTAAAGTCGTTGAATATCTAGATAAGAGCATAGAGTTGGATAAATGGGCAAGGTGCAAATTCCCAGGAGAGAAGTACAACATAGACACCAGCAATACTGCAGAGTCATTGAACAGTGTATTTAGGCAAGCAAGGAAGTACTCTCTATTACCTATGATTGATGCGATTCTTGAAAAAATTTCTGAATGGTTTAACAAAAATAGGAAAGAAGCTGCTGCTCCATCAGACCATAAGAGAGTGGTGCCTTATGTGGAGAACGAGCTGCACACATGATGTGCAATTGCATCGCATTTATTGGTGACTGAGCTAAACAACTTCCAGCTTGAATACAGCGTTATGGGATGCGATGGGAAGAGGTATTTGGTGGACCTTAAAATGAAAACTTGTTCTTGCAGATGTTTTGATATAGACAAGTATCCGTGTGTCCACGCAATAGCCGCAACGAGAAACCTCATGATGAGGAAGGATGGGAGAACCGCGAATATCCAAATCTATGATCTATGTTCCTAATATTACTTGATTGATACATGGGCGTTGGCATATTACAGAACAATTTATGTCATCCCGCATGAGTCTAAGTGGATGGTTCCTGCTGAAATTAGAGAATTGTTCGCCTTACCGCCGCAATACACCAAGAAATTAGGAAGAAATCAGGAAACGCAGTTTCCATCTACCGGAGAAGGTAACCGAAAGAGGAGAAACAAGTCTGTCTCTAGCATTAACTTGGAGAGGTATTTGCAGCCCGAAAGTCCTGATGAGTAAACATATTTTCGTTTTTGTATTTCTTCTTTGTAATTCTCGGATTCGTACAACCGGGTTCAACTAGTATAACTAAGAACATGTATGTATCAGTATTTCTCGAATTTGTACAACCAGGTTCAACTAAGTACTACTAAGAACATGTCTGTATCAGTATTTCTTGAATTTGTACAACCATGTTCAACTAAGTACTACTAAGAACATGTATGTTGCCGTATTTCTCGGATTTTCACAACCGGGTTCAACTATTACAACTACGAACAAAATAATTATACAATCAAAATTATTAATATAATATCCAAATAATATTAAAAATGGCAAATTAAGGTGTAAAAGGATTCGTAATACATAAAGAAACGATTATTAATCAATAAAAAACGAATTAAACATTAGTCTAATACATATGCTTGTTCTGACTTGAAGTTCTCCTTATAGTATAAGAAATACTTTGTTAATATTCACCTCTTATGATGGAAAAGTGGTGAAAAATACGATTTCGTGCAAATTGTCTTATGACCACTTCCTAAATGATACATAACTGTAGGAAATCACGTGGACAACTACAACATAATCATTTATATTAAGGTCCAACTTAAAATACGCAAATATCGCCAAAAGTACAACTATGATGTTTGGGGTACAACTGTACATCTAGGGGACAACTATGCTTAAACCACACCTACTTTAATAAATATCTAGCCAGCCGCCAAAGGAATACACACGTGGGGATGATTTTAATAAATATTCCCCAATTGGTTAATTTTATTTTCAATTTTTTTTTAAATTTTTTTGGCAACCTCCTTCCTTTTTCTTTTACTTTTGTCGACACTCTCCTTTCTCTCTCTCCTCACATTCTCGTTTCTTCCATTTTTTAGAGAGAGAGAGCTCGAGAGAGCAAATTCTAGGGTTTGAAAGAAAATGGTGAAAGTTTTAAAAATTCTAGATTTGGAAGGTGGAGTTCAACAATCGACAAATGTAAGTCTTGATTTCTCCCTGGATTGCTTTTAAGTTTGTAATTTCACCTTTCTCGATTTCGCGATTTCTGATTTCTGGATTTTTGGATTTGTACAACTATGTTCAACTAGGTACTACTAAGAACATGTCTAGTTCTTCCTCAGAAGCAAGTTACAAGGACCACTATCTCCATCTCTTCGCAAGAGAGGACGGTAATTTCGGTATTCCTTCAAAGTGTTGGTGTGGTCAACAAACAACAGTGGCGGTGGATAAAACTCTGACGAATGAAGGAAGAAGATACTACCATTGTCGAGCGAGTGACGTAGAGCGTGGAGAGGGAGGAGAGCACATATTTAAGTGGTGGGATCATGCAATCGAAGAGCAGTTTACGCGAATGCGTTAAGAAATTGATGAGATCAAGGAAAGCTTATCAAAGAAGGACCACGAGATCCATACGCTGAGGGAGCAACTTTCGGGGATAAAGAAGACTTGAAAATGTCTACATGTTTCTGTTTATGTTGCTTTCTAAGACTTGAAAATGTCTACATGTTTCTGTTTATGTTGCTTTCTAAGACTTGAAAATGTCTACATGTTTCTGTTGCTTTGTAAGACAATCTTATGTTTCTATGTTTCTGTTGCTTTCTAAGACTTGAAAACATCTTTGTTAAAAGTTGATGAACCTAATTGAACCAGCTATACCCAGTTGTTCTGCGAAACTTAATTAAGTTTAACCTAGTTGAACCAGTTGTACCAAATTAACCCAGTTGATTGGTCAACGATGATCTTAGTTGAACCTAATTAAACTAGTTGTACCAAAATACAAAACAACCAAAATACCAAAGTACAAAAAGCTAAACACCAAAGAATTTGGTTGCTACCCTTGTTCTCTTCACTCCGGTTGGTATTGGAGTGACACTGGACTTCCTCTTCTTCTCTTTCTTTCCTTTTCCTTTGTTCTCTTTCGGAGTGACACTGGGCTCATTCGCCTTCCTCTTCTTCTTCTCTTTCTTTCCTTTTCCTTTCTTCTCTTTCTGACCACCCTCTTCCTCAGCTGCATAAAAAAATAACCAAAGTTAAACACAACAAGGAAATCATCAAGTCCCTCACCCCAAACCAAAAAAACTCACTTATATCCACGATGATTGGTGGAATTGGGTCAGCGACTCCACTGAAAAGAACCACATCACCTCCAGATGGCTGAACCCCACCTGCATATGGCGTTGCCAAACCTCCACCAGATGGCTGATAGGATGTCCCAACATCCATATCCTCATAAGTCTCATAAGCTCGACTCTCTCGATGTGTTGAGACAAATTTCTCAAGCTCTTTCAGTCTCGCATCCAGCGCTTTCTCCATGTCCGTAACCTTCACCGTGATCTTCTCAAACCCTTTCTCCATCGCTTTTTCCATCCATTTCTTCAGCTTCCTCTCCAAGGTTTCTCCAAACTGTGCAGGTACATGTCCAGGTACCTCAGAAACTCTGTCAGGTCCAACATCAATTCTCGCATCACTCCGCGAAGCCACGTCCCAATCAAAGAGATCTCTCCAAAATATCTTCTTCTTCTGAACAGTTAGACGCTCTCTCCAACTTTCAACAATGGGATCGAAAGTACCTATCCCATCATCATAGTCCTCGTTTGTGATCCGCTCCAACAGATCATTCTCCTCTGAATATGGTTCCAAGATGCTAGAGATGTCCTGTGAAGATCAATAATTAAAACATCAAATGAAACTCTAAGAGATTACAAATATTACCAACTAACTATGTTCACAAACTCTTACCTTGCTGCGACCGACCGCTTCATTGATGTCATCCAAAGGATGACCTTTCATTAAGCTTTTTGAGAATTTATGCTTACAACACCTTGGACAGTCCTGCTATGTGGGTACAGCTTCCCGAAATCTGCGTCCAAGATTTGGAATCGCCTCATATGCCATAATCTACACATATCGTTACATTATCTCAGTGTTAAAATCATTAAATGAATACTTAAAATCATAAATTAATCGTAAATCTGTACCTCGAGAGGAAGAACAAAGCCACCAAACACCGATTGCTGTTTTGGTTTCACGACGCCTTTAAAGCTTTTCACAAAGCGTCGGATCTCTTTCATGGTATCGTCGAATGTAAAACGACCCCAAGGAAATGTCTCACAAGCGTGGACATCATCAACAAAACTCAGCAGCCAAGAATCTATGTTACCATCAGACTTAGACTTGGCTTTCACTACCTTGCATAAGAAATACAAGATAGTGAGCTTCAACCTGTCTTCCAAGTTCTTCCTCACTGCTGAGGTCTTCTTCTTGACTCATGCGGTCTTCTTCTTGAGTTCCTCAATCTTCTCCTCCACATCTTTGATTGTTACCTTAGGGTCCTTACCAAACATCCGCTCAGCAAACAACAAATCCCCCAACGCCTTATAGTTGTTGGGGTAATCGTGGTAGTCCAATCCAGTAAGGAGGGCGTGCTCTCTCAAAGAGTACCTGATAGGCACTCCGTTCACCACAAACCAGCACTCTCTCTCCTTCTCCGTAGATGCTGTCCGAAGGAGAAGCATCCACATGCCTTGAAGCATGTGGTTTGCCTCCTTAGGCATGTGGAACAGATGCTTGAATTGAGAATGATTTCGAAACCATTCCAATTCGTCATCAAGACCATGCTCAATGTACTCCACTGTCGATTTCAGCTTACACCTACTTCCGACCTTGCAAGACTTGGAGTACTCGCTTGGACCAAAAAACATCTTCTCCGGCGGCTGTGGTTGGCTCTCATCATCATCATCATCATCACCAACACTATTGTAGTCCTGCAAATTCAAAAAAAACACACTTATGATTATCAGTTATCCAGAGTTGTACTAAGTTGTTCCAGTTACCCCGAGTTGTACCTACACCATAGTTTCAGATCTAAGTTGTTCCAGTTACCCCGAGTTGTACCTACACCACAGTTTCAGACCTAAGTTGTTCCAGTTACCCCGAGTTGTACCTACACCACAATTTCAAACCTAAGTTGTTCCAGTTACCCCGAGTTGTACCTACACCACAGTTTCAGACCTAAGTTGTTCCAGTTACCCCGAGTTGTACTTACACCACAGTTTCAAACCTAAGTTGTTCCAGTTACCCCGAGTTGTACCTACGCCACAGTTTCAGACTTAAGTTGTTCCAGTTACCCCGAGTTGTATCTACACCATAGTTTCAGACCTAAGTTGTTCCAGTTACCCCGAGTTGTACACCTATTTTCCTAACTACTTCTCCTAACTCGCTACATTCTCAATCTAATTTACATACCTGCAATGAAGACATAGACGTTGTTGGCCCGTTTCTATCCTCTTCCTCACTATCCCCTTCTTCCCCTTCTTCAATGTTTGCAACTCTTTCTTCCTCTTCCTCTTTTTCCTCTTCTTCTACACGGTTTTCTTCCTCTTTGTCCTCCTCTTCTCCACCATTTTCTTCCTCTTTTCCCTCTTCGTCCACAACATTGTCTCCCCCTGCGGCAGCAATGTTTTCTTCAACGTTTTCAGCAACGTTTTCTTCCTCCTCAGCAACTGTTTCTTCCCTTTCATCCCTCTTTTCTTCCTCTACTCTCCTTTCATCCACGTTTTCTTCAACTGATTAAACATATTCGATGGGCGCAGGTGCTGAACAATTCGTGGAAGTGTTTATATTAGATATCATCTAATTTCTAGAACCACGTAAAAGCATTTATATTTTACATCAGTTTTATTTTTTGTATGATATAATTTTGTTTTGGTTTCAGTATTAGTTAAACAGTTAACCATAAGTTTTTTACATATTAGGATGATGTTCTACGTTGAAAACAAAATATGTACATTTTTTTTTCATTTAATGCTGTACATATGACAATTATTATTCTATTTTTTTGATGAAAAAAAAATGCATGTACAACGTGCTCATTTCATCCATATATAATTTGTTGTTCCAGTTTTATCAATGTAAACTAAAAATACTTTGACAAGAAAAAAAAACTCAGACTAAAATTAGAAAAAAGTCTATTAAGATCTCTAATAATTATAAAAATAACATGAAAAAGTATTGTTTTTACAGAATTTTTTTTAAAAATGTAGTGTTATATAAATAGAAAACTAATATTTATATAATTTATTTAGTATAAATTATTACAAACCATGGTGTCAACTTTGAAAACGAAAGAGCTATCGCAACAAGAACTGGAACACAATATGAGACATGAGATTTCTCTACAAGAATGTATTACTAGCCTATTTTTTAAGTGCACTTACAAGTTTCACCTAAAACGATCTATGATAAGCTCAAGACACACCTTAACTTGTTTAACTAGCTCAAGACATATATTGACTTGTCTAACTAGCCTAACATGTTCAAGGATCTATATACGATCCAAGAACCTCATAGACAAACACATTAGCCTCTTGGCTTTTGCTTTCTTACAAGAAACCCAAAACCCCTTTGCTAAGAATTCTCTCTCAATTGTGTTAAGCACATACAACGCTTAAACACTCCTATTTATACACAATAGACACGTGGCTAACCCTAGTCGAAATCTTCCTTGGAGATAAAGGCAAATCTCCACAAATATGACATATTTCCTTTTCTTCTCCTAAGACTAAGGAACCTCCTCAAAGCTGCGATATCCTCTCCAAGATGCTTGTCCAGCTCAGCTACCGCCTCTTGGCTCGTTCATGTCAGCTACTAAGTCCAGTTAAGCTCACGCTTTAGCTCCACGTCATCACACTACAAGAAAACACCCCTTTTGCAACGACATATATCGTTGTAAAATTGTTGCAAAACAGGGGTACCATCGAATTTGCGACGAAATGTAAACGTCGTTAACTGATCGTCGTAAACACTACAAGAAAACACAGTTTTTGCGATCCCCAAAAGAGTCCCAAAATGGTCGCAAATGACTTATTTGCGACCATTTTGGGACCCAAAAAAGTGGTCGCAAATATTTGATCGCTAAATAAGATGGTCACAAAACAGTCTCAAAATTGCGACTAATATGTGACTCCCACTATTAGTCGCAATTTAGCAACTAATATGTGACTCCTACTATCAGTCGTAATGTAGGGACTGATTTGCGACTACCAATAAAAAACAAAAAAAAAATTAAAATTAAAATTCCATAAATCCGATTTAATATCCGAAAATTACCAAAAATACCAAAACATAAAATTCAATATGTTTCTATTACACAAAGAAAATCAAAAACATGAAACAAAGTTTTAAGATGGAGAGGTGGATGGTAAGGTTGCTCGTGCGGTGCCTGGTGCGTTGGCTATTGCGGTGAGTGTTGTGGCTGCTGCGGTGGCTTCTGCGTTGGTGGCTGCGGTTTCCGGTGCTTAGCATAACCAAATAGGAGAGGATACTGAATCCAGTATCTATATACACATATGAAGTTACTGTAACTTACAGTGGAAAAGATGTTTTGCCAAAGTTTCATTAGGCATAAACTCACAAGTAGTCTCTCTTCACCTTCAAAGCAACATCCAAGTAGACTTGCCATCCTATGATTCTGTAACTGACCAACAGCTTTGGCTTCTTCCTGATCTCACAGATTAAAGCCAAAGAGGTTAGAGTTTCTCTTGAAAGGGATACACAAATTATTTTGCTTTGGGCAAACACAGATAGGTATGGAAGAAAACAAGTAATCCATAATATAATATGCTCGCATCTAGACAACAACCTAATGAATGGTTATTGAAATAGCACAAGAAGCTTCATCAGATAATCAACGAGATGTGCTTACCAAAAACTGACGAGAATCAGGCCAAGCTTTCTTGTTAAATCTTTTGACAGCAACTCGTATTTGTAGACAACATTTGGAGCTCTCTCTCCATGCTCTGAAACAATATTCTCTACTGCAAATCCTGAAGTAGCGTTCCTTAAAGTATCGATAGAGAATTCACGAAATTGGGGCAAATCATCTGATTCACCTCTCCTTTCCTCGTCTGGATTAATCCAAGAACAACAACATAAGAATTTCAATCATCAAAACAAAACCTAACAAGTGTCAATGGCTACTCACCTAAGCATGTAACATCAGGATTGGATCTTCCAGACTCTGAAACGCAGCAAACTGCAGATAACTTCGAGACCTCACAGCCCATTTCCCAAAAGTTTCAATCAAACCATAAACCATAAACCACTCTCTCTTCTCAATCAAACTTTTACAGATCAAACGTCAACGAGATGTGCTTCTCAATCGAACATTCATCTCCAATTCTAATACAGGAAAAATTTGTGAATAATGAAAAGGGAATTACCGAAGTGAGAGTAAGAATCGGAGTAGTAATCGGCGTTGGTGGTATCATCAGCGGCATCGGTGCTCTCGGCGGCATCGCACATGGATTCATCTTGGGAAGCTTCCTCGCCGGCAACACCAGAGCCTTGTGAAACTTCGTCTTCATCAGCATCTTCAAAGTGTATGCTTATCCTTGTAAGATGTGAGGAGCAGCGAGAGAGAGAAGCGGCGAGAGAGGGAGTGAGGAGAGAGAGGGAGTCGGCGATAGAGAGGGGAGTCGAGAGAGAGGGAGTCGGCGAGAGAGAGGGAGTCGAGTGAGAGAAATAGAAGGGAAAAGATAAACACAAGGGAAATAACTTTAATTAGTAATCATCAAAGGAGTCCATAAGTAGTCGCAAAACGGTAGCATATTTGAGACTGTTTTGTGACGATTCTTAAGGCGGGATAAGTTGATGCGTAATATTTCACCAAAATTATTTAAGACATTTGGCAAAATTTTCATTAAATCTGATATGGTCGCAAAAACGTCTAAAAGGGGTCGCATATTTGGGACTGTTTTGTGACGATTCTTAATAATTCACAAGCCTATACCCTAAACCCTAAAATTTCAATCATTCGTATTCTAAATATTACTTTACGATCATTCTTATTCTAATTCTAACATTACAACTATCTATTTAAACAGTAAACTAAGATATGGTAAGTAAATTTTAAAAAATTTATATCTTTCAAAATCATTCCATATAAAACACATACACTTACTACATTTTTGAGAAGATACAAACATAAGTTTAAAAATTTTGATATTAAAAGTTTTTTTCACTTTTATGAAGATTCAGTGTATATAATACTTGAAATCATGTAAAAACGTATGAATTATCATATTTACAATTCTATTTTGTTAATTTAAAAAAAAAAAAAAAATTGGTGTTGCTAAACGGTCGCAAATTTGGGACTCTTTTGTGACTACTATAAAAAAAATTGAGTGGAGTTGCTAAACGATCGCAAATTTGGGACCTTTTTGTTACTACTATTAAAAAAATCGAGTGGAATTGCTAAACGTTCACAAATTTGAGACCCTTTTGTGACTACTTATACATGTTATGAGTATAAACAAACATATGTTTAGAATATTGAAAATTACAAGTTTTTTCTTCTAATATCATGATCCAGTCTATATAATAGTTCAAATCTATATAAAACGTCTAAATTAACCTATTACAATTATATATTGATGAATTTCCTTAAAACAAATTGACTGGAGTGGAAAAACCGAAGCAAATCAGTCACAAATCGTCGTAAAATTGTTGCTAATTTACGAGGGGCCAAAAATCGTCAGAAAAAAATTGTCGTAAAATCGTCGCAAAGTTTACTTCGAATTTACGACGAATAGAATACGTCATAAGAACGATGGAAAATCGAAGGCAATTTACGACAATAAAACGACGAATTAAGGATGATTATGTGGAGAAATAATCATCGCAAAATCGTCGTAAAAGTTTCATCGTAATTTCGTCATAAGACTAGAACCGTCGTAAAATCGACGTTAATGAATCGTTGCAAAATCGTCGCATTTTACAACGATTTTGCAACGATTTTTAATTGTTTTTTGTTTAAATTAAAACAATTAATTATTATTTTAATTATTTATTTATTTTTATATAAAATAATAATAAATTAATTAATTTCGAAATTATAATTTGAAATTTTAAAATAAATAATATTATATAATAAAATTTTCTTACAAAAAAGATAATTATATATTAAAATTTACATAGTTATTTCGAAGTCATCGATACCCAAAACGACTTCGGGATGTGTCTCTCCATCTCCCGCCGGACCGGTTGGAGCCGGCGGTGGCCGATTGCTTGGCCCCGCTTCTTGTGCCGCTGCCGCCGCTGCCTCTACTGCGGCTGCCTCTGCCGCGGCTGCCTCTACTCGTCTTCGTCGCTTTTCCCGCAACATCTCTTGCATTTACGGGTTCCCTAGCGCCATGATGTCGAAGAGCGAGTCATTTGACGCAGCCTCCATATCCATCTTCTGCTGAAGACTCGAAATCTTCGCATGATATGCCGTAGACTCGGTCTCAATACCCTCTGCTGAAGACTCGTAATGGTGGCTCGTAATACGTTTGGATCATCTTCTGGCGATCGTCGTCGCGGAGCGAATGATGAGGCGGCTGAGACATCTCGAATAGATCCCATCCCGACGACCTTCCCCTTTTTCTTAGGGGCGACCTACATTTAAAATTACAGTTAATTAGAATTTTTTTTAAAAAATAAAGACTAAAAATATTTAAGTACTATATTAATCGAATTTACCTCCTCGAAGATCCGGTCAATATCGAGTGTGGTCAACCCTCCAGACTGGACCGACGAACTGCCATGAGATAGCTACTGAGAGAGTTGTGTCTCTCGCTCGGTGACCCTGGAAGTCACCTCGTTGAAGAACTGCTCGGCCTTCTCTGAAACAAAGGCACCATTCTTCTTCCGGTGCGTCCGCTCATAAACCTTCGTCATCGGAGGGAGTACACCTCCGTCTTCGGCGGCCTAAGAAAAAAAGACAATGTTATTAAGGTATAATTTAAATAAAGTTAATTACCATATTTAGACGAACACCCGCAAAAGGTGTTTGGCCGGCTGTATGAGGCACAAACACGGGTTTGCCGTCCGGACCAACGGTGTTGCGGGAAGCCGAACACTTCTCCGCAGTTCTTATCGAGTTCGGATCCAGCCAATACCATACCAAGCCGTCCCATACTGCTTTATCCATCGAAGGGGGCTTTGCTTCATCACCATCCTTCTTCCATGCCTTCTTCCATTCACCAACTACCCCTTGGAGGCGAAACTTGACCCTCTCGAGAAACAATGTTTCAACCTCGCCATGAATCGCAAGATTCCACTGATATTTTTGCTGCATGAGAAACAAAAATAATTAACTATTTTATAAAATTAAATTAATTATATATATAAATATAATAAAATAATGAAAAAAAAATTATTGTTTACATGTACCGCAAACATCTTGAACCATGTCTCCTTGACGTGTCCCGGGAGCTATTTCCAATTGGTATGAGGCTCGGAAAAGTATGCCTTGATGACTTCAGAAACGGTGCGTCCAAATTTGCATTCAACACCAAACCTGAAACAATAATTAATAATTAAAAAATATATTAATTAAATATATATATGTAATAATAAATGTAATTTAAAAATATATATTTTACCATTCTGCACCGTCGGTATGGTTCGGGTCTAATCTCTTAATTCTATGCCGGCCTGGCTGCGCAAGCAAATCCTGCACCGTAATATGGGCATATGGGGCAGGCGCACGTCCTCCAGGTTGCGGAACATGAGGTGGTGGTCCAGGCGGTAGAGCACTCTGTGTTTGTGTCGCGGGGACGAAATGATGATCCGGCTGCGTAGCCTCAGAATAATCCGGCTGTGCGCTACTCAAGGTCCCACCAATATCTTTCAAAAACTGAGCGTAGTGGGCACGACCATAGGCCATCTGCATAAAAATGAAGAAAAATTACTATCTATAATTCAAAATGTCCCATTTTCTATTTTTCTGCTGTTCCTATCTATCAATTTGATTCTGTTTCTATCCACCTATTTTGTTCCATTCCTATCTATACTAACATAAATTAATTAAATACAAATTAAAATAAAAATAAATTATTACCTTATTTTTGCAAGGATTTCTCGAGAGGAGAGAGACTAGAGAGAGAGATTGAAAGTTGAAGAATGAAAAAATGAAATCTGAGCAAGCGCTTATATAGAATTCATGTTCGTCGCTAAATCGTCGCAAAATGTAAATTAAACCTTTTGGTTTTCCCACACGCAGGAACAGTCAAACCTTTTCATTTTCCGGGACACGGAAAATTAAATTCCTAGTTTGCGACGATTTTACGACGATTCCTCGTAAAATCGTCGCAAATTTGCGACGATTTAGTGACGTAATTTTGTAAATATAGGATTTAGGGTATAGGGCATAGGTACAAAGATTGTTACATCGATTGCAACACATCTAAATCCATCTAAATGTTTACCGTCAACCATAAATCTTCATATCATCTATATTTTCATCGAGATTGCAGAAAGATTAAAAAATAGAGTAAGCGTACATGGTAGGTTTGCTAAGATGAAGGAAGACAATGAGTTTGCGGAGAGAATAGTGATTGATCGTGATACTATTTCCGATGAATTCAATAAACTCAAGATGGATTTCAATGAGAGTTGCAAAAAACAATGAGATGGATAGGGTTTAGGACATAGGGTTTAGGGTTTATATGGATTTCATCTTAATCGTTGTAGATTACGATGATTTAGCGAGGATCTTACAAAGTCCTCGTAAAATCGTCGTAATTTACAACGATTTAGCGACGATTATGATGAAATCCATCTAAACCCTAAACCCTATGCAGCAAGACCCTAAACCTTAAAATCTTCACCCTTAAAAACAATAATTTTTATTGTATAGGGAATAAAGTGATGAGATTTCATAAGAATCGTCGTAAAATCGTCGCAAATTTGCGACGATTTTGCGACGATTCTATGTAATCTCATTTTTAGGGACTTGACATTTCATTGCAAAATACAATGAGATGCTAAGATGTTAAAGTTTAAAATACAATGAGATGCTAAGATGTTAAAGTTTAGGCATAGGGCATAGGGTGGTTTAGGGTTTAGGGTTGAGATGAGATTTCATAAGATTTGTCGCAAAATCGTTGCAAATTTGCGACGCTTTTGCGACGATTCTATGTAATCCCATGTTTAGAGTCTTGACATCTCGTTGCAAAATACAATGAGAAGCTAAGATGTTAAAGTTTAGGTATAGGGCATAGGGTTTAGGATTTAGGGTTTAGATGAGATTTCATAAGAATCGTCGCTAAATCGTCGCAAATTGGCGACGATTTAGCGACGATTCTATGTAATCCCTTGTTTAGTGTCTTGACATCTCATTGCAAAATACAGGGAGAAGCTAAGATGTTAAAGTTTAGGTATAGGGCATAGGGTTTAGGGTTTAGATGAGATTTAATAAGAGTCGTCGCAAAATTGCGACGATTTTGCGACAATTTCTATGAAATGCCCTAAACCCCAAACTTGATCCCATCTCCGATCGTCTCCGCTCATTTCCCGCAGTAGTTGGGGCGATTAATAAATTACGAGACACATAGACGAAATTAGGGTCAACAAAGGATGTCACAGATCAAATTAACCCTTTCTTGACCCTAATTTCGTCTATGTCTCGTACTTTATTAATCGCCGCACCTACGACGGGAAATGAGCGGAGATAGTCGGAGATGGGATCGAGTTTAGGGTTTAGGACATCACTTAAATTTCACAATAATTACTCACTAACGAAAATTAAAACATTATTAATTAATACATTAAATTCACAATAATTACTAGCTAGCGCGGTCACTCTGATTCATTTTCGGACGAAGACACATCCGTTTCTTGATCATCTGGTTCATCACTTTCTTCGAACTCATCTTCCTCATCTTCTTCCTCTGTATCGTCTGGGAGATATTCAACTTTCTTGTTTTGAGGATCTATCAAAAGGATGTCATCAGTGCTCTCATTTGGTTCAGGCATAACAGAGCAATGATCTTGCTGCATTGGGAGATCCTCAAGCCCCTCAATTCGACCCCTCGGAGAAACTTTTATAACAAATAACCATGAGATACGCGTTGTCCGAACTCGCGGATATGGAACAAAGCTGACTTGTTCTGCTTGTGATGCTAGGATGAATGGCTCATACTTATTATAACGCCGCGATTGGTTGACGTCTACTGCCCCAAATTTGTTTTTATGGACCCCTCGATCAACTGTTGGATCAAACCAGTCGCATTTGAAGAGAACGCATTTCAAACCTAAGCAGCCGGGGTACTCAACTTCAATTATGTCTTGCAACACTCCATAAAAAACTATTTCGCCCCGCACACATACCTCGTAGTTGGCAGTAGCTCTTTGATTACCGTATTTGAATGTATAAAATATATATCCGCGTGTGCAATACATGTGTGCAGTCGTTATCTTCGATATGGGGCCTTTGATTAACTCATGGAACCATAGTGGATATGCGGTATCCCCATGCTCGACCTAAATCGTTAATTAACAAAATCAATATATATGTATTAGATTGTCCAAGTAATCAATTTCTACGTACTTGCGTCTTCAACCACGGGGCAAAGTGTTGATCTTTACGCTTGTTGATTTCGTCTTCTGAGATTCCTTCAATGACTTCTCGTACATGTCTAACAAATTCACTGCGTACAAAAGTATATCCAATTAAGCATAAATGGATATATAATTTAACTATATATATATATATATATGTTTATACACTTACTTCTCAAATTGACTAACTTCTTCGCAATTTAAGAGGATATACGTTTGGGCACTATGATGATCTTTTTCATTGGCAAAACAAACTGACTTCACGCTTCCACATAATCGACCGATTGAAGAAAAGATGTCTAGGACACCTTCATTAGCATATGTTCGTCCTACACCTCCATCATCATATCGCCTTGCTGCCATTTTCTGTGTGCGGACCTTCGAGCCGAAATAGTATCCCGTGAAGTGAGAAGTTTCTTCAGTTAAACTTCCTGCTACTATTGAGCAGTGTTGTAAAATACGCTATACGCTAGACGTACGGTAGAGCACCGTATAGCGTATAGACGTATATACGGTCGTATATGCGGGGACTATACGATAGATATTTTTTGTAAAAAAAAATATAAACATAAAGAAAATGTAAAATATGCATATATAAACATATGGTATACTAAAAGTGAATATAAAAATAATATTTATGATTTATATTAATAAAATTAATATACATGAATTGCAAAAAAAATCTCAAATAATTAATAAATATTGAAATAATAGCCTAAAATCTAAATTAAGTAGTTAAAACGAAAAAGACATAAATAAATCTCAAGTCTTTAATAATAAAACGATAAATTATATCAAATTAATCTTCATGTGGAATAAATAAAACTTTAAATGTGATAAAAACGAAATAACATAATGTAAAGTCACATTAAAACTTTTGGGAGAAGATAAACGTATCGACATAGTTATTTTTATTTAACTTTTGTTAATAGTAAAACTATGTTGTTTTGTTATTTGGAAACTTTTTTTTTTTAAAACATGGTCGCCGTATATATGGTTTCCGTATAACCGTATATATGCTGTATAAACGCCATATATATGGCCGTATTAGCTTTCACTGTATATGTAAACTGTACATGCTAAAAACAGTTCGGCACCTCAATGTATAGCGTATATACACCGTATATACGGTCGTACAGACCGTATTTTAGAACACTACTATTGAGCCTTCAATTTTGGCTAGATTTTTAGCCTTCCGCTTCAAATGTCTCATGGTCGCTCGAATGGGTACATCCACCGATATTGCACAGGTCCTCCAAGTTCTGCTTCATGAGAGAGATGGATAGGTAGATGTTTCATAACATCAAAGAAGGCTGGGGGGGGGGGATATTTTCTCCAAGTTGCACAACAAAATAGGAATAGTAGCATCAAGTTGTGCAATAACATCTTCTGACAAAGTGCGGGTACAAAGATCCCAAAAAAATGCTCCAATGCCTACAATGACAATTACCACATATAAGGTAGACTTGTTAATTTTTCATTTCATATATATTATATCAATGTTTACATATGTGATTAATTTAAAGTTACCTGCAATTGCTTCGTGTACATTTCCTAGTAGAAGTTCAGCAAATGCAAAAGGAAGTAGCTGTTGCATAAAGACGTGACAATCATGACTCTTCATCCCGGAAAACTTTTGTCTTTTCTCAACACATTTAGCTAGATTAAATACGTACCCATCCGGGAACTTCACATTAGATGTCGCCCATTTGAACAATGCTGACTTTTCTTCCGCACCCAATCGAAATATGGGAACACGTGCTTTCCCATTGCTTGTAATATGTAACTCATTCCGACAACAAAGATCAGGCAAGTCTAGTCTTGACTTACCGCTGTCTTTAGTCCTTCCACGCATGTTTAACACTGTATGCATGATGTTATCAAAAAAAAATTTCTCAATATGCATGTCATCCATATTGTGTCTAAGCAAATGATCCTTCCATTACAGAAGCTTCCAGAATATGCTTTTCTTATGCCAATTGTGATGCTCCCCATATCCATCCGCCATATTAGCTGGAGTGTGCCAATTTCCACCACGATTAACTGTTTCTAGTGCACCATAATGATCAATTTCTGCTTCTAGATCTTCCCCGGAAAGATAAACAGGAGGAGGAACACGAACATCTTTGTTCTTTCTAAACAACCGCTTGTTTCTCCTATATGGATGGTGAATCGGTAGAAATCGGCGGTGACAATCAATTCAACTTGTTTTTCGACCATGTTTCAATTGAAACGCATATGTCCTATTGAGACAATATGGACAAGCCAATCGCCCATGCGTAGTCCAACCTGATAACATCATGTAAGCAGGGAAGTCGCTTATTGTCCACATAAGCACCGCACGCATTGTAAAAAAAAAATTTCTCGCAAAATCATATGTCCGAACCCCGGTATACCACAACTGCCTCGATTCCTCTATCAGAGGCTGCAAAAATACATCAAAGGAACACTTCGGATGCTTCGGACCAGATACTAAAATACTCAAGAATAAAAATTCTCTTTGCATGCACATATCTGGAGGAAGGTTGTAAGGCGTTAGGATTATTGGTCATAAAGAATATTGCCTACCAGACATACCAAATGGACTAAATCCATATGTGCAAAGACCAAGATACACATTTCGTTTCTCTCTAGCGAAGTCTGGGTGTACCGTCTTAAAGTGTTTCCACGCTTTTGCATCTGAAAGATGAGTAACCTCCCCATCTATCTGCATGTCATCTCATCGATGCAGCTGTCCTCTCAGACTGATACATTCTTTTTAACCTATCAGTTATAGGAAGGTACCACATCCGCTGGAACGGTACCTTACTCCGACCAGTACCTTGCGGCTTATATCTTGGCTTATGGCAAAATCGACATTCCAGCAACTTATCATCATCTTTCCAAAAAAGCATGCAATTGTCAACACAGACATCTACCATCTCAGAAGGCAACCCAAGACTATAAAGCAACTTTTGTATCTCATAGTAAGTTTCATCAACTAAATTGACTATAAAGCAGCTTTTGTATCTCATAGTAAGTTTCATCAACTAAATTGTCCTCTGGAAAATACTCTTTAATCAAATCAGCCCAATCATCCATGCAAACCTCAGCTAAGTTATGATCAGTTTTAATAGTCATCATCCTAGCCGCCAACGACAATTTAGAGTGCCCTTCTCTACATCCATCGTAGAGTGGCTGATTTGCATCATCTAGCATATCATAAAATCTTTTTGCATCTAGATTGGGTTCCTCATCATGTTGATCAGGTGCAAATGTACTTACGGTTTCATGAAATGCATCTGTAACCATGTCATGAATCCTATCATGATATTGACCATGCTCTGCATGATAATCAAATTGATTAAAATCATTTGACTCATCAAAATTTGATGCTTGATAATTGCTACTACTACTACATGCATTTCCCCCATGACCCTCTCCATGATAATACCAGATATAGTAATGCGGCATAAACCCTCTATTTAATATATGCGACCACACCTTCGAGGTAATGATAAATATCATATTCTTGCATTTTGGACAAGGACAGTACATCTTACCACTGGTAATCGTATTTTGTATAGTTCCCGCCTGATGCATGAATCCCTCCACCCCATCACTGAACTCCTTTGTTAGCGATTCCTCCGAATCAAAACGATTATACATCCATCTTCTAATTTCGTATATTGACATTTTTTGTTGGTCAGAGAGAAGTAAATGTTTTTAAATATGAAATTTTTCTTATGAGATTGACCGCTATATATAGATTTTTATTTTCGTTAACATCGAATTAGCAACGAATTTTGCATCGATTTTGCAACGATTTTACAATATGTTTACCTAACCGTACACCCGTTAACTTAAACGTGTTTACCTAACTCATATATCGTCGGTAATTCGTTGCAAAGTTCAACGAATACATTTCCTTGGTAATTCGTCGGTAATTAACGACGATTTTACGACGATTCCAAAAATTGTCGTTAATTGGACCGAACTTAACAACGAATTTACGACGAAATATTTCGTCTCAATTTTGCGACGATTTTACGACGAATTAAAAAATCATCGTAAAATCGTTGTAATAACGATGTTAATTTGCGACGAAATAAAATTGTCGCAAAAAATCGTTGCAAAATGGTTGTTTTCTTGTAGTGTCAGCTTCTCCGTACTGCTTTGTTGTATCACTTTGTGTGCTACTTCCAACTGATACAACGATTGCTTCAAAACAGCTGCATCTTCAATCTACTTCCAACTAGATGATTCAATGCATTTGTAACATGTCATGTTCCCACAACTATTAATGTTCTGCTCTGACAGCTTTTCAAATCAGTCAGCACAACACCAACAATCTCCCCCCCTTGATGATTGAGTTGTAGAAAACAGATCTTCAAACTCCCCCTCAATCTTATATCACCCTCGAACAGTTCACCGGATGTTGATAGCTCTCCACAGGATCACACTTGTTTATAATACACACAAGTGACCGCTATGATACCAATTGAAAACGCAAAAGCTATCGCAACAGAAACTGGAACACAATATGAGACATGAGATTTCTCTACAAGAATGTATTACTAGCCAATCTTGTAAGTGCACTTAAAAGTTTCACCTAAAACGATCTATGACAAGCTCAAGACACACCTTGACTTGTCTAACTAGCCTAACATGTTCAAGGATCTATACACGATCCAAGAACTTCATAGACAAACCCCATTAGCCTCTTGGCCTTTGATTTCTTACAAGAAACCCAAAAACCATTTCCTAAGAATTTTCTCTCAATTGTGTTAAGCACATATAATGCTTAAACACTCCTATTTATACACAATAGGCACGTGGATAACCCTAGCTGAAATCCTCCTTGGAGATAAAGGCAAATCTCCACAAATATAACATATTTCCTTTTCCTTTCTTCTAAGAATAAGGAACCTCCTCAAAGATGCGATATCCTCTCCAAGATGCTTGTCCAGCTCAGGTACTGCCTTTTGGCTCGTCCATGTCAGCTACTAAGTCTAGTTAAGCTCACGCTTTAGCTCCACGTCATCAGTTTATTTGTACTACTTCCTTGTATCACTTCGTGTGTTACTTCCAACTGATACATCGACTACTTCAAAACAGTTGCATTTTCAATCTACATCCAACTAGATGATTCAATGCATCTGTAACATGTCCGGTTCCCACAGCTATGAATGGTCTGCTCTGACAGCTTCTCAAATCAGTCAGCACCATACCAACAAACTTATCTAGGATGGTCTTTTGCAGGACGAGTCGGGCTGATGAATTTTTTCTGAAATGTTTGACTTGTTTAGTACGTGAAGCAATCATCGAACCACAAATCAAAATAGATAGGTGTAATAAAGCTCGACAACAAATTTTGATTTCGTTCCGATGCAGTATTGAGTTTGACAAATGTAGGGAAACATGAAACAAACCATATGTAACAAGTGCATTATTCTCATTAATGATAAAACAAATATACATTATTCTTATATATATATATATAGTCACTAAAGCTAAGTAACTATCAACCTAACCACCTGACTGTTTGATTAGGTTAATCCAATTGATGATTGGTGTCCTTGTATTGATGAGAATATATAAAGGGGATTATGTACCAGAGAGCCGTTAGAGGCTAATAACTCAGATTCCTAATTTACATAGAAGAATATATGTATTCCTATTCTAATACCCTCCTGCAGTCAAAACGTGAGGTTCGCGAACGTGAAGACTAGACTTGAATTCGTTGAACAGCGTAGCAGGAAGCCCTTTGGTAAAGATATCAGCATATTGGTGCACGGAGGGTACATGAAGAACACGAACCTGATCGAGAGCCACTCTTTCTCGTACAAACAGAATGTCTAGCTCAACGTGTTTGGTGCGATGATGTTGGATTGGGTTTGTAGAGAGGTAGACCTTACATTGTCACAAGAGATAATTGTTGTTGTTGAAAGGGGGCAATGGAGCTCTAGAAAAAGGTTGCAAACCCATGTTGTCTCGGCAACTGCATTGGCAACCCCACAATACTCGGCTTCAGCGCTTGAGCGTGATACGGTGGGTAGTCGTTTAGATGACCAGGAGATTGTCACCCACGAATACACAAAAACCAGAAGTTGAACGACGTGTGTTTGGACACCCGGCCCAATCTGCATTGGTGTAAGCTGTTAGCGTCGTCGTCTTTGATGGAGATATGTGTCAACCTTGGGAAATGGTTCCTTTTAGATAACGGAGGATGCGTTTCATGGCATTGAAATGAGGCTCGCGTGGGTCATGCATATATAGACAGATTTGTTGCACCGCGTATGCGATGTCCGGGCGAGTGAATGTGAGGTATTGAAGTGCACCGACGAGACTTCTATAGAGAGTTGGATCTTCTATGGGAAGCCCAACGTCAGCACGGAGTTTGGCGTAAGTGTCAACAGGAGTGCCACAAGGTTTGCAATTGGACATGTTAGATTGGTGAAGGATGTCCGCAGCGTAGTTGCGTTGATTCAAGAATAGTCCATTGATGTCCATGTGTACCGAAATTCCAAGAAAATAGTAAAAAAGACTAAGATTTGTCACAGAAAATTCAGACTTAAAGAGAGGAGAGAATCGACCTTAGAAGTGAAGGGGAAGAAGCCATGAGGATGATATCATCAACGTAGCAAAAGGAGGTAAGCAATTTCAGAACCTCGTCGAAAAACGAACAAAGATGCATCGCTTTTACTATGAGCAAAACCAATTTTTGTAACGTATTGAGCAAACCGTTGAAACCAGGCCCTCGGTGCTTGTTTAAGGCCGTATAGCGATTTCTTGAGAACACATACATGGTTTGGTTTGGTCGGATCGATGAAGCATGGTGGTTGGTGCATATATATTGTCTCCTCTAGATTTCCATGGAGGAACGCATTCTTCACGTCTAGTTGATGAAGTGGCAAGTTTCGAGAGACAGCAAGATCAAGAACCGTACGTATTGTAGTCGGTTTAATGACGGGGTTGAATGTTTCCTCGCAATCAATACCTACTTGTTATGATTTTCCATTTGCAACGAGACGAACTTTGTAGTAAGAAAGAGTGTCATATGCGTTAAACTTATGAGAAAATAACCACATAGAACGCACAACATTAGTGTTTAAAGGTTGTGGCACTAGAATCCACGTGCCGCTTGATATTTGAGCGTCATATTCTGATGTCATAGCCCCATTCCAATTAGGATCCTTGAAAGCTTGTATATGTGAACGGGGGAGAGGAGATATGAGATCGGTATGAAGGAAAAGTATTTGTTTTGGCTTGTTGATACCGCTTTTACTGCGAGTTTGCATGCGGTGAGGCGCTGGAGGCACTAGAGGAGCACGAGAACAAGCTGGATTTTCTATGGAAACAGAAGAAGAAGAGGGAATGGAAGATGATGTTGTTTCAGGTAAAGCATGAGAAGGCACAAGAAGAGAAGGTGTTAGATTTTCAAGTAAAACAGAGGATGGAGGAATAGTAGATGCATTGTCGGGTAAAGCATATGAAGATGAGGAAAGAGAAAAAGTTGTATGGTCGGTTGAAACAGAAGAAGAAGTAGCCAAAGGCAGAGATGAATTTGGAGATGGGAGAAGGGCAAATTGTGATGTGGGAAGATGCGATAAGGACTGGTAATGAGGATGTATTGAAGGAAATTGTGTGATTGGAGAGGAGGTTGTGGTGGAGGAGAAAGAGAAAATTGTTTCATCAAAGATCACGTGACGAGATATGATTATCCGACGTGAAGAGAGATCGAGACAATGGTAACCGCGATGGTTAGAGGGATAACCAAGAAAAACACATTTTTTGGAACGTGGTGATAGCTTGTTTGTGGCGAGAGAGATAAGATTTGGATAGCATAAACAACCGAAAACGCGGAGGTGATCGTAAGAAGCTGGTTTCTTAAAGAGACGAGTGAATGAAATTTGATTGTTAATGGCACTTGATGGAAGAATATTAAAAAAGTGAGCAGCCATGTTTAAAGCCTCAAACCTAATACGTGTTGGGCCTTTGAGCTTGAAAGAGAAGGGCACGGACGAGATTGTTGATGGTGCGGAGAGTACGTTCGGCACGACCGTTTTGTTGGGACGTGTAAGGGTAAGAAAAACGAGGTTGAATTCCATGGGTAGAGAAAAAATCTAAGATTTGACGATTGTTAAATTCCCCTCCCTTGTCACATTGAAAACTTTCGATTGGAGTTTGAAATTGAGTTTCAACAAAATTGAAAAAATGTAAAAAATTCGCAAAAACCTCATTTTTTTGACGAAGAGGATATATCCAAATAAAATGGGAAAAGTGATCCAAAAAATAACGTAATATATGATTCTACTAACATTTGAAATAGGAGAGGTCCAATTATCCGAATGGATTATTTCAAACGTGAAGAAACAGAAGAATTTGAAGAATAAAAAGGTTGATGAATGTGTCTTCCAAGTTGACAAGCATGACACAAGGAAGACACATCAGTTTTAGAACAATCAAATAAACCAGAAGAAGCTAAAATACGGAAAACAGAATCGCCGGGATATCCCAAACGACGGTGCCAAGTTGAAGCAGTCGGAAGTAATGAAAGCTTGAGGAGAACCGAGGTCAGATGGTGGTGATACGGAGTAGAGAGGACCATTGCTATCACATCGGATGAGAGGTGCCCGAGTTCGAAGATCCTTAACAAGAAAACCGAATGGATCAAATTCAACAGAACAAGAGTTGTCAACAGTCAATTGACGCATATAAATAAGATTTTTTAAAAATTTTGGACAAAGAAGAACGTTATTGGGATGGAGAGGACGAGAAGTAGAAGGAAGAATGGTGTGACCGTAAGCGGTGACGTGAAGAATAGAGCCATTGCCGACGGTAACAAGAGGAAGTGAAGTGTGCGTATAAGAGGACAGAGTAGAGAGTGTACATGGCTGTGTAGTGAGATGAGCGGTGGCGCCGATGTCCATGTACCATCCGGCATCGGAGGGATCGGTATAAGTCATGGAATTAAAAGCATTAGCAAGTGTGGTGGGGATGATGTCGGTGGTGGTTGGAGAAGGAGAAGCTTGAGTTGAGGTGAGATAAGCGGAGCCGGTGGATGGAGGTGCGGGGCCTAGGATCCCTTGAGCCGGAGTGACTGTCATCGGTGGTGGTTGGGAACCAGTGGAAAATCGTGTTTGATTGCTCGATTGTTGCCAAGGTGAATTGGGCCAATTTGGCATGTTGGGCAAATTTTGCATGTTGGGCCATTTTGCATGTTGGGCCATTGTGGATATATGGGCCATTGAGGAGAGACAGGCCATTGAGTTGATTAAGCAATGTCGATGATGCTAGATTTCCCGAGTTCCAATTGCCACCGTTAGAGTTGCCACGACATCTACCACCGCGACCTCTTCCTCGATTGCCACGGTTGAAATGACCGCCGCTACGATTATTCTGGAATTGAGGAGCTGGTGACGAAGATTGATGGTGATATTGTTGCGGTGATGTGGCGAGAAGAACTTGCGGAGATGACGTGCTGTGATGTGGGGTGGGTCTGGTCGGTGTTAGCTCTGATACTATGTTTGATTAGGTTAATCCAATCGATGATTGGTGTCTTTGTATTGATGAAAATATATAAAGGAGATTATGTACAAGAGAACATGGTATCAGAGCTAACACCGACAACTTCAGCTAATAAATTACTACTCTTACAAGGTTTTTTAATTTGGTTGTGGGTGACAAAGAAAATAAATAGAAAATGTTGGAAAAATCGAGTGTTCTCCACAGAAAAATAAAAACAAAAAGAAGAAGCGATTTTGGATGCAAATTTTGTACCAACTTTAGCCTTACATGACTTTGACAATTTACTCGCCATGCGATCATAATGTCACTCACTCACTTCAACCCTTTTCAATTCATTCCCTCTTTTTTTCTCTCACTTTCTGAAGAAAATAAAAAGGAGGGAAAATCGAAAAAGAAAAGCTAAGAAAATAAAGTGAAGGTGAGTGACAGAGTGACTCTGAGTGCCCAAAAAGCAAAGAGAATTTTGCTCATTCCAACTTTATTTTCCACTGCTAGCTACCAAAACGCGAATCTTCCATATCAATTTCTTTTAGGTAAATATATGTTTTTTTCCTTTGTCAACTTAGTAAATAGATTATATAATTGAGGCCGAAAAAAGAAAAATATATATATATATAATTGATACAGTTGAGAAAAAGAGTGGTTTTTTTTCTTTTGTAAACTATTATGTTTTATTTTTTTTTGTCAGCGAATTTTTTTTTTTTATGTTTTGTTTTCAGGCAAAAACAAAATCTTGTGAAAAAAAAAAAATTAACTTATGAAAAGAAAAAACTTAACCAATAAAAACGGATCCAATGTGCAACAAACAGTCAAGAGAACGATTGTGGTATGAAGAAGTTACTAAGGAACGTGTACATATATGAGTTTCCCCATTAGAGTTCTAATGTTAATTAATTGTATTGAATCCATCAAATCTTAGAATCGTCACCTGTATTTGAAAACATTTTGAATGTCGTGCAGGTTGAAAAAAATATTTTTGGAAAGTGTTCGTGATGATTTGTATGATGAACAAAAAGTCTTAGGAGTCTAAGTAGTAATTTTCGTTCTGATCAAAGATCCATAGTCCTAAAAAGTCCAAAAATGATATGACGATTCACCAACAGGAGTTGTTATATACCAAGAGAATTGAGATTGTGAATATCAATGTCCAACGAATTATTTATATGGTTGTGTTTAGTTGATAGGACTCTTCCGTACTACTAATATAACTAATTTAGAATAATGGCAGCAGTATATAAGAAATGGTTATGATGATATTTTTAAAAAATAAAATATATGTCAAGGGTATATTTTGTCATCTAAGCAAAATAAGTTGAAAGCGTAAAACACTTCAAGTTTAACCCTAAAAGTAACCACTCAATAGCACATCTACGAAGTCGTAATCTAGGGATCGAATCCACAAGGATCAAGTGTAACACTACGAGAATGCAAGAGGAAATTAAATCTAAGATGAATGATAATTGTTTGTGGTTTGTAACTTCTAAAAACTAAGGACGACAACTAAAACGATGTAAACTCAATAGAAAAAAACGGTAGGTCTTAGGTTAATTCGCATGAAATCAAAAATCATAAATCATATAATCGAATAGGGAAAACATTAAGTACGTTGTAGAACGCAAATAATCAACTTATTGTCGTAGTATCAATTACTATGCTTAATAACTTAAGATTCTAAATTGTCGTTTGATTTCAGGAAACTAAACATGCATTAAGATCGAGTTTGATATGTTCACAAAACGCCTTAACATCAGCTTTCGTTGGTTAATGACGTTTTGCTCATCTATGTTCTTTCAGGCTTTTAAACAAACACTTTCGATACGTTAAACAACCTAAGATCGGAAACAAGGTAGCTAATCAAGTTTCAACACTAAGAACAACAATAGATGAAGAACTAGAAGATAGATCCCTATTCCTACAAATATGATTCAATGATCCATGAAATTCCTTTGAAACCCTAAAACCTAACTATGGATCTACTCAGTCATGATAAAAGTAGACAAGCAAAGAGATGAAGAAGAAATCATAATCCAATAAAATAAATAAACTGAGGTTCATAAATCTTCTCCGAATGGTGTAGAGTCAGAGATTCGTCTCTCAAAGCCTCGCAAAGAAAAGCTCCAAAAGTCTCAATGAAAAATAAAGCATAATGTAAAAAGTGACTAAAAGTAGGTTTAAATAGGTTTATAGTCGTTCAAGGTCGAAATTAGGCGAATTTGGACCGAAACAGGAAAAGTTAAAATTTCCTTATTGTCGTCTGGAAGTTGATCGATCGATCCAAGTGGATTGATCGGTCTGTACATTTGCTCGGGAAATCTTTTATGTCTCGTAAAGTTGGGATCGACCGGTCGGGGTGTAAAGATCGATCGATCTAGGCTTGACTGATCGATATGGTCGTGGTTGGTCGATCTGGAAAGGGTTCGCGGAGAGCTGAATCGATCGATCCAAGAAATGAGATCGATTGATCGCCTGATGAAGATTGGTCGATCGTCTGAAACTGGTCGATCCAGAAAATGCTCACGGGAAGATGGGATCGATCGATTCAAACCCGTTTTCTGCAACTTTCCGCCGGTTTTGCTTTTAAGTCTCCAAACTCCGTTCTGAAACATCATGTGACCTGAAATGACTCTAAAATGACTAAAAGACTTGATAAAATACTCGGAAACCTTGTAAGACATGGGTTAGAATACGTTAAAAACGCAACACATCAAAGCGATTTGGTTATACATGTGGTTTTAAATATTTGAAGTTTGTTAATTTTTTATGTAATATGTTTTGCTTTTATATAGACATCCAAGTTATATATAACAAAAAAATTATGTCTGTTATTTAAGTGTGTGATCTATTCTTTTGGGACTTTAAATAATAATTTACCATGTTGATCATTAGTATCCATCTATATAAATACTAATAAAATAATTAAAGTTATAATGAATAAATTGGGCGTTAAATTTCATGTCCATGTTTTTTCGGTATCATGTCACTTGCTAAAAAACGTAATAATTTATCATTTACCTAAATAAAATTCTAATTCTTGGTAATTCACAAATTTGAAATGTAAACTATATTATATATTGGCAGTCCTTGTGATTAGAGCTAGGTAAAATATCCGGGATCAGAGATAGGTTCGATCTGATCTGAAAAATATAATATCCAAAAATTTTGGATTCGGATCCGAATAATTAAATTTTAAGATTAGTATACATGGATCCGCTTTCATATGAAATTTTTTAAAAATATATGAAAATATTTCTATAATAAATAGAAAAGTACTTTATCACTAAAACTAAAATTTATTTATTAAAATTAACTTATTTTCTTAAATATCCATAACACATGTTCTAAAATGTCAGTAAAAATCAATTAAACTTTTTATTTAAATTTTAATTTAGTTTATTATTTTATTAATTTATAATTTTAATTTAATAATTTTATTTTAATAATTTTTAGCTATTTTGGACGGACGTGGATATTCGTGGATCCGGATCCGTGTAATAATGTTTCGAATCCATCTAATCGAAATATGGATTCGAATATACTGAAATTTCAATAGATTAGTCTCTATTAAGGAAGTATGGAATCACCTTTATAGGAATGAGTTTATGCCGGGTTACAAGGTTTGATATACGCACGGAGAAACTGATTCAATGGTGCAAAATTATTGTAGTAGTGTTAATTATTCGGGTAGGATATAGGAACCAACACCGGAAGTAGATGCAAACGTTCAGATGGTGAATGATGCGTTCCGTGAAAACGTACCATCGTATGTTCAGGATGGTATTGGAATAGAGGAACCTAATTTGGAAGCTCAGAAGTTTATTGATATGTTAGATGCAGCTAAGCATCCAGTATACGAAGGATGTAGAGAGGGAATATCGCCTCTATCAATTGCAAGCAGGTTGATGACTATAAAGACCGATTTCAACTTGGCGGAGGATTGTGTGGATGCGATAGCTGATTTTGTGAAAGATATTTTACCTGAAGATAATATCTCACCGGCTTCATACTACGAGGTTCAGAAACTTGTAGCTGGTCTTGGATTGTCGTATCAGATGATAGATGTGTGCATCGACAATTGTATGATTTACTGGAGAAAGGACGAAAACCGTCTCAGGTGTCGTTTTGGTCATAAACCTCGGTATCAGGAAACGGGTGGCAGAGTACCAATTCCACATAAACGGATGTGGTATTTGCCGGTAACAGAGAGGTTGAAGAGGTTATATCAATCCGAGCGCACGGCAGGACCTATGAGATGGCATGCAGAGCATAACTCAGATGGAGAGATTGCTCATCCCTCAGATGCAGAAGCGTGGAAACATTTTCAAGAGGTTTATCCTAGTTTTGCGTATGAGCCAAGGAACGTATACCTCGGGTTATCAACAGATGGATTCAACCCTTTTGGGAAACATGGGAGGAAATATTCATTGTGGCCAATAATCGTCACACCTTACAATTTGCCGCCTAGTTTGTGCATGAAACGCGAGAGTTTTTGTTCCTCACGATTCTCGTCCCCGGACCGGAGCATCCTAAGAGATCCCTTGATATTTTCTTGCAGCCATTAATTTATGAGTTGAAAATGTTATGGAAAGATGGTGTTCAAGCGTTCGATGTTTCTCTCCAACAAAATTTCACAATGCGTGCGGTACTTATGTGGACCATAAGTGATTTTCCAGCATATGGTATGCTATCTGGATGGTCGACTCATGGAAGGTTGGCGTGCCCTTATTGTCAAGATAACACTGATGCGTTCTAGTTAAAGCACGGTCGAAAGACTTCTTGGTTCGACTGTCATCGACGATTTCTACTGCATGATCATCCATATCGTCGGAGCACGACATTGTTTAAAAAGGGTAAAAAAGTATTTGATGGTCCACCTCCTGAGCCGGATGGGAATAACATCATCACCCAGTTGAGAGATTTTGGTGCTGAGAAGACGGTTTTATGTGGTGGTAATGGTCATTTTCCTGTAGACGGTTGTGGCGAGTACCACAACTAGAACAAGAGGAGTATTTTTTGGGATTTGCCATATTGAAAGAACCATCTGCTACGCCATAATCTAGATATCATGTACATTGAAAAAAACTTTTTTGACAACATCATGAATACTATTCTAAATGTGCAAGGGAAGACGAAAGATAATTTGAAGGCCAGATTGGACTTGCCAGATATTTGTTCGTGGAAGGACCTCCATGTAATGGCGAACGGAAAATCACTGCCCCCCGCTTTCCGTTTGGATGAGCCTTCAAAGGAGGAGTTCTTCGACTGGATTACGCATAGTGTTCAATTCCCAGACAGATACACATCTAACTTTCGTAATTGCGTTAATATTGGAGAAGAGAAGTTTTCAGGAATGAAAAGTCATGATTGTCACGTTGTCATGCAACGCCTCCTTCCATTTGCCTTTGCCGGTCTTCTTCCTAGAAACGTCCATGGAGCTATTGCAGGTACATTTACAAAATTATATATAGTTCGATATATATATATAT